>CM051348.1:7925352-8295352 GCA_028015215.1 Gynostemma pentaphyllum | reverse complement strand
TCCGAACTAACTTGCAAAAAAGCGTACGCAGACTGCTTCAAAATGTAACCTACATCTCGCTCCAAAATTTGCTCCACCACGTAGATTGGAGGAAACAGAAAGCATAGCCCACATATCAAAGATTGGCTGAGGAGGAGGCTTTAACAAGTAAAAAACCCAAAGAACCGGTTCAAAATCAAACCAAAGAGATCCAAAAAACTTTGATCAAGCCAATAAATGAACCAAACCAGTCTTATACACCCTGAACTGGACCAAGTCATATCCGAACTGGGCCAAAACAAACTAAACCAGCCTAGAAGAGGCTAGACCAATCCAGAAAAAGACTGAACTGGTCCATAAATTAAGCAATCCATACTGAACCGGCCCAGAAAAGACTGGATCGAGCCAGTAATAGTCAAAACCAGCTTGAACCAACCCAAAGAGGAAGAACTGGCCCAGGCTGGAAAACGGCACCCCAAAAAAAAACCAAAAGAAGCTCCAAAACTACTACACATATTTGGCAACAAAGTATCCAGATTTCTCCTTTGTATCAAAGTATCCAAATTATCACGTAATTATTCAAGCCAATGACAAAATTGCTTGGGTTTCTGCCCTATCGTATGTAATCTTTTGAGAATATAAATAAATAAAGAATTATTTCCTTAGTAATATTTACATAATCATTTATTGTTAATAGTAAAAGATATTCATCATAAGATCCAGAGTTACTAATGATAACGTAAGATGGGCATTGGATGCAAGAAGATTCACTTAAGTTGTAACTCAAAAGGTCTGTGGTATTATGAATAAAGGTTGTGTGCTTTTGTGACAACCCAACTCAATGTAAAATTAATAACTAAATAATAAAAGAACTCATTTAATTTTATAAACAAATCAGAGTAAATTCAATTAATGTGGAAGCCCTTTTATTAAATAACCAAATAAAATAAAATAAAAACATTTAATTGTGGCGCCATTTTAAAGAATAAAATTCTAATGAAAAATAAATAAATTGAAGGAGTTTAATAATAAAAACGAAATATCCCAAATAAATGAAAAATGATCGATAATGTAAAGTCGAAAGAGAAAGGTGAAAACGAATAAGTCCTAAGGCCTCCATGTAGCACCATCCTCGTCACACGCATCGATTCCCAACATTATTATCGTTACCTGCAAAATTTAAATTTGCAGGGTATTCGAATACCGTGAGTTTTTAGCTCAGTAGATTAATTTCAACTTATATAAGTAAGCTAAATTGAAATCACACCAAATGTAATAACTATTGGATACTAGTTCAAATCCCCAATTTCTCATTTATAAATATAGGTACTTAGCCTATATATTTAGTAGGTACTTAGCCTACAACATTTCCTTTAATCTTTGTTTTAATTAAATTTGCATATATGTATCATAGTGGGGTATAGGGCCACTCATGATACGTGTCATACTATACGCTTGAAAATATGATCATAGTGGGGGTATAGGGCAACTCATGATATGTGCCATACTATACGCTCTACAAATTTAATATTTATTATGCATAGGTTCAACCCAAGTTGTAAAAACCTAAAGGTTCTATTTATCACTAAACAAATAACCGAACACAAATAATAATTAGATCATAACCAGAAGCCATACAATCATATAAAAGTACTTAGATATTTATTAAAACATCTCCCAAGTCATACGAATAATAATAGGCAAAATAATCATACAAAAGAATTCAATTTAACACTTTAAGTAGGAATTAACCTACCTAAATAGCAAATCAAGCAATCAATCGAACTCCAAACGATGCCAAATAAAATCCTAAAGGTTCCCCAAACCTGTATTGACATTAATTTAAAGTCAATTTTATGAAAACCGGAGAAACAGGACGAAAATCGGCTCGATTGGGCTCTAACCTCCAGCCAACACGCAAGAAACGCAGAAGCTGTTATGCGTTTCTCTCTTTTTTTAAAAAAAAAAAACTAAATGTTGCATTCAACTTACCCAAAACTCCACGAATTCTCTCAATCTTCTTCTCGGATTACAAGTAGCGAAGAACCCAATGAAAACAATGCGAACTCAAACAACCGTAGAGAAACAAACCCGGATTCAAGCGAGCCAAAAACAGTCCAGCGAGAGTCCTTATTTGAACGAAAACCCAAAGAAAACTCATCTAATTAGAGCGAAGTTCACTGAGTACGATAACTAATCAATGAATAATAAGATTAACGTAATTACCAAAGGATTCAGGGTTGAACGGGGTCGAATTTTCTTCTCGAATTTCTAAAGAGTTACCGAGCTCGAATCTATCCTAGAACGGCAGCCCAAAAGTCGTATATTAATTCAGAATTAACGAAAAAGAAACAACGAGTTAAATTGAATCGAAACTTACCTCGAGAAACAAAACGGAGAACTTCGGCTGAGACGTGCGGCTGGCGAGAGAATACGTGAAAATAAAAGAATAGTAACCTAGGGTTTTGTGTCAAATATTGGCTGGAAAATTACAATAATACCCCTGGAATGAATAATAAGAGTTAGAGACGTAAACGGTTGTAGAAGGAGAAATTTAACCAATTACAAATTGCCACGTAATGACAAAAAAAATACATGTCATTAACATATAGACTAATCCAATTTTGACACGTGTCTTTAAATAAAATTAAAAGACATAAAATTGGCAAATCAAATAATGCCACATGTCTTCTTTATGACCATTGGATGACACAAAATTTATCCAATAAAATTATGCCACATGGCAATTGGGCTCAAATCAAAGGAAGCCCATATCCACTAAAAGCCCACCAAAAACTCTATAAACAGAGAGATCATTCATTCATTAAGGAGGTGGAAAAGTATTCAGAAGCCAGAAGACTTTGAAGACCGAAGACTTTTCAAAGACTCCTTGAAGATCGCTTTGAAGACTAAAGAATTTCGAAGACTAAAGACTTTTCGAAGACTCCTCGAAGAACTCATTGAAGATCGCTTTGAAGACTAAAGTTTCAACAAAATCAATACTTTGATCCGAGAAATACGCCGACGGCCCTCGTATCGAAGTTTATACTTGTGAGAAGGAATCAGTGGAACAATTTATTAGAGATTGTAAAGCTAAATTCATCAATACAAATATATTTCATTCCGCATTTGATTTCTTTACTTAGAAATTTCTTTGTGTGAACAACGGTATTCAGGCCATATCTTTTTACTCAGGACTTGGAATTGAATGTAGTCCATGGCGTTGGACTCGTATCGACGTGACGATTAATAATAACCCAAAATAAAATTATTTAAATAGAAATTGAGGAAAAGACCAAAATTCCCTTACCTAAAACTCGGGTTGTCACAGCTTTATTTCTGGTAACACCACTAACACGGCCCACTTATAAATTGATACAAGTGATCTCATCAGGATCACTTATGTATAGACATGTGAGTAGGGTGCTGCTGCAATAGAATTGTAGTAGACTGGACTAAAATGTACTTAATATCTTTTGATAAAACCGTTTAGAAAGACACTGTATATCAATCGGTTGATCCTGTACAATTGATCTTAATCCTAAGTGAATTACGAACTCCTGTTTGCAAGGGACAAACCTTTGATTTGCATAGGTGAGAGTGACTCAATATAGTTCACTCAATATGCCTCCCATTTTGGGGATTGCATTTTACTTATAGTTGGGAACGTAGTTACACAAGATTGGAATTCACTATTTTTTTAAAAGAAAATAGATAAGTGTTTCTCTTATTGACTGATTCAGAGCTTGAACAGCAATGCTCAGACCAAGGAACTAAGTCAAACACATAATGAAGATTATATAAGGCTGTTCATTAGATAATCAGTTGGGCTTAAGGAACAAGATGTATCATGAAGGTTTAATTGGTAAATTACGTAGCCATGGATACGAACTACATATGAATGATCAAGGTGTAGTTAATATTATAGCTAATGGATATAAGTTTGTCTATGGAACTAAAAGTGCAACTCTAGATATATAGTGGAGTTATCTAGGAGTTAGTGAATAAGAAATAATTAATTAAATGAGTTTTAATTAATGTAATTATATATCATTGTAGCTTAGTCATATAGGTCCATTAAGTCCCCGAGCTAACAATGTGATTGAGAACAATAATTAATAAGATTAATTCCTTGAAAAAATGGTTTTAAGTAAATTAATTAAAGGAAAAAACAAATAGAACTATCTATTTGGTTAATTAAAAAAAAATAGAGGAGTCTATTTAATTATTTAATTAATGAAAAATTAAATAGATGAGTCTATTTAATTAATTACTAAATAGAAGAGTCTATTAATTATTAAATAGAAGAGTCTATTTAATTATTAAATAGAAGAGTCTATTTAACTAATTAATTTTGAAATTGTCCAGAATTAATGAGAGATTAAATAGAAGAGTCTATTTAATTATTTAATTTGAATTGTCAAATTAAAATGAATGGAAATAAATAAAAGGAGTTTTATTTATTTAATAGAATATTTCTATTAAATAAAGAGGATTATAAAATGATCAAGCACTTCTTTGGTAGATGAAGTGGGTGTGTAAACTGTCCCGGTATAGGGCCACAAGCCATTTGCAATAATAAGGAGTTATTATTGTGCATTTTATTTAATTAAATATCTATGGATTAAATTAATAAAATTAATTTAAATATTTAGATATGGGAATAATTAATTTAAATATTCAGGATTTGTGTCAAATGAAACCTATTATCTCTTGACCACCCAATCATACTTTCGAATGTAAAATCATGCAATTCTCCTGAGAACAAAGAGCAAAGAATAAGAATAAAGATCATGCAAGTAGTCAAGACTCCCAAGCTCTTAATAGTCAGAATACATAATCATACGTTAAACTTTCAAGAATATAACTAGAACGAGTTAAGCTCACGCAGTCTTAACTAAGAATAAGAACAAGATCATAGAGCCAAGAACATATAACATAGAACATAGAACATAGAACATGTGAATAATATCAAATGATGCAAGCTCACGCAGTCTATACACGATCCCATTATCTCACTCCAATATCAAGTAAAGCTCACGAAACCTTTACTTTCTTATCAAGAACAAATGTAAGCTCACGTAGTCTTTGCATTATAGAGCAAGAAAAATTACTAGTTCACGTAGTCTATGCATTATAGATCAAGAACAAATGCTAGCTCACGTAGTCTATGCATTATAGAACAGAATCTCTCGGGTGAATAATCGTCAGATGATGTAAGCACACGCAGTCAATACATGATCCCGTTATCTCACCAATAACATGCAAAGCTCACGTAGTCTAAGTAGTCTATAACATATATGTATCATAACAATTATGAATAATACCAAATAATGCAAGCTCACACAACTAAACATTATCTTATTATTCATCTCCTTTATTCATGCAAGCTCATGTAGTTTATGCATTCCTCATGATACATATATCGAACCATGAATAATACCAAACAATGCAAGCACATGTAGTCTATGCATTATCTCATTATTCATCTCCATGAAAACAAGTGTGATAATAAAGAATCAGAAATTCAAGAAACGAAATATAAACAAAGAACCAATTTTAGAACATCTCATTAGAGAAACATTAATCAAGAACATGAGAACGTATAGGGTCATAAGCCCATACTCTTATCGATCATAACAATCCTGCAACAATCGAATGACTTATGTACTAAAGACCCAATGCTGGAAGACCCAATCTGAGTAAAAGTCCAAAGTAATTAGGAAATCTCAATATCGTAAATAAATCTCCAAGAACATAAGATAAATATACTTTAAGCATAAACATACTTAAACCCAATAATTCCGTACTTTAACTCCCAAGAATATGTAGAATCCATAATTCCCCAATTTCGATTCTATACTCCCGATTCCTATTAAATCATAAAATTAGCGTGCTCAAATCACTTAATTTCAATTTTAACTTAACTCCCAAATCATACAAATCGTTCAAGAATTTAGTTCCTAAATTTACCGTAAATTCTATTTATCCTCACCTTTGGCAAATAACTTGAAATCAAAATCCAAGCAAACAATCAAGAGAGCAATCAAGAATTACCTACAATTAAATACATCCTAATTGCATTAATGATCAAACAAACAACAAATGACGCGTAAACGAAATGAACGAAGAAAAAACCTGGGATTTTCCCAATAGGCTGAGAGGTATTTTGATGATAACTTTTTTCCTAGAACTTTGATGGCTATAAAATTAGATTCAAAAGATAGATCTCGAAAACACAAATAGTTTGATATGTTACGGGTTCAAAACTGTTATGGGTGGATTTTCAAACAACTATACGACCACGTGGCACCCCTCTGGAGGCCCACGTGGGATGACCAAAGACCTCCACGACACCAGTGAAGTGGGCCGGATGAACACCCACCAGGCCCAACTGGGTGGGTGTCCATCCTGGAAGATCACTTCAAGAGACTCTGGAAAGGGCTCGACCTCAGGAAGAGGACCGAGCACCAAACTGATGAACTTAGCAAAATGAGCACGCGAGACCTGGCAAGATGCGTGCTCCTCCTTAGAAGACCAACTCACCTGAGCTCAGTAGAGCAGGTGGCCATTCATATAGAAGATGGATAAAGATGGGCTCATAGGCCAGAAGAGGCATGAGCCCACCTGGTGTGGAATCATTTCAACACTAAGGCAAAGAGCTTTGCTGCTCTTCCCAAGGAAGAGCACCGACCACCTAGGCCCGCTCTCGAACATGATAGACGATCATCCAACTGGGAGCCGACACGTGGCCTAGGGCCTACGCCTGACACCTACACGGTAGGGCCATCATTACACCTCTCTTATAAATACCGGAGGAGACCCACTATTGAGGTACGTTACTTCTACTCCTACTCTGCTCGGCACCACCTCTGGTCTGACTTAGGCATCGGAGTGGATAGGCCGGCACCACACCAGTGCTCAGTTGTTTCCTTGTGTAGGTCACCTCTGTGCTAGGTTCTAAGCTGCTCTGCTCACTTCTCACTCCTCTTCTCATTCTTTAAAGTTAGTTGCACGGTCGCGATCCGGGAGACACCCGACCCTCAGGTCAGTTCCCGGTCCTCCCATTTTTATGCAACAATATTTGGCGCCATCTGTGGGGAGCGCATATCTAGTCGTGTGTCCTACCACCAAAAATGAGCCGTCGAAGCTATGCTGAGCACCAAGATGAGGAGGGGGCATCTAATCTCCCTCCTACCAGGAAGAACCCACCTCGGGCCGCGAAAGGGCAAACACATGACCTCAACCGACCAGCGGAGAAAGCCCGCCTCGAGGAAGAACGGATTGCTGCTCTGGAGGAGTATGCTCACAACACGGACCGAGACCTTAGAAAGGTCTTGGAGATACTTACTCAAAAATCTCATCAAGAGGCCCCAGCAAATCACTATGATCCTCAGAAGGACAAGGGCAAGGACCACCTGCGTGAAGAGCAGGTTGGTGAGTCAAATTCTTATGAAGAGGGAGCTTCAAAGGGGAAGCATAGGCCGAGCAATCGGCATGCTTCTGCTCTTCACCTTGGGCACTCCCGTGTGCGAGCGGGGATCGACCTCTGAGAAGTGCTTGATCAAAAGAGAAGGACAAATGTAGAGGCTGTGAGGTCTACCGTGGAGAGCACACAACCATGGGCGCTTGAGTTGAAGAGGCTCCAAGAGTAGCTCGGACACATGAAGAAAGAGTACTGAGGTAAGGCCCCTCTTGCCTTAGAAGACTTATTGGAGCAAACCGAGCCCCCCTTCACCGACGACATCATGGAGGTAGAGTTGCCCTCCAAGTTCAAGCTACCAACTATGTCCTCTTACGATGGTTCTGAGGACCCAGTAGAGCACGTGGACACGTTTTGGACTTGGATGGAGCTCCAGGGAGTCCGAGACGCCATCAAGTGCAGGGCGTTCCCCTTCACCTTAGGCGGCCCCGCTCGAGGGTGGTATCGATAGTTGAAAGCTCGCTCCATCTCTTCCTTCAAAGAGCTCACCCAAGCCTTTGTCACTCAGTTCATGGGAGGGAGAGACCACAAGAAGCCCGCCACTCACCTCTTGACTATCCGCCAGAGGTCAGGAGAGAGCTTGAGAAACTATGTTGTGAGATTCAACAACGAAGCCTTGAAGGTGGAAGGCTACAGTGACGTCATAGCCCTGACCGCCATGATGGCCGGGCTCAAGGATGAGAAGTTCCTCTGGTCACTTGGGAAGAGGACTCCAGCCACCTACTCCGAGCTCCTCTACAGGGCGCAGAAGTACATGAGCGCCGGAGAGCTTCTCACTTCAAGGAGGGCTACCGAGGAGGGAGGCAACAGCAGACACCCCCATGCCCAGCATAAGGGAAAGTCTCCAATGGAGGACCCTAACGCTGACAACAAAAGGAAGAGGCATGGGGACCGACCTGAGAGGCGGGGTCCTCCCTCAAGCAAATTTCAGCAGTATACGCCCACCACTATCCCAGTAGAGCAGCTACTCATGGAGATTCGGGACAAGAGCCTAGTCAGGTGGCCGACTAAGATGAAGGCCGGAACCAACAAGCGAAATAAAGATAAGTATTGTCTCTTCCACCGAGATCACGGCCACACCACTTCAGAGTGCTTCGACCTGAAGGAGGAGATTGAAGGCCTCATCCAGAGAGGATACTTAAAAGAGTTTGTGAGGGGAAGAGGTCACCGCAACGCTCAACCTGACAAAGAAGACCGACACCGAGCTGAGCCACAACCCCCTGGTAAGGACATTCGAACTATCTTTGGGGGCCTGCTCGGTGGAGAGTCTGCTAGAAAGAGAAAAGCTAGAGCCCGAGAGGCGAGGCATGGCCCCTCTAGAGGAGAAGTTCTCTCCACGCGCGCGGCTGACCGAGAAGAGGTACTGACCTTTAGCGAGCAAAAGGCTGAAGGGATCCTCCAACCTCACAATGATGCCTTAGTCGTGATAATCACAGTGGCTAATAACCGAGTCCACCGAGTTCTAGTTAATGGAGGGAGCTCGGTCGACGTCCTCTCCCTTAGTGCTTATGATGAAATGGGGCTTGGGAGAGAGAAGCTGAGGAGGAGCACCGCACCTCTTGTCGGATTTGGAGGTGAGAGAGTCACCCCCGAAGGGCGTGTAGAGTTACCAGTCATCTTCGGGGAGGAACTCAACAATGTCACCAAGATGGTAGAATTCCAAGTTGTGGAGTGCCCATCTGCCTACAACATCATCTTAGGAAGACCTACCATCCACGCTCTCCGGGCGGTGCCCTCTTCATACCACCAGATGATGAAGTTCCCTACCCCGCGCGGAGTAGGATTGATTAGGGGAGAGCAAAAAGTCTCCCGAGAATGCTATTACACCGCCATGCGAGGTGCCCAGCCAATGCACATGATCGTGCAAGAACTCCCCAGGGAAGAAGAACAGTTCGCCCCCGTGCACCTAGCTGAGGGTGCGGAGCAACCTCCCTTGGTGGTTTTGCCGGAAGAGTCCAAGCAAAGAGCTACCCCAACTGAGGACCTAGAGTCTGTCCCTCTCTTGAGTGAAGAGCAATGTGTCAAGATTGGCACAAGACTGGGGGCCGACCAGAGGGAAGAACTTATAAAATTTTTGAAAAAAAACTCAGACATATTTGCTTGGAGTCACGAAGACATGCCTGGCATAGACCCAAGAATCATGGTCCACCGTTTAAATATGGACAACACCTTCCGACTGGTTAGGCAGAAGCGTAGAGTGTTTGACCAGGCCAGGAATGAGGCCATAGCAGAGGAGGTGAGGAAGCTACTTAGGGCAGACTTCATCAGAGAAGTGCACTACCCTGATTGGCTCTCCAATGTGGTCCTTGTCAAGAAAGCCAATGGAAAGTGGAGGGTGTGCATAGACTTCACCGATCTCAACAAGGCATGTCCCAAGGACAGCTTCCCTCTACCTCGTATTGACCAGCTGGTAGATGCAACGGCCGGGCATGAGATGCTCACTTTCATGGATGCTTACTCGAGCTATAACCAAATAAAGATGCATGAGCCCGACCAGGAGAAGACCTCTTTCGTCACCAGCCAGGGCCTCTACTGCTATAAGGTCATGCCCTTTGGACTCAAGAACGCAGGTGCGACCTACCAGAGAATGGTGAACAAAATGTTTGCAAGGCAGATAGATCGGAATATGGAAGTATATGTGGATGACATGCTAGTCAAGAGCCACCAGGCAGACCAGCACACCACCGACCTCACTGAAGCGTTTGACGTCCTAAGGAAGTATCAGATGAAACTCAACCTAGAAAAGTGTGCCTTCGGAGTGACCTCGGGGAAGTTCCTCGGTTTCATGGTCCACCAACGAGGAATAGAGGCCAACCCTGACAAGGTAAAGGCTGTCCTGGAGATGGAGTCTCCAAAGAACTTGAAACAATTGCAAAGTTTGAATGGAAGAGTAGCCGCACTCAACTAGTTCGTGGCTAGAGCGACGGACAAGTGTCTTCCATTCTTCAAGGTCCTTCGGAAAGGGAGCAAGTTTGAATGGACGGAGGAGTGCGAGGTGGCCTTCCTACAGCTAAAGGAGTACCTCAGCTCGGCACCTCTACTCTCCAAGCCCGTCCAAGGTGAAGAGCTCAGTCTATACTTAGCCGTATCAGAGACAGTGGTCAGCTCGGCTCTCATCCGGGAAGAGGACAGTGCCCAACTACCTGTCTACTACACCAGCAAGGCCCTGGTCGATGCCGAGACCAAGTACCCTCAAATGGAGAAGTTGGCGCTAGCCCTAGTGACCTCGGCCCGAAGACTAAGACCGTACTTTCAGGCGCATGAGATTGTTGTCTTAACCAATCATCCTCTAAGGCAAGTCCTCCAGAAGCCTGAAACGTCTGGGCTCCTAATGAAGTGGGCGGTAGAGCTCGGTGAGTATGACATCAAGTACAAACCGAGAACCGCCCTGAAGGGGCAAGCCGTGGCAGACTTTATTGCCGAGCTCACGCCTGAGAAAGAAGAGCTGCCAACCGTGCCCACCGAGGAGCTCACTCTTGGGAAGGAAAAAGAACTACCAACGGCACCCACCAAGGAGCTAACTCCTGCGAAAGATCAAGCCCCTCCACAAGGAGGAGAGTTCGCTTGGACACTCTTTGTGGATGGTTCATCCAACATGAAAGGGTGCGGTGCCGGACTCATACTTGTCTCCCTGGACCGAGCCCATATTGAATATGCACTAAGGTTTGGCTTCCGAGCCTCCAACAATGAGGTCGAGTATGAGGCCTTATTAGCCGGATTGCGACTTGCAAAGAAGGTCGGGGTACGACGAGTGAAGGTACTTGGTGATTCTCAACTTATTATCAATCAGATCACTGGGGAGTACCAGACTAAAGGAGAGAGAATGGCAGCCTACCTGGCAAA
This sequence comes from Gynostemma pentaphyllum, assembly GCA_028015215.1. Taxonomy (NCBI): domain Eukaryota; kingdom Viridiplantae; phylum Streptophyta; class Magnoliopsida; order Cucurbitales; family Cucurbitaceae; genus Gynostemma; species Gynostemma pentaphyllum. The sequence continues at coordinate 8,284,047 of CM051348.1, read as the reverse complement.
GGCCAAGGAACTTCTCCTAAGCTTTGAGTGGTGGGAAGTCAGACAAATCCCCCGCTCCGAGAACGCCAATGCGGATTCACTCGCACGCTTGGCATTAGCATACGAGACCGAGTTGAGTAGAACCGTGCGGGTCGAGTTTCTTCCGAACTCAAGTATTGACGAGTTGGAAGCTATGGATGTGGACGGAAACCCGGAACCGATCACCCCTACTTGGATGGATCCGATCATCAACTTCCTGAACTCGTCAATACTTGGCACCCCTCTGGAGGCCCACGTGGGATGACCAAAGACCTCCACGACACCAGTGAAGTGGGCCGGATGAACACCCACCAGGCCCAACTGGGTGGGTGTCCATCCTGGAAGATCACTTCAAGAGACTCTGGAAAGGGCTCGCCTCAGGAAGAGGACCGAGCACCAAGCTGATGAACTTAGCAAAATGAGCACGTGAGACCTGGCAAGGTGCGTGCTCCTCCCTAGAAGACCAACTCACCTGAGCTCAGTAGAGCAGGTGGCCATTCATATAGAAGATGGATAAAGATGGGCTCATAGGCCAGAAGAGGCATGAGCCCACCTGGTGTGGAATCATTTCAACACTAAGGCAAAGAGCTTTGCTGCTCTTCCCAAGGAAGAGCACCGACCACCTAGGCCCGCTCTCGAACATGATAGACGATCATCCAACTGGGAGCTGACACGTGGCCTAGGGCCTACGCCTGACACCTACACGGTAGGGCCATCATTACACCTCTCTTATAAATACCGGAGGAGACCCACTGTTGAGGTACGTTACTTCTACTCCTACTTTGCTCGGCACCATCTCTGGTCTGACTTAGGCATCGGAGTGGATAAGCCGACAACACACCGGTGCTTAGTTGTTTCCTTGTGCAGGTCACCTCTGTGCTAGGTTCCAAGCTGCTCTGCTCACTTCTCACTCCTCTTCTCATTCTTTAAAGTTAGTTGCACGGTCGCGATCCGGGAGACACCCGACCCTCAGGTCAGTTCCCGGTCCTCCCATTTTTACGCAACAACAAAAACAAAGTTCGGACGAAGAAGTTATGACCAAAATACATTAAAATTTAACTACACTTCAAGAAAAGAAAAAAAAAAGAGGATTTTGGCCAAATCTACATTCAAGGGTTTGGGTTTGCGATTTCCTTTGAAGTTTAAGCCAACAATACCAAGAACAAACTTAAAAAACACTTTGATTTGAAAAATCTTCAAGTTCCATGGAATGGAATTGAAGATTTCAACTCAAATTTTCAAAAATACTAAAAAAGGAAATAAAACCCAAAGTAAAAAACGAGTAATCTTACCTTTAGGCCCCTTGGAAGTTGGAGGAATTCTTCCAAGGTTAGTTCAAAAGATAGATCGGGAGCCGATCTATCCAACGCACCCGAAATCACGCGAAACGGAGAAGGGATGAAAAAATCCCGGGCCTTGTGAATGTATAGTGGCCGACAACCTTGGGAGAGAAAAGGGAGAGAGATTTCTAATTTTCTTCTTTTGTTTCAAATGAAAGATGAGGAAGAAGACCTCTAAAATTGAAGATGTATTTTTCAAATTGCAAAAAGACTATTTTCCTTTTTTTTAAAAAATTACCCTATGCTCTTAAAACATAACTCATCCCTTAAAATTAACCAACACAATTAATCTAGAATAGAAGGTAATTAATTATTATTAATTGGCCTATTAATACTAATTAATACTCCTGGCTCAAATTAAATACTTGAAATATAAAATTACCAAATAAAGATTTAAACTTCTAAATTCTAAATTATCGGAATTAAACTTAAACTAAATTATTAAAGGAATAATAAACAACGATATTAAAAAAATATTAATTCTACCTCAAAATAACGGGACGTTACAGAACATTCGCTCCAACTTATAAATAATAACAGTAATCTTCGAACTCATTGATGCGACAGTAGCGTCGGTCAATTCTGTACAAGTCAAGTCCCTAAAAAACACTCAACTACGCCAGCAAGTCCCAATGTTTATGCTCCAGAAATGGCCTAAACGCAACTGGCATCAATCGTTGCATGAAATCATGACAATTATGGCTTTTCATCTCGAACATTATATGTTTCTAACTATTAATACACCTACTAAGATTTGAAACGTATCCATCAGGGAATTTGATTGTTTTGATCCACTCAATACATGCTTTATTTTTTTCGTCCGTTGTCAACATGTACTTCGCTTTTGCGTAATGATCATTGACGTTAGGCTCCAACTTAGGACGATTACATATATCCTGATATCATAACATGCTTGCTTTACCCAGAACGTTCAGAAGTGTATTGAAAATATTATCGAAGAAATTCTTCTCAATATGCATTACATCCAAGTTATGTCTGATTAGTAGATCTTCCCAATACGGTAGATCCCAAAAAATACTCCATTTCTTCCAACCTGTGTTTTTTCGAGCCAACTTGTTCTCATTCTTTACACCAACCCCTGTAATCTTCTGCATGCCTAGCGTATCTATACCATGAAGAATTTGGCGTCAACTAAATATTGTAGGGGGTATTTCTTTTCATACCCGTCGACCTTTCTTCCAGTCAATATTATTAGAACGGAATGAATGATTCAAAGGTAGAAATTGTCTATGGTAATCAAACCAACACGTTTTTTGATTGTGTCTCAGGGAAAATACCTCTGTGTCAAGCATGCAATGGGGACATGCGTATTTTCCCACCGTACTGCATCCTTTAAGAGGATGAGATGTATAAATTAACTAATTATGACTATGCATGCAATTACCGAATTTAAATACATATATAAAAGTACTAAAATTATATTTTACATACCAGATAATATTGAATACGCTGGGAAGTCACTCGTCCAGATTAATGTAGTATCAAGAAATTCTTTTTCCTTGATATATCGTACGTCATAACTCCATCAGCCCACAAATTTTTCAACTCTGCGATAAGTGGTATCAAATACACATCCAGTTTTTGTTTTGGACTTTTCGGACCAAGTATGACAACTGTTAAAAAAATCACCGGGTCTTTCATGCATATAGAGGGTGGCAAGTTATACGGGGTCACTATCACCGACTAGAGTTAATACTGTGCTCATGATGCCCAACACGGGTTAAAGTTGTCCGTGCATAATCCAAATTTGACATTTCTAGAATATCGAGCAAACTCGGGATGACAATTGTTCAAATGCTTCCATGCCGCAACATCTGAAGGATGTCTCATAACTCCATCATCTTGAGAATGCTCGTGATACCAACTCATGTGAGAAGCTGCCACATATGATGTATACAACCGTTGTAGACGCGATGTTAGAGGCAAATAGAACATTCGGGTGTGTGGAATCAAACGGTGTTTTTCTTGTTTATATCTTGGATGAAAGAAAAATTTGCAGTGATGCAGGCTCGCATCAACATCCTAGTATATCATGCATCCGTTTCGACAACAATCTATTTTTGTCACAAGTAATTCGAGACCTTCCACTAGCTTTTTTGTGTCGTACAAACTCTCTGGCAATGTGTTTTTTGGTGGAGCTCATCGATGAAACCATGATGTGATTGAGTCAAATCCTCTAACCGAGATATGGTACTTCGCTTTGATATTCAGAAGTTCAGTAGCTGCAGTAAGTTGATTCACTTCACAACCCGGATACAGTGGTCGACTAGTGTTTATGAGCATCTTGTGCATCTTATGTGCTTCTGAATTCATTTCCTCTTCAACGAATGTTTGTTGATCATCTTCCTTTTCTCGATTAATTTCAGTACCGTATCTTGAACCATCAAGTACCATCTGCTGCATTTGACCAAAATGTTGTTGAGATTCTTGTAATGCAGCGTCGAACATTTTATTTGTTTCACCCTTATACACCCAATAATAATAATTTGATTTGGCACAAAACCTTAACTGTAAAGATGCTTATTCTTATCAGTAACGGGTATGATTTTTCTATTGTCGCACTTTTTTCATGGACATCGTAATTGTTGATTATACTTTTCGTAATACACGGTTGCTTTTGCAAAACACAACGATTAATGAACCCCGACAACGAATTCATCGTTCAAGAAACCTTCTACTAAATGAACATATATCCACTCTCTCATTTTTTTTCTTTATGTTGCAAACAAAGTTTAGAAGCAAAATTTATAGGTGAACAATTATGACTTTTTGTGTAATGTTCTCACAAGATTTGGCGGGAAGAATAACAGTGTAAATTCCAAAGTCAATTGCAACACTGGCGTCGCAGATTTTGAGTCTCAAACGTCGTTTGGTCATTTCTCTTCCCGCCAAATTTTGGCGACTTTATTTATTGTGACGTCGTAGTCAGCCTATTTAGCGACAACAGCATCACTGATGTCCCGCCATAATTTCACGCCTTTTTTATTTATGACTTCTGAATTAGGTTACTGTAGTATGACGCTGTCGTCGTAAAATATAGCGACACCAGCATCACCATCTTCCCGCCAGAATTTCGCGCTTTTTTTATTGACAAGGTCCCATTCTAGTCGCTCTATTACGGCCAAGGCATCGCAAAATCTAGCGACGCCAGTGTCATTTACTTCCCGCCATCAGTTCGCGCATTTTTCCAGGCGCCATTGTAATTTTTTTGCTACCCCGTCACAAATTTAGCAACACTGGCGTAGCACGTGGTCAACGACTTGTATTACGACTCGTATCGTCGCAATCTTACTTCCCCACTTTTGCCGTCACAAACCGCCTGTTGCAATTTGACAGTTTTTTTTTGTAGTGCGCCCATGACCATAACCCCTTCCTTTTATAAACTGACAACATAATTGATGGTTAGTTATATAAATTACCAATTTGGCCACATTAATTTTGAAATTCTAAAAAGGTATTTGTGCTTATATATCCATGTAATTATATAATTACTCTTAAGCCAATATTAAACTTTAATAGATCGCTTTAATTTGGCTAACCCAATATAGCATTTACATTAAATAATTACATGTGTGGTTCCATATATTGAAATTTTCCAACAATCTCCCACCGGACCATATATGTAACTTTATGAACTCCCAAAATATGCTATCAAAATAAAGAGTATCTTGACAATCTTGTCCATTAATTATATCAGTATTGGATCAAAGCGGTCTTCGTCACATTTATCGTAACTAAACCCATCAATGGTCACAAGCACCAATATAACTAAATGACATAGATCAACCATGGATGCATAGCATGGAAATTATATGTAGTGTGATTGTACATATCCATTCCAACTGGTCCTACCTTACTTTAGTGAGATAAAAACTTTAACTAAATGTAACATAGTGCAATTAACTTAATTTCTTTATCTCTAATCAGAAAAATATCCAAATACATGAACATATATATATATATATATATATATATATATATATATATATATATTATATCTCTATAAAAACCATATATAGAGCAATAAAAAAGACTCAAAATCCCACTGAAATGAGATATCCTAATATAGGATAACACCTCATGAGCGATATGTTCATGAAAGACCTTGAAGTGGATCCATTATTGTGGAGTTTGACTGAATGTGCTCTATTGATATTTGTTCACTCTGTTTCTTCCTTCACAACTAGGAACATACAAGCTTCTATTGTTATTAAAATATGTCATTACGAATTTATTATCACGATGAATTTTGAGTGTTCTTCAACAACCTCTAAAATGCGCATCCCTGATGATAATAGTTAGAATCATATTCAATGATTAGATGCCTAAAAAATTTACTGCCTTAATAGAGAAATTATGAGTGTCTATTCAACATTCCTTCTAAAAATAGATTCATCAACTAACATATAAATATAGCCCTAAGTGGATCTTCTACTATCTTGGCATCCATCAAAATTAGAGTCGGAATACCCAATAATCTCTCACTGATCCGACCTTTTATATTTGAGCAGCTCTACAAAATACCCCATAACCCACTTGACTGCCTTCTAATGATTCATACCAGGGTTACAATAAAAATGTATGCAGTACTCAAAGACGTACATTCCTGAACATACAGTAGACTCTCTACTTCTAAAGAGTAAGAATCTTTTGTATTTTTTTTAACTACAAGATTGCTTTTCGAGCATTTATTGAGATTAAAATATCTCCTTAAATATACTACTTCTTGAGGTTGTTGAGTTCGTTCCTCGGGAATAGTTATCCTAACATAAAATTGGTATCTTTATAAGTTTCCTTATCCTCAATTATCTTTAACTATATTTCTTCCCCAAACTCAACCTCCTAAAAAATGTTGTAGATCCCATCTCCAAAAAATTTCCTAAATGTGGGATCACAAAATTATACCCCGAATTATTTATCATAGAAAATGAATTGCTTATTTTTTTGATGTTCAATTTAACTTCATATGACTATAAGGCCAACCTTAAATGGACATCCCCAAATATTAATTGAAGAGAGCAAACTATTCTCACACAATACTTTATCATTCTAATAATCAATAAATTCAAATAATGACAATTCCCATATGAAGATATCGAGTACACCATTAATATCAAGTCTTTGGACGATAATATTAACTGTAAGTGGCATTTGATATCGTGATAACATATTGACAATAAATTTATGTCAATAATAAAACTATCTTTGGATCGATTTATTATTTACATGCAAAGCATGACTTTATAATCGTCACATATTTACCATAAGTGTGTATGCGATTCTGCCAAACAATAACCTTCCTTTGGGTCGGTTAATACTTGCATGAATACACATACAACTTAAACTTTTAATACCCTCATAAAAAAATTTACACAAGAGAGGTCACTTTTGGCAACACCATGTTTCAATTAATTCAATTGGAAAAGTTAAACATCCTTAAAAAATTGAAATATATGTCAAATTTTGAATTTATGATACCCAAATAGTTATATATTAAAAAAAATGGAAATATATAACTATAATCCTTATAAATTAGATATGGGTCATAAATATCATGAATATAAAATTCTATCACTTTGTTTGATCATTTAAATAATAAGACACCCATAATCTAATTTATTAACCTAATATATATAGCCACACAATACATTTAGAATTTTACCAAATACAAACCAATGTGGCCAACCATAATTGTGTACCCTTAAGAAAACACATAATAAATTTGGAACAAATTTTCCAAATTAGTCCACCGTTGTGAGTGGCCATCTCTTTTATTTATGGGAAAACACAATAACAAAATATCATCAAGATATTACAATTTTGATCTCAATGAATTCATAACCGTAACTCTTTTTAGAGTATCAATATTTGGACTTTGAAAAATATTCAGAGTGCAAATAATTTTAAGAAATCCAAATTAATTAAGATTCATGATGATATTAGGCATTGAATAGAATAAACAAGTTAAAAATTTACAAACCCAAATATATTAATTTTCATTCATCATTATGAACCCATATTTAAAATTTCAACCCAGTCACATTATAAAATTTAGAATTGTAAAGATAACCCAAATTGAAGCGATGCTTTGGAGTTCTAAAGTCAAAATTCGCATTATCATGCTTGAATTTTAAATCAATTAAAACCATCATAGTCCAAATCAACAAGTAGGGGTGCAAGAGGAACCAGAAGAACCGGAACCGAGGCATGTGGTTCCAGTTCTCTTTTAAAAACCGATAAGATTATCTGTTCGGTTCCGGTTCATGTCATAAAATTGGTAGAAAACCGGAACCGAACCGATAAGCATATAATATATTTAAAAAATAAAAATAATTACATGCATATATATATATATATATATATATATATATATATATATATATATATTAGGGGTGTAACCGGTTCGGTTCGGTACGGTTTTTTAACCGAACCATCAAAACCGGCCGGTTCGGTTTCTTAGAATTCAAAAACCGGATGGAACCGGTTTTAAAGGAAAACCGGTCCGGTTTCAATCCGGTTTCTACCGGTTCGGTTTTCCGGTTTGGACTATGTTGTATCATCCATCAGATATACACTTTTTTTACATATCAAATAGTTTTAACTAATAAAAATCCACAACTTATTAGAGTTTTTCCTAAGAATAATTGTAAAAAACAGAAGAAGAACTACAGATTTGAAAGAAAGATTAGATGGTAAATTACAAAAAATCAAAAAAGAAGAAAGAAAGAAAGAAAAAAAAAGCGTGAAATGAAAATTAACAAATGTATAGAATAACCTTAAAAAATAGTTGATAATGAAATAAAAATGAGATTAACGGTAAATTTGTCAGAAAAAATTTGAGGAAGAAGATCATTGTCCAACAGCAACGTCAACTTTTCTTTCATTTTCCTTGGCAGCGTTCTTCTCTGGAGTTTGGAGGACAGAGGCGTGTTGGGCGTTGGGAAGATAGAGATGAGGGATTAGGGTAAGTAATTGAGAGGGAAAAGGTTGGGGGCTTTGGGCTTGGGCCTGGGCCTTGGCTAAGCTTCTTTTATTGTTTTTTTTAACAATATATTAATATTATATATAATATACACCGGTTCGGTTTTAAACCAAACCGGTAAAAGGGGAACCGATCACCGAACCGGACAGAGCTGGTTTGGTTCGGTTATTTTACAAAGGAAAACCGGACCGGTTCGGTTTTTCCGGTCCTGTTTGATTCGGTTTTCCGGTTTTTTCGGTTTCCAGGTTTATTTTTTCACCCCTAATATATATAACAAAAATCAAGCACATCCAACCCTTTATGAACCGGAACCTTGAACCGATTACATACCAGTTCGGTTCCAAACATTACCGGTTCTGGTTCTTTTTTTTTAATGAACTTTTTTACTGTTTTGGTTCCGGTTCTTAGCAAGAACAGGAGGGAACCGAACTGGTAACACCCCTATCAACAAGAATATCATATCGAATTGCCCAATAGCCATTAATTCAATTTAATATTAACAGAAACATTATAAAAAAATAAACGGTAAGACCCACCAAATTTTCCTTATACGAATTGATATCCTTACACCGATTCAATTTGAATCCAAAAATTCCTGAAAATTGGGAGTTTTAATTCGTATATATATGGCCTGTCTGAAGATAATTCAAAGTGAAATTTCATATAGAAATTATGATGAAATCCTCATAAATCTATAACTTTATCAAACCGAAGCCAATAATTTCCCAAAATCAAACCAAAATAATTTTTCAGAATCAACCAAAATCATATTTTAATTTTGAGAATCATGAAAAATTCCCATGTATCAGTCATAGGTTGGCTTTGATACCACTTATTGGAGAATTTTAACCCAAGACAAATTCAAGATAAAATAATACCAATAGCAGAAGTACCTTACTTCATGAATGAAACCGATTATTTGGGTTTGGATCTTCCATTCCTTTATGAACTCACAGTTTCTCTATAGTTTTACAGAGAGAAAACTTCTTTGAAGGGATGAGAAGTTAACGTGAAACTTTCCTTGGGAATGGGAACCATAACCCCTTCCTTTTATAATCTGACAACATAACTGATGGTTAGTTATATAAGTTAATGTATTTCGGCCAATTTGTCCCCTTGATAACTCCATGAAAGTAGAGTTATATTGCCCTTATTTTTTTAATAATTCAAGAGAATAGTTGAGTAATGAATAGATTTTAGGCTAGTTTAGATTAAACATGTTATTATATACTTTGGTAGGTTTGATGTGGAGTTTGGAGCTAATTAGAGAAGTTTTGGAGCTATTAATTGAAGATAAAGAAACTGGAACAAGCCTATTTTTGGTACAGGTCTGAAGCACCTCTGCATGCCAGAGCATGAAGAATTCTTGCCTCGGGTTTGAAGCAGTGAGCAGTGCACTTGCCAGCTCATTTAATGAATCCGATTTTGTCTTTTCTGGCCGAGAACCAATCCCTGTTTTATGTGAGTTTCAGCCCTAAAAATAGAGTTTCTCATGGTATATAAGGACCCATAGATGTCTTAGAAGAGAAGCTTGAAAGAGGGTGATTTTTGACCTAGAAAGGAGGCCATCTTGAAGGCAACTTCCACCATTTTCCTAATTTAGGAGTAGGAGTAGGAGTAAGAGTAGGATAATTTCTTATGCTATGTTTTATACTCTTTTTAAGTTCATTAATCAAAGTTCTCTTGATTTCAAGATTTTTCTTAGATTTATCTTCTCTAAATAGTTGTTGCTTACTTGCTTTAAGTTCTTTTACATTTCCATAAATCTAGTTATGATTTTCAATTCAGTTTTTACCTTATGCTTTATTTATCTTTTTATATTTTATCATTGATAGTTGGTTTCCCAAAGTGGAAGTTCATGGAAGAAAGGGGCTAAACCCGAGGACTCCATTTAATGTGGCTTGTGTAAGTTAGCTATGGTAGGAAGAGTTCTTGTCTATATTCCCTTGTAAGACTTGATGAGAGTCAAGCTTAGGAGCATTTAAGTACCCCGAGAGGTGGGAAAAGAGATGAATCTAATTCAATAACAACTACCCATTAGCTTTGTTTTAAGGGACACTAAATGGTTAGGTTTATTGAGCTTGCATCATTAACTCCCTTTGTAATACCTAGTGAGAGCTAGGTTGTAGAGGTATTTGGAAGTACATCAAGAGGTCGAAAACAAATCACATCAAACAAGCTTGATGGATTTACTTTTTTAGTTGCTAAAGAATTCTAGAGATAATATCCTTTACTTTTAACCACATTGATTTATCTTTACAAAACATGTCTCATTTATCCTTTGATGCTCAGAGATGAGATTCAATGGATGTTTGAGGTATGGAAAAACTGTTTTGAGAAAAATAGCACGCTAAGTATTCGATAAATGTTTTGTGTGAAAAGCTATTGAAGCGTGATCTACATTTGCTACATCTTAATATTCTAGAAATGCATATATTTCTTTTCAGCCTGTTGCTCGCATGAACTTTCACCCGCATTATACCAACACTCCATTTTCATGCAGTAAAAGATAATCTCAAATTAGACTTAGCATGTCTTGCACCAAAGCAAACCAAACATCTATCCTTGTGGGACATGATACTCACTCACCACTACTATTACTTGTTGACCATGTGCACTTTCATGCCACCCTTCACCATCTAGTTTCATCACCATTTTCACCAACAAGTTTTTGACGTTGTTGCCGGGGATAGTTATTGCAATTGGTGTACTTTCATTTATTTGCAAAGTCTTGTTGCCAAAGTTATTGTTTTACATTTGTATTTCATTCAGAAGAAGAAGAACGTTACCTGTATGATCCATAAATAGAATGAACTTTTCAAAGAAGGAGCTTGAATAACAAAGCAAGAATAGAAGCAGCCATAGAGAATAATGACATACCACCTCCACAAAATTTGGGAATAGGAGCACATGAACCACAACGGGAAAGAGGAGAAGTTCTGCAAGCAGTACAATATGTTGAAGATATGCACCGAGTTATGTGTGACTTCGTTCGTCCTAATTTAGAAGGATTGGGACCCACGATTGCACGACCCAATTTGGAGATAGACAGGTTCAAGTTTAAGCTAGTGATGTTCGCAATGCTTAATTCAATTGGACAGTTTGGAGGAGGAGCACATGAAGGCCCTCATAATCATATTAGACTATACTTGCAATTGTGCAACTCGTTTAAAATACCTGGTGTGTCAGACGAGGCCCTTCGGCTATCTTTGTTCCCATACTCACTCGAAGGAAAAGCCAACATATGGTTGTTATCAATGGATGCTGACTCGATCCATTTTTGGGCAGATATGGTTGATAAATTTCTCACCAAGAACTTCCATTGGATGTCGTCCTTGACAAATAGTACACGTGACTCCATGATAGAATGAAGTGGATTGCACTTGATTCACTCATGGCACAGGACTATTTTGATTTGCCATTGGACTTGCATTTCCCATCGATGCATTCAAATTCTTCATGAACATGCTTGCCATTTGTTGAGTTAGAGCATTGATGTCTATGCCAAAGCTTCCATTTGTTGATCGAATAGGTGCACTGGGCCCCTGATAACTGTTGTAAACTATTCCTTCCAAAATATCTTGAGCTTTTTCGTAGGACTTTGACATTATGGTTCCATTCGATGCAGAGTCTATAATTAGTCTGCTATTGGCATCCAGTCCCTTATAAAATGTTTCAATCTGAAGCCATCTAGGCATTCCATGCAATGGACAATGCCTCATCATCTCCTTCCACCTTTCCCATGGATCAGTAAGTGTCTTATTCCCATTCTGAATGAAATTTTGCAAATCCAACTGAATTTGAGATGCCTTGCTCGGAGGAGCGTCGCGCCTAAAGAATGGATTCTAACTACAGGGGCAGGAGTACCACTCATCGAAACGACTTCAGCACTTGGAGCCAAAACATGAGAGTCTTAAGCCAATAAGGACTCGAACACAACAATCGTCGAATCCTGAAACGCTGAGGACAACTTCTATTCAGACTCCTAAGAATCAAAAGAACAAATATCAGAACTCCCCAAAGGAGAACAACCATGCTCGGGAGAAAAAGGTGTGTGAGCCATTTCAGGATGTTTTCGTAAGAAATCTTCAGTGCTATTTAAAAGAAACGACATGCGGCCTACCATTGTGACGCGTGGTAATCATCCGACGATCCTCAGGAAATAATAAAAAATGAAGACATGGGCCGTTTGAGAGTTTTTTTGGAAACACACTTCGTGAGGCCCAGAACGGCCACCTCACCGAAGAGTCATGTCTTGCCGAACTAAAAGTTTGTGATGGATCACATGAAACGTCAAAATATCAAACCAACACAATCGATTTGCCGCACTGAACTTTTCAGCATGTAAAATAGGAGAAAAGTGTAAAGGGTAAAATCACCCATCTAAGGGTCGTGCAAACCGAATTAGTTCGAAAAAGGTTCAGGCCAGACAAGCCAGTACAAGGATGAGCTGATCGTAAATGAGCCAGAAGAAAGCCTGACAAAGCCTAGTTCTAACTAGTAAGGCCAAACAAGTCCATGAAAATATAAACAACAGCGGAATCAATACTTTATAACAAATAAATTCTTCTCATTGAAACCATAATATTCAAAGTTTTCTGTTCAGATCACGATCTTATTTAAAATAACAAAATCATCATTAGTTTTCACATAGCTCGACACGCTAAACAAAGGGAACATTCAAATCCAAAATCAACATCTAAAAACATGAAAATAATATCAACAACTCAATTCAAATAAAAGTTCACATCCCAAGCATAAATAAAATAAGTGAAGAAAAGTCGTCGGTGTGTAAATCCATGCCAACCAATCCACTTGCCACGAGCTTCAGCAATTGCCAAATTTGTTCTTCTTTTTACCTGTAAAAAAAATAGTGTAGCATCATGAGGCTATGCTCAATGAGTAGAAAACACTAAACATTTAATAATGTCATAAGATGCTCTAAGTTCATGAAGTCCATAATCAGTCTCATCGATTTCCAAAAAAAATTACTCATTTTAAATCTTTCCTCTTTATTCACAAAGAAAGAGAGAGTTCTCGCTCGAAAAGGATAAAACATGTGTTTCCACAATTTAGCCTTTCGAGGTATTCTTCTTATGTGTTTGCAAGACGCATAAGCGAACCCAGATGTATATTCTTTTGTAACGTCCCGTTATTTTGTGATAAATTTTTTTTATTTATTTTATTTTATTTAAGTAATTAAAGTTTATTTATTAATTGTTAAATTAGAATTTAGTAGTTTATTTCATTTTAATTCATTTTAATGGCTTTATTTGTTTAAATACGTTTTAATGGTATTAATAATTATTAACGGGCCAATTAATAATTATTAATCACCATTGGGATAGTTTGAGATGTTCGGGATTCGTTTTTAAGCCAAAAGTCATAAAAGGGCAAAATCGTAATTTCCCAATTTGCAAAATATCTAAAAACACTATTGGTCATCTTCTTTAAAATCACCATTGACTCAAATTTGACCAAAACACTCTCATTTTTTCCTTCCTCCTTGCCGTGAGTCCAAGGGAGAAAAAGGGGAATTTTGGTTTTTGTTCGTTTCTTGCCCAATCGACTTGATTCCGGGTCTATTGGAAAGGTATCGGTCATACGAATCTTTTCCACCTAGCCTTCGTACTTGCCACTCGTGTTATACGGAGTTCTCGGTAAGTTTCTCTTGAAACCCTAAGCTCCAAATAGTGTTTTAATGGAGTTTTACTTGATTTCCTTCGATTTCGTGTTGTAGAACTCGGTGTTTGTAAATTCGGGAGTAGTTTTACGTGTTTTTGGAAACTATCCCTTAACCCTAAAACCGAGTTTCAGTCGAAACCCTTCCCGTTTGAAATTTACCCTTTTGGGTTAGAAATTAATGAATGAATGTTTATTTAAATTCGATTCTGGAAAGGGATTAATGTTCAAAAACCCTAATTATCGATACCCATTGAAATCGGGAATATCGAATTTGCTTAAAACCAACTCAAAACGTATTTAAATTGCCAAAAAGCTGGAAAACCAAACCCGAGACCCAATTTTGATGCTAGGGCCGTGGGCCTCATGTGGGATTTTGTTGGGTTTTTCGTTGTTTTGTACGTTTGGTTGATGATTGATCGATAGTTGGTTAATTATTGATTGTATGATATAATTCGTTTGTAGGTGTTTTTGAACCGCGTGGTTGATCGCTCCTTCGAACTTAGGAGCAAAGTCATCTTTTAATAAAGGTGAGAATAGTTAGAATTTAAAGTCATTATAGAAATCGAATAAGTGTGAAGGTTTGTAGAGTTTGAAACTAAGACTAGAAACCGAGTCTAAGATTAGAGGCTTGAGAGTTAGTGCCCTTAGGATTAAGAGTTAATCCTTTAAGTGAGAACTTAGGAGTTCTCGAGGAAAGTATCGAATCTTAGAAGATTCTAAATTAGCTTCGTTTCTAAACTTAGGTTGGATCATTGGAGGTTAGAATATCCAAGTTTGTTCTTAGAATGGTTAATAGATTAATCGTTCGTGTTATGATTCTACTTTTATTATTGATGCCGAAGTTCGATTGACATATCGTTCATCCGAGTTTGCTATCTATTTTATTTATGTCCTTTACCTTATGTCTTTATTTTTGCTCCTTTAATTTATGCTTGTTTTGATTACTTTATCATTTACATTTACTTTATTTACTTTTGCAAGCATATGCATAACATCTCGCATCATTCTTTGAGAAGGAAACGAAAAGAGAAAGTAAATGAAAGAGAAAAAGAAAGTGAAAAAGAAAAGAAAGTGAAAATAGAGACGAATGGGATCCTACGGGATTGGCTCATTACTCTATGTGATAAAGAGACGAATGGGATCCTACGGGATTGGCTCATTACTCTATGTGATAAAGAGACGAATGGGATCCTACGGGATTTGCTCATTACTCTTAATGAAAAAGAAGTGAATGGTATCTTACGAGATTGATGAATTTACTTCATTCATGCATAAGGGTATATGCGAACCCTTCATTGCATATGATTGATGAAATAGAGAATCGAGATGTTATATTATTTTATACAAAGTTTATTTACTTTACTTATTCTTTGTCATAACTAGTTAATGGTTGAGAATTGACTACAAGTGTAGTAATGTCATACTTTGGAGAAAATGGATTAGAATTACCTAGACTTTGGAAAATTCTAGGAAAGAAAGTGTCGGATTTATTTGGACACAAATCGAAATGCGAGTTTGAGGTCTATCTTTACTTTTTATGCTTATTATTCTCACTGGGCTTAGTTTGTTAGCTCATGATATTACAACCAATTTCAGGTAATGCCCTGGCCAGAGGTCGAGGGAGAGGAGGTGGTGCTGCGTGATCGAGGGATGCTGACCTCGAGATGGACTTGTTTTTGTAAAGTATATATAAATATTTTGTGAATTTCCAATACTTTGATGTTGTATTTAGCTCATAAGAGCTTTTGATGTGGTTTTTATGATATGATTTATTTGAACTCCTGAATTGGACTTAAAGTCCATGTGAATTTATTAGAATGGAAAATTAGGATGTAAACAGGTTTTCGGCATGCCAACTTTCAAACAAAACCACGCAAAATTTTCTAAAAATAAAAGACTTCTGCTGTTTTCTCTGAATTTAATTTATTTAAAAGTGACGGGTCGTCACATCTTTTCCATGTTAGCACGTGAAAGAGAGAGTTCTCGCTCGAAAAGGATTAAACATGTGTTTCCACAATTTAACCTTTCGAGCTATTCTTCTTATGTGTTTGCAAGACACATACGCGAACCTACATGTATATTCTTTTCCATGTAAGCATGTGAAATGAACCTACCCGTTAAGTGTTATTAAGTCATACATAACTATAATGATCCCCCTTAACGATATATTGTTCATTAAGTAAGGCCTTACTTAATGTGAGCCACCAACCATATTTTTAAGGCATTCAAAACAATATGATTTAAAAGCATCGCTACCCAAGATGTTTAACAAGCCTAAGTTTAGATTTTTCACTTAGAAACCTTGTTTCTACCAAAAATCTCACTTTTATAGGCTTAAACTTAAAAATTCAAAATTCTGAATATAAGCCTCATTCTCAGCGCCTTAGAATGGACTAAAATTCACCAAAAAAAAACTTTTAAACCACTAATAACAATTACCCAACACTAGGGGGGCAAAACTAGCTAAACTAGTCTAGTTTTCCTTACTTAATGGACAATATTTTTAAAATAAATTCTAAATTCCAGCAGCAAGTCTTAAAATCATCCAAAAAATCTTAAAAAACCATATAAATTCCAACAAAATTCCACCAAACAAATTTCCAAACATAAGAATTAAACTAGTCTAAAAACACGTTTATGTTTTCAACTTTTTCCATAATTTAAACCAAAATTCCTGCACTTCTAAATCAGCGAAAAACATTCTTAAACATGCTTAAAATCATATATAAACACCAAAAATCAGAACTATATACTTATTTAATGAAAAAGAAACAAAACAAAGAATTATCAAACAATTAACATCTTCTACTCACCTTAGACATGAGTTTTAAAGAACTTTAATTCTTCTTTTTCCAAGAACTCCTACAACCTCTCTTGAATCTTGAAGAATTTCCTTCCAAAACTTCCTCAAACAATTGCCAACTCTAAGTAAGAGTCGTTTACACCTATACGTCAAAAAAAGGAAACAAAAAATCAATTAAATTCGAAAAAACCACAAGAGATCCGAATAGTTTTTGGCCCATAATTCTTTATTCAGATGTTGGATTGCTGTGAAATTAATCTCAATAAAGAGATAACGAAAAATTGATAAAATGGAAATCTTATTTGTGCAAATCGGAGTCAGGATGAAAAAGTTATGGTAAAAATACTTCGGGAGATGTTTTTTAGGCGAAAATGGGAGAAAATATCATAAGGAAGGGGTGATTTGCGGCTGAAGCAAGAAGAAAACGATGAGGGCTGAAACACAATCTCCACTAATTACGAAAATGCCATTGGATTAAAATGGCCATGACTCACTCATCGAGACTCAAAACGATGATCTGTCAGTTGCATTAGAATCGTAATAACGAGACAATCAATATCATCTAAAAATATAAAATTAAACTTGTGGTTTTAATTTTGAGGTTTAAGAAAATACCAAAATACCCTTACAAGATAACGAGTTATTTCTCATCCAATTTATCAATTCAGCCTCATTAATATCATTTTGAGAAAATAATAATAATTTTCAATTTTTTTATAGTCTTACTTGTTAACGGGTTGTTACAGAACCCGAGTGACTCCATTTCTGTGAGCAATAGAGTTAGTTTATCCCTTATCATCCCTGGTATTCCTCCTCTCCATGAGATGTGGGATCGCTCTTTTGATCCTGAAAAGTTTAAGGTGTAGCACCTTTAGTATAGCGACTCAATGAAGACAAAACGGAAAGTAGATAACACTATGAAACAATCTAGCGTCAAGATTGGGTCCAATTTGTTTAACCTCTAAACTGATGTACACAAGTCAATTTAAACATAACATCACTATCAACTTAATACAAACCATCCATACTAAAGAAAGCTTACAATTCACTTACCTTGTTGTAGCGTTCATACTTAACTTTACTTACCTGTACGTGCACAATGCTAGAAAACTTACCACATTCTCGTCACTGTGCACACTTACCCTCATCAATTCAATGTTCTTTGAGAATCGCATACAGAGGCCGAGAAATCACATAATGAAGGGATGTTATAGAGTTAACTCAGTGGAAGTGGATTCTAATTAATGTAATTGATTAACATGGAAGAGTCGGATCTACTTTAATATCATGAACAATTATATAAAAAAATTGTTGATTCATGCTTACTTTTTAAAATTAAAGTTCTTTTACTTACATTGAGTATATTATGGAGAATTGGTTGGAGGGTAACGAATCTTCTACGCTATATCTCAATCGAATAAGCAAAACCTGATGGTGGGATCAAATTTTAGAAGAAATTAGGAAGAACAAAAAATTATTCCTATTTTTAAGAGAAAAAATCAGCAATGGCTAGGGAGAAGGAGAAGAGAGAATTTCAATTTCTAAAAAAATTAATTGTCGTGATTTATGAATAACTCAACTCTCCTATTTATAAGCAAATGAAATATCTAATCAAATTAGGAAAATTTCATGGAGATAAATATAAAAGAAAAGTATTTTTCTCTCTTTTATCTCATATAGCTTTTGCTTTATCTTGGGTAAATAAATATTTTTAGGATATAGTTCAAACAATTATCTTCCTAAAATATACATATATAACCAATTTTCTTAAAATAAATAAATCTAATTTATTTAATTAATTATTTAGGCCATTTTCAATTGGGTTCATTAATCCAGTTGGGGTAGAAATTTTCTCTTAAATTAAACAAGTCCAACTTAATTAATTATATACTTTAATATTAATTTATTTGTTTATTACCATTTAAATAAAATTCTTTATTAAAATAACTAATAATATTAATATTTTCTCCCAATTAAATATCATCAAGCAACATTTTATTATTAATTTCCAATTTCCATTAAATGAACTTATTATTTAATTAATTAATAATCCTAATTGATAATATTTTATTATTAATTAATAATATTAATTTAATTATTAATTTCCATTTAAATAAATTAATTATTTAAACAATTAATAATTACCAATTAATAGTATTTCAAATTATTAATTACCATTTAATATACTCAATATTTAAATAATTAATAATATTTCATTATTAATTTTATGTTTAAATAAACTCATTGTTTAAACAATTAATAATGTTTCTATTAATTACCATTTAAATATACTCAATATTTAAATAATTAATATTGTTTTTTTAAGTGATTTAACTTGCTTGAATTGTTTATTTTTTCAATAGTCAAATTAATGACTTGATTTTGCGACTACGATATTTGGGCTAGAACAGGGAACATATAGTTTTAGTACTGTTATGATTATGGTAAAGGTATGATTATAGTAATAGATGGTTTTAGTAGTATTATGATTATGGTAATGTTACGGTTATGGTAATTATATGATTATGGAACTGTTATGTTTTGGATTGTTAATATGGGAGTATTATGGATATGTGTAGATGTGATATGAGGCAGATATATTTTGGGTAATAATTGAAGTGTGGAATTTCTCCTATTAATATTTTGTGTTCTTGGTAATAGAGTGTAATCGTCACTTGTTAGTAATGAGTTGGTTGGAGAAGTCAAATGGTTCATTGGTTAGTATTTAAAGAATCATTCATATTCTAATTTATCATTCACTAGCCTTGTAGCTAATGGTGCTACACCAAATGTTTTTAGGTAATAGTAGAGGTGCTCCC
Source organism: Gynostemma pentaphyllum (assembly GCA_028015215.1). Lineage (NCBI taxonomy): Eukaryota > Viridiplantae > Streptophyta > Magnoliopsida > Cucurbitales > Cucurbitaceae > Gynostemma > Gynostemma pentaphyllum. The sequence continues at coordinate 8,264,379 of CM051348.1, read as the reverse complement.
AGCGCATGACGTGTTGGCGTTGATTGCTTAGGAGTTCGTTCAATCATTAGAGTCCTTTGAGTATATTTGAACTTATATTTTACTTTAGATTTGATTTTGGAATTGTAACTTTACATCATGAAGTTGAGTTACTTTCGAATTTAAATATTTTATCTGAACTTGAGTTCCGGAACTCGCATTTTAAATGATATATGTTTGAGAATCTTATTTATATTTCGATTGACTTCCGCTGCTTTAGTTGATTTAAAAAAATAATAATAATAATAATAATAATCGGGTTGTCACACACTTTTTAGCCAACATAAATATTTTAACAGTTTCATAAAAAAATGATGCATAGCAACATGTAATACTTGCCATTTCTACCGGTATAAAAAAAAATTATACTGAGAATTATAGAATGAGATTCCTCTTCTTTCCTTTGTTGGACCCGTTTAAATTTCTGTTTCTTGTTTCTATTTCTCATTTTTTTTAAATGAAGTTGTTTGGAAACTCTTTTTGTTTCTTGTTTCTCTTTTTTTTTAGAAACACTTCCCAAAATTGTGTAGAAATTTTAGAAACAACAAATTCTAGTTTCTTATTTCTCTTTCTCTTTCTTGTTTCCAAAATTTTCAACACGTTGATAAATTATTACGTTGTCCCGTTTTGACTTATAAAATATATTATAATTATCAAAAAATTATATGGATATAATATTTTTAAATATATCATTTAAAATTGTAATATTTTCAAAATATTTGTATTTTTTTTAAATGAGAACAAAAACAAGAAATGGTTACCAAACGCATTTCTGTTTCTTTTTTCTTCCAGAAACAACAAATAAGAAACAGTTACTAAACATGTTTTTGTTTCTCTTTTTAAAAAAACCGGAACAAGAAATAAGAAATAGAAATAAGAAAATATAGAATTATACAACTTCATTTTTTTATTCCTAAGATAAATATGTACGAAACTAAATACAGTTTATATCCAGAGAAAATGTGGTTATTATATAGCAGATTGTACCACTAAGAGCGTATTTGGTATGCGGGAATGAGAATGAAGAATGTGTAGTTTGAGATTGTGATACCTAGGAACGAGTGTATTAGAAATGGATGTGTTTGAATTATGTAGGAAATAGAATGAGAAAAATGGATGAAAATAACGTTAGTTTGTGGAAATGAGATGTCATTCCCAATAGTAAATATGAGAAAGTAACGCCATTACCAATAGTAAAACAGGTACAAACCACAAACATTGGAATGAGTTTCTCAAACCCAATTCTCATGTATCAAACAACCATGGATAGTCTTAGAGCCTATCAAAGATCAGAATGGGAATAGGTAGGCAATATATATGTTTCTTGTCCAAAAGAAGGTGTAGCATAATGATATATGATCTCTAGTTTTAAGTGTGACATCTTCATTTAGACAAAGTGGATAAAATTGATTTGAACAGTGGAATGTATACCAAGTTTGTCATTTTGAAATTTGTCTTCACAAGGATATGGTGGAGTTGAAGTTCCTTCTCCAAGATCAATAGTCATAATCATCCATCCTACGAGAAGTTCCAAGATCTTCTCTCATATTCATACTTGACCTTTGAACTAATCTTACCAATGCTTGCACCACCTCCGACATAGGCGGTCGAAATTCCGGTTCCGACTGAATACGAACAAGTTTAATATTCAACAAATATATATGAAGTTAAAAAAAGTATAGTATAAGACTTGAAAATGTTGTCTCACTCACCTGAACACACAAGGCAATAGTATCCGCGAACCTAGAAAGTGATTTGGGGGGATATAATCCACGCAATGCAGGATCCACCATGTTAGCTAAAGCATCAATGTCATGAAGTTGCGGGCTAGCCCACCGAACTAGGCATTGTTCCAGCCTTGGCTTAGAACTAAAACCAACCAAGGAACAAATTAGTCGACCCGTGTAAAACATTTCGACATAGCATAATACGACATGACACGATATGACATACGAGTCGTAAGGCATCCGACCGGTCAACAATTCCAACATCACAACTCCAAAACTGTATATATCACTCTTCATTGTGTAAGCAGAAGCATTATTTGTGCACTCTGGAGCAATATATCCCGGGTCTTGACTCGTATGCTGAAATAAATCATTATTATAATTAACTTCAAATTACATAATAGAGCTAACAAGTTATTTTTCAACGAAGATTTTGATCTAAAAAAAATAAGATAGAAATAATGACCTTATAAAAGGTAGACAAACCATAGTCAGAGAGGCCTGGATTGAGTTCAGCATCAAGCAAAATATTAGAAGACTTGATTTTGGTGTGAACTAAGGATGGTGAGAAAACTTCATGGAGATACCTAAAAACAAAATGAGATCAAGGAAAGGAAAACGGTTTATGTCGAATCTCGAGACTTGAAGAAGGAAGAAGAAGACTTACTCAACAGCCCTTGCAGTTCCCAGAGCAATTCTAACTCTAGTGTTCCAAGTGAGTGGCTTACTGAAATCATCAGACATATGTAAAAAATCATGAAGTGAACCATTCATGAAATATTCCGAAACTAACATATGATGTCCTTGTTCTGAACAATAACCAACTACTTCATTTATGTTTGTGTGATGAAGCTTTGATATGTTTCCAACAATTTCTGAAAACTCTTCTGCTCTCCTTCCTTGAAAAAGTGAAGAATCTATCTTTTTCACTGCTAATACCTTCCCATCTCCATACTTTGCTCTATAAACACGTCCAATCGATCCCTCGCCTAAAAGCCGACCTGTTGCAAAATTACCTGTAGCTGCCTGCAAATCTGCTAATGAGTATGCTGTAGCACCAACTGATGTGCTTCTTTTTATATTTATACGATTTGCAAACTCATTATCGATAAACGATTGACCACGATCTGAAGGCGGAGGAGGCTTAATGACGTTTATTATATCATCAACTGAACTATCTGACCTGAATGATTTTATATCTGTTGAGTTGAGAATAAAATATGTCGTCTTAGCCCAACAGTTTAAGGTAATTAACGGGTACGGGAATAACAAAACAAAAAAAAAATACCATTTCGTTGAGCAGCAGAAATAGAATGCAAATCTCTTGATAACTCCTGAGAAGTAAGTGGGGTGAATGATCTATGTTGACTAAGTCTGTCTTCATCAAGAAAATGGGAAGGTGCAGATCTTTTTGAAAAGAAAGCAAGAACAATCACAATCACTGCTAAAACACCAACGCCTATACCAATTATGACTAACCAACTAACAGCAGCAGATGATGATGATGATTTCTTGCTATCTGAGTTTTTTTTATTTGAATGAGGTTCAACACCAGGTGGAGGAGGAGGAGCTGGTCCAGACGACCAAGAATTTCCTACAGTCCTTCACAATTGTATAAACATATATATTAATTCACAAACTCACCAAATTTCTAATAAACAAAACAAATTCAAATTCCACTTACTCCAAATTATCTATGTCTTCTAAACTGTCTGGAATCCAACCAGTGAATTTGTTATCAGCAACATTCCTGCAACCAAAAATCAAAATCATCATCTCTTTGACTTTAAAATGGTGGTTACATTCTAAAAGATATAACTTTTCACATTTAAAAGTCATGACTATGCCTGCATTTCAAAATAACACATTTGAAATTACAAGAGAGAAAAATTGTTTTCATAAAATAGAATCTTTGTTTTGTTTTAGAAAAACTATCATGTGGTTAATTTTTATTTTTTTTTCAAAACCTTATTGATATATTCCATTTTTCTTTTATTTTTAATGCTTCCTTGATTTACTCTTTCTTGATTAGTTTACTTGATAACATATATTATTATGGAAAAATAACTTACAAATCATCAAGTGGAAGATCAGCAAGAACATTAATTGAACCAGAAAATTGATTATCCTGTATATGCCTGCATGTACAATTAAATGGTTAGTATCATTTAAACCCATACAAATCTCACTAACTCTTAATGATTGTTTGCTCCTCACAATGTATTAAGGCTGGAAAGCTTCTTAAAACTTTGAGGCAAATTTCCTGAAATTGAGTTGAATGAAAGATCCCTGTAAAATATATATAACGCTATCATGATCATGATCATAAATATAGTTAGTGTCCGTTTGGAATAACTTTTGAACTCGTTTAAAACTGTTTTTGATAAGTTATAAAAAAACACTTTTAAAAGTTATCTCAATCGGATTCTTAGTGCCCGTTTGGGATAACTTTTGAAAGTGTGTTTTTAATGGTAATAAAAAACACTCTTTTTTTTTCTTTCAAAAACGCTTCTAAAACACTTCCGAAAGGCTATCCCAAACGGGCACTTAATATGATAAAGTAGAGAAAGAGGAGAAAAGAATACGTACAGCCTTTTGAGTTTAGAAAGCTTGCCAAACATATCACTCAATTGATTACTAAGCTGATTATGACCCAGATTTCTACAGATCACAAACCCCATTTACTCAGACATTTAGATTGTTGTATGTAAAAAAAAAAAAAGGGAGAGATTGTTTTAATTACTTACAAAAATTGAAGATCAGTCATCTGAGAAATTGAATAAGGCACAGTACCAGTGAAGCTATTTTCAGAAAGATCTCTGCATAGCGTGAATTGAATACAACAAGTTAAACAATTAATTAATTAAAGACTAATTTTGAAAATTATATTTGGAAAATGGACTAACATGTGAACTACATTAGGAGGAAGTTGATAAGGTATATCACCCTTAAGGTTGTTCTTGCTCAAATCACTGTACTATCACAAATTTAAAACAAAACAAAAAAGCCATGCATTACATTCAATCATATCATTAAGTCATTTAAAAAAAAAAAAAAAAAGGCATCTCAAGTCAATATATAGGTCTCACAAATACGTAACGGATGTCAAACTTGAGAGTTGATAGCCCATTGATCCAGTTAGTCCATAGTCAGATAAACTTCTGTAGTAACACAATATTTAATTAACCTTTCACGTTCAAAAGCTCGATTTTACAGGAAAGATCGAAAGTTCGAGTCTCCTCACAAATTTGATTTAACAAGGGAAAAAAGAAAGTACATTTCAGTGACGGACGATCCTGAGCATTTGATTCCTTCCCAAGATTGGCCACATGGATCGCCCCCACTGGATCCCCAACCAGACAGTTGGGAAGGAGAATTTAAACTACTGAACATCACATTAAGTGCAGAAACTGCAAAAAAAAATTAATTAACATAGTCAAGCATTCAAATCTCTTTCTTCAAATATAAGAAAAATGTTAATTTTTCAATTGGCCAACTAATCCATTACATTTAGTAAAAAAAAAAATTTAGAGACTTTTCTAAATATAATATTTTTTAGATAGTTTTTAAAAATATAATAGACTTTTTAACTTATCAATTAGTATTATCATGATAATTTAAAATAAAATAAAAAATTAAAAGTTATACTAAAGTGACTAATTGATCACTGTCACGCCAAAAATATGCTATATTGTAAATACTTTTTAAAAAGTTCTACCCATTAGAATGTATCTCTCTCTTTTTTGAAAGGATCTTAATAACCAATATATGTCTTAAATCAATTAGATTTTTCTTTTTCTTTTGTAAACTTCATTTTTTTTTGGAAATTTGGGTAAAATGAACTCCAAAATCTTAAATTAATGTTTTTTGACGTCCATTCTCATATTAACCTTTTTTGACCTTATGATGATGTCATCTTTGTGTGAAAACTCTCATTTACCCTTCAACTCATCTCCACTCTCCTCTCCTCCCTCTTTCCAAAAAGAAGAAGAAATTCATCTCCCTCTCAACTTCTCATCCTTCAACTTCCATTGATTCTTCATCTTTCAACTTCAACTTCCATTGATTCTTCATCTCTAACAACGAAAAGGTACACAACAATTCGAAATCTCAAAACTCCTTCGATTTCCATGGATTTCCATGGAAATCGAATTCCTCAAAAACCTCATTTTCAACACAACAACAACAAGAAGAAAAACCCATGTTTTTAGCTTCATCTTCAACAAACCCACCACCATCACTAACTCTTGGAGCTTCATTCTTAAATGGGTTTCGTTCATCATCTTGAGTAAAAAAAGTGGGGAACTCCGGAATCCGGAAAAAGAAAAAGGAAAAAAAAAAGGCTCTCCGGAAAAAGGAAGAGAGGAAAAAAAAAAGTTCTCTGCAATCTGGAGATCCGGAAGAGATCTCCGGGAAAAGGTATAGAGAGAGAAAGAGAGAGAGAGAGAGAAAAAAGAAAAATAAATAAAAATAAAAATTGGGGGGCTGGCCCCCCCTCCCCCCCTCCCGGGAAACAAATCCGAAGGGCCGAATTTCAGATTATTTTCCAGGGAGGGGGGGGACTGGCCACCCAATTTTTTTTTTTTAATAAAAAAAATTCCATTAGTTTAAATCAATTTATTAATATTATTTCAAATGAAAATCAATTTATGAATTAGTAGAGCCAATTAAATCACAATAACTACCATTCGTTATAATTTTCTTTTTTTCGAATTCCGGAGGTGTGTCCTCCGGATTCCGGTGAATTTTTTTTTTAATTTTTTATAATAATTAAACATATCTATCATTCTTTATAATAATTTTTTTTTCCGAATTCCAGAGGTGTCCTCCGGATTCCGGTGAAAATTGTCAAATTCCGGAGCAACCCGGAATTTTTTTTTTCAAAAAAATTGTTTGAAAGTAATGATCAAAGACTGATGGAGAAATTAAAAAGAGAGTTGATGGTTGAACACTTATAAAATGTTTAACGGAGAGATTGAGAAGAGGAATGATTGAGAGAGTTGAGAATTTTAGAGAGAGAAAATAAAATTCTAAGTTGTTGTATCTATTTTTTCCCCGTGTAGTCTTCTTTTCGTTGTTAGAGATTGAAGGATGAGAAGTGAAATGAAGGATCAATGGAGATTAAAGATCAATGGAGATGAAGATCAATGGAAGTTGGAAAGTTGAGTGGAGAGTTGGAGAAGAGAGAAGTGGAATGGAAATTCGGAAAAGATACGTGAAGGGTATTTTTGATATTTCATACCAAAGTGACATCATCAAAGGGTCAAAAAAGGTTAATTTGATATTAGAGGTCAATAAACATTTATTGTGGATTTTGGAGTTCTAAGTTACCCAAATTTCCATTTTTTTTTACTTCGGTAGTCGGTACATAGCTTAGTGAGTTGATTTTAACTTTAAAGTTTTAATTTCATCATGACCTTGAATAAATAGCATAATCATATCTTCTATTAGTTAAATGCTTTTGTTAGAATTTAGTAGTTAGATGTGAGCATTCTTATAACTAGATAAAGTTACTTTTTGTAGATACATTCCAGTGTTGAAATAATTATATGGATAAATTGAGGTATTTAAGTGTTGGGATCGAACTTATTATTTTTATTTTATGATTGAGAATGAGTATTTTTTGTGTTTAGGTTATACCGTGTTTTGAAGGTTATTAGTTTTTTTTGTTTTGTTTTTTTTTTACAATTTCATAGTTTTGTTGAGAATATTATTTTAATTGTACCACTTATTAAACTTCAGAATTTAATTTGATGAAACCGATTTTTTAAATAGATAAATTACACTAATTAACCCTTTTTTCCACGGTAATTTTAAAATATAGCAAAAGTTTAGTTTATTAAAAAAAAAGTATTCCTTTCATTAAATTAATGATATTGCTTTTACTTGAGTTTTTTTCCCTCTTAAATTTCATTGCATTAATAACGATGGGATTCATCTTAACAATAAGATGGATCTCTTATTTTGCATGTTTCTCAACTCTACTTTTGTTTTTATAAAGAAAGGAAAACTAGGATTACTCCTCTTCTCATTGTCTTATTGAGACATTGTTTTCAACTTGTTGCATTGTTTTCCTTTTTTCTTTCCTTTTCCTAAAAGTATTCAAATGGCACGCTCGATTTAATCAATTACCCTATGACATATAGCACAATCCAACACGAAAATAAATAAATAAAAAGACAGAGAAATTGGATATTCATAGCGTACCGTCGGGAGCATTGGTTTTTGATCGAACTCGAATGGTGTGGATCGAAATGAGAATGATCCCGAAAACGAGGGTGTTGAGGTTCATATTTGGTCGATCCGAAACAAATGAAAGAGATGGGGATGGAGAAGGAGAAGGATATTATTTCAATGAAAATGAAACAATTCAAAAGATGATGATACATGATGATGGAGTTAAATCAGCCATAAAAACGAGCTTTCACACCTTTTATAATAAGCCTTTCATTTCCATTTCCCTTTTCTTTATCATGTAAGATTTTCTTTCTGGGTGCAGTTTCATTTTGAGACCAAAGGAAAAGAGAGTTGGGATTAATGCTAAAAAAGGATATATCATCCTTTTTGACTTGGTCACTTCCATTTTTTTTTAATTAGAACATGGTCAAAGTTCGTTAGCTGAATATCAGGGTTATACCAACTGCTCATTGTTGAGGCTAGTTTGTTAGATTTTGTTTTTCAACTGCTCATCTTTATAAATATATATATATATTTAAATTGTAATGGACTATGACGGATGTTTGCGATAGAATTCTTCAATAACTTAAAAGAAAAATTACAATTTTACCTCTTAAATAACTTTATGAATATTGTTTTGAATTTCATCCATTTAAAATAGTTTATGCATACATACCCATTTGGTATGTCTCATTTTAAATAATAGTCAAATTGTTTTAAAATATCAAAAACACTCAAATATGCAATTATATGACACAATTTTCATAAAATGCAGTGAAGCTCTTGCAATGATTTTACTTTGCTACCTTTTTATATATTTGTATTTCATCAATTCAATAAATAATCAATTTAAATGCTTGTTCTCGATGCTATTTTATTCTTTTAACATTTGGTTTACTTTTTATTTTTCTAAATAGAAAAAATACAATTTGTTATTTCAAATGAGCATTTTGCTTTGTTATTTAAAATGTTTATCATTGATAGATAATCAGTAGTTCGAGTATGAGATTATGATGTTTCGGTATTTAAAAATACTTCCAAATCTCAGACCAAAACTCATTCCATTTGTAATTTCGGTCCAAAACTCATACCATTTTTTACAATCTTAGTCCTATTTTCTAATCTTGAAGCAAATCTCAAACCATATTTTTTTTTCTTCTAATTTCAAGTGAGAGTTACGATGTATGAGATTGTGAGATTTTTGTGTTTTGAAAGAGAAAAGATTTAAAGTTATAATGAGTTGGAGTTCGGGGATTGTGAGCGATTTGAGAATTGTGGTGGAGTGAAAAAAGATGTGATGAATATGATTTGAGTTGGAAAAGTGAGAGAATGAAGTTATGGGTATTCTTGAAAGTTGATGTAAATTTGAGAACAAAAGAAGATGAAGTCCACGTAAAAAAATATGAGAGAAAGAAAAGTAAAGAATATTCTTGTCCTTTCACATACAAAATGTCAACAAATTGAAAAAAGTGAGGGAAGGGTCAATAAATCTTAGCCCCTATTTGGTTCGTTGTAATCTAAGATACCTCGAGTAATCTAATACTTGAGAATCTGATGTCAAGGTAGTTGATTACTGAGAATCTTAGATAACTGTGTTTGTTTATCTCAATAATAATATGAGGATACCTGGTATTTTATTGATTGTTGTGTTTGTTTGATGAGAATTATATAGGGAAATATGATATTTTTTATGTCTTTTCTATAAAATACCCTTATTTACAATTTATACATTAATTTAACAAAATAATTAAAATATATTATATTAAATTTCAAAAAAGGCATTGGAAATTGGGAAACCAAGAAATTTTTTTTAAAGGAAATGACATTGATTTACCTGGAAGTAAAACTCAGTTTACATTTCAAATTTTTAAAAGTGAAAATGACATTGATTTGCCATGTCAATTGGCCAAAATTGAAAGGTATTGAATTCATAATTTGGAAGCGCGAAAGAATGAAATGAATATTAGAAGAAAATATCATGAAGGCAAACTCAGACAAACACGTGATCCAATGCAAAGTCGTATAGTAATCCTTAATTTTGGTTAATAGATATTTCAACAATAAGTCGAACTTTGTTGTTTCATGGTCATTATATTCGATCATTTGCAACTTTGTGCAAGAACAGATATCAATAAAACATATATAGATATCAAGTTTAAACATAGATCAGTGGGAAAGGTTGACTACCCAAAAAATAGAAAAAAAAACTCGTATTTTTGTAAATAACTTTTTGGGCTGCAATTTTTGTAAATATTGGACATATGTATATGTGCAAGAGCTCCAAAAATATATATCTAAATTATCATCCAATTACATAGCTGAGAGAACAAAACTTACACTTTCTGCTTCGACCTAGGTAACATTCCAAGATAACGCGAAGCCAAAAAAATCTTGGAACTATCACACACCCAAAATAAAACCATTATGGAAGGAAGTAATAGGCCCTGATATTTAGAGTCGTCTTCATGGAAAAAACCCGCCTACACACTCAGTTCATAGCTCGTTTTTTATTTTGTGAAGAAACTCCCAGTAATAATTTAGCATGTGATCCTTTGGTGTTACCTGGTTCCAATATCCAGTGCAAAATATTGCATGTGCATCAGCTGCATACCTGTCTCGCTCAGTAATGGAAAGTAAAGAAGTTCAGTCACAGGATGCGATGGACAGAAAATAGAGAGCTCTAAAAATTTCACTAGGAAAAGAAGAATATCAATAAAAATCTTCCTCAAGGATGAGAATAATATGGGTTTGGTGAGGACTAATTTGTTCAAAACTAGCTGTGTTAAAGAAAAACATGATGATAGGTATACAAGGAAAGAAACAAAGGTGATATGAAGAAGCCAGATGTTAGAAAAGGGTTAGGGGCGTATTAGTAATAATAGGGACTGGAGAGAGTTTGTAAGAGAAGTGTGAGTTATAAATAGAGTGAATAAGAGAGGTTAAGGGTTATCCAAGATATTGAGTAAAGCAGTCATTAGGCTATTGAAGGTGAGAGTTCTAAGCCTCTCGAATGCTTAGTACTCCTATAATTGTTCTATTTTCATATTAATATAGTTTGGTTCCTATCATCACATACCTCCTTTGAAGTGTTCTAACTTCCTAAGAATTTGTCCGTCTTTCACAACTCTTGAAAACAATCTTAATGATGGATGAGTTCTTTATTTGAATTTTGATACATTATCAAAATAAAACATATACTGCTTCTTACTGAAAAGAGAGAAGGAAAAAAAACCCAAAAAGGGTAGAAAGCTCAACTTACTTGCCAACACCAGGGAGTTGAGTGACATGGCTCCATGTATCCGTCAAGTACATCGCAGAGAAACGATGAATTGTTTTTGCCCTTGTTCTTTGTAGACCAAGAGGTTTAATAATGTTTTCTATCTGCTCACATGAAACGTTTGCAACAGCCTCTGCGTTGGGACACAAAGCAAATAATTTCGGTATAACAGCTCTTGCCTGCAATTGTGAAAATGACAAATCAGAGTGAGCCAACCTAAAATGTTTTCAGGAAAATATATTGACTAAAAGAATGCATGATAACATAAAAATGAAATGAAATCACCAATTACTAATTATCAAATTGACACAACAAAAGGGAGCAACCAAAATTAAGGCAGCAATCACATTCTTTAAAAAAATTTAGTAAAGACTAAAGTGTCACTTAAAACTCATTTTTCCTTAGCAGCTGCAACTCTCTCTCTCTCACATTAATTTCAGCCAATGTAAGTAGACACTATCAAATCTCAAGATTACCCTGGAAGGAAACCTAAAGGGAAATTTGAATTGACAAAAACACCACCTTTCCATCTAACATTTATGTAAGGTAAACAAGTTAAGTTCATGACCAAAATATTAACATTTCTATTCAAGTGTCTTTATTTGTTATAAATGTATCGATTTAATTTTTTTTTTCTAATTTAATGAAGTGAGCAACATCAAGTCTCGATTCGTTAATTATTTGTCATTCTTATGTTTCCAAGTTGATGTTTCCATAAAGTGAGAAGGAACACTGAAACGAGGTAAGAAGTTTGACCAAAATATTTACATTCCTCTTTAGACGTCTTTAATTGTTAAGAGTGTCTCAATATTGTCTATTAAACCAGTCAACGGGTGAGCAACACCAACTTACATGCTTATCAATTTAGAGCATATGCGAATTATTGGTTATTCTGTTCCGTAATGGTAGTACTAAGATATAGAGATGAAATATGTAAATGTCGGCACATTATGTCAGCTAATACGATGTTGAGGCATAGAGAGAGAAAATATGTTTTAGTAGTTGACGTGAACAATAACACAGAATGAGGCAGCTAATTCTGTAATGAAACACATGACATGAACATAATTAACATCTTATTGTAGAAAAAAGGTTATTAATATTTTAATTTTCTCTAATGATTTTATTGCGTAGGCAACATATCCGATTCCAGAGAACTTTTATAAGTTCATCAATAGCTTCTACTGAGCCCAAGGAAATTCATTTTTTGGACACAAAATCTGAACCTTTGACCCATAATACCCATTTGGTTAACCATGTAGATTTGATTGAGGCTAATAGTCAGTTGAAACAATTAGTTAGATCTGGTCATTTGAAAGATGCTCGCCACATGTTCGATAAAATGTCTCAAAGAGATGAGGTTTCGTGGACTAATATTATTTCTGGATATGTCACTGCCTCGGATTTCTCCGAAGCTTTGCTTTTTTTCTCAAAAGTATGGGTTCAGCCCGGCTTTCGTATTGACCAGTTTGTTCTTAGTCTTTGTCTCAAGGCTTGTGGGCTTAGTATGAACTATTATTATGGTGTAGAACTGCATGGTTATGCAGTCAAAACCTGTCTAGTTTTTTTTTTATAAGAAACGTAGAGCTTTCATTAAAAAGAAAAGAGAATACAAAGAAGGGGTGAAAAGGATTCAACCCACACCGATCGGGTTACAAAAATTCTTCCAATCAGCGTTAATCAAAAGGACGTCATAATTACAAAAAACATTTGAGAGCGAAGCAAGAAGAGACACTTTAAAATGAATAAACTCCCAAATTTCAGTAGCCGTGCAGCTTTTGTTATCGAAAATCCTATGATTTCTTTCCAACCAGACCTCCCACGGGATGATTTTAACCGCCGTCTCCCAGATCCACTTGGCCTTATCTTTCAGCGGATGCCCAACAAGAAGAGAGTAGAGATTAAGACTCGGGCAATCTGTAAAACACCAACCCAAATTGAAAGTCTGTAGCAAATTTCTCCAAATCTTACTAGTAAATTGACAACTGAAAAATAAATGATTTTGACTTTCAGAGGACTGATGGCAGAGACAACAAATATTTGGAGAAATGGAGTTTTTCGGGTGTCGCCTTTGGATAGTATCCGCTGTATTTAAACCTCCGGACGATAAGTTCCAAGTAAAGAAATTAATCTTTTTTGGACAACCAGCTTTCCAAATTCGATTAGAAAGCACTTCATCAAAGGTACCTTTTTTACTTGTCAAATGACGAAACAAGGAGGCTGTAGAAAAACCTCTGATATCCGGCTTCCAAAAACATGAATCGTCATGATCTACGATGCGTTGGGGATGTAAAATTTGAAGAAGAGTAACGAAATCGTCAATTTCTCTATCATAAAGTGGCCTCTTCAGATTCGGACTCCATACTCCAATACTCTCTGTCCAGTAATCATACCCTAAAACCTGTCTAGTCAATTCTGTTTTTGTGGGTAGTGCTCTTCTTGATATGTATATGAAAGTTGGCGAATAGGGAGAAGTTGTAGAGTGTTTGATGAAATAACGACAAGAAATGTGGTATCTTGGACTGCAATTATAACCGGGCTTATTCGTGCTGGATATAACGAGGAAGGGCTGGTTTATTTTTCTGAAATGTGGAGGCCGAAGGTGGAATACGACTCATATGCATATGCTATAGCATTGAAGGCAAGTGCTGATTTAGCTACTTTGAATTATGGAAGGGCAATTCATAAACAGACATTGAAGAAAGGATTTGATGAGAATTCATTTCTGGCTAATTCACTGGCTACGATGTATAACAAATGCGGTAAGCTAGTTTATGGTTTGTATATGTTTGGAAAGATGAGGACACCGGATGCCGTTTCTTGGACAACAATTATTGCAACATATGTTCAAATGGCTGAGGAGGAATATGCACTTCAAGCATTTATAAGAATGCGGGAAAGCAATGTGGTTCCAAATGAATACACATTTGCTGCTGTTATCTCTGGTTGTGCTAATCTTGCCAGGTTGAGCTTGGGGGAACAACTGCATGCTCATGTTTTATGTGTGGGGTTTTTGAATGTTCTGTATGTTGCAAATTCAATCATGACCATGTACTCGAAATGTGGGGAGCTAGCTTCAGTTTCAAAAGTATTTTATGAAATGATTGTTAGAGACATCACTTCATGGAGCACAATGCAGCATATTCTCAAGTAGGTCATGGAGAAAATGCTTTTGAATATCTATCACAGATGAGAAGTGAAGGACCAAAACCAAATGAGTTTGCTTTGGCTAGTGTGCTGAGTGTATGTGGAAGTATGGCCATTCTTGAGCAGGGGAAGCAATTGCATGCTCATGCTGTGTCTGTTGGGTTAGAACAAACATTCATGATACACAGTGCTCTTATCATTATGTACTCAAAATGTGGGAGCATCACAGAAGCTTCTAAAATCTTTGAGGAATCACTTAAAAATGATATCATTTCATGGACGGCCATGATTAGTGGGTGTGCTGAACATGGACATAGCCAAGAAGCCATTGACTTGTTTGAAAATATTCCAAAGGTATTTTTCTGATTTCTGAGAACTAAAAAAGCTCTCAGGCACTTTTCCCAAGACTATCTCCTTTTCACCCCCTTTGGTGTCTTTCACAACGGAGGAGGCCGCCCCTAACCTTTCTCTCCGCCGCTTTCCCTTTCTTTCACTACCTTTCCCGTTCTTCTCCCGTTATCGATCATGTTTTTAAGTTTCAAGATTTAATCAGCCTTAATGGCTTTTTCTATAGAAAGTAAATGTAGAATAGAGAATAAGGTTTTTTTCCTGGGCCCGGATAAACAGAGAAGGGGCAGGGCTCTCCTAAGAGAGAAAAACCGGGACAACTGGCATGCATTATCCTTGGAGCCACAATTGGTGGTTTGGATTAGAGATGTCATTGACATGTTGATAGATAGACCTAACAACCATAAGTTCTTCATGAGAAGAGCTAGTGAAAATGGAACTTGCTGGGTCCAAAAGGTTACTAAAAGGAGGGGTATGTTTGTTGATGTTACTAAAGTTGAGGCTAATGGTGGAAAAAAAAATCTGTTCATACCTTCAGGAGTAGATAAAGATGGCTGGAAGAACTTTGTACAATTGATAGATGGAAAGTTCGAAGCTCCAGAGTCAATGGTCAAAAAACCAAAAAAGCAAGCTTTTGTAAGAAGTTCAACTTCTTTTGTAGATGCTGTGAGGAATTCAAGTTCTAGGGTTTTTAGTCTCAAAAGTAAGAAGGTTGAGGTGGGAGCAGTTGAAGCTGAGTTTAGTCTCAAAAGTAGAAAGGTTGACGTGGGAGTAGATGAAGCTGAAGTTATGGTCCCATTGAATTTAGAGAAAACTATTGTTGTAACAAGAAGATGCTTTCATGATGATTGGGGGAAAATTATTACGAGTATAAAGAAGTGTTCCGTGGTTGATAACTTTGAGATTAACCCTTTCCACCCCGACAAGGCTATCCAAAGGTGCCCTGATGGAGTTATTGCGAGGAATCTCTGTAGTAAGCAGCATTGGTGCACGTTTGAAAGCATCACCTTGAAGTTCGAGTTCTAGGATTCTGTTAAGTGTTAAGCATGGCAAGATGGATTTACTCCCATCTTATGGTGGGTGGATTAAGATAAGAAACATTCCCCTCATTTATTGGGGGATAGAAGTTTTTAAAGCTATTGGTGAAGCTTGTGGAGGGTATGTTAAATGCTCAAAAAATACTCTCAATAGGATTGGTTGCTTTGAGGAAACAACATTTAGATCCAAATTGTGCTGGGACTCACATAACCTGAGCCAACATTTATGCTTCCAATGGAAAGTGAAGGGAAGCAGCAAATGTAAGAGTGTTAATGAAATCTTAGGGGCTGATAAAGGAGCCAGGATGGTCTTCGATAAAGGTCAAGGATAGTGTTTTTGCATTTGTTGCTGGAGATTGTTCTCATCCGGAAGGAGAAGAGATATACATCATGTTACAGTTGTTGGTTGTAGGAATGGACATTTATGTCCTTGAATTGGAGTATTTAGTGATTGATATGGAAGAATAGCACAAGACAAGATTGTTTTGTATATCCTCCTTTTTTTACCAAAAAAAAAATTTTAATTTTCTCTATTTTGTAAAGGTTCGAAAGTTTTGTTATATAAACTTAAAGTAAGAAATTTGAAACTCTTATATTCCAATGTGCCACATGAATAGTAATCTATCAACAAATTAAGTAGTACCAAATAAAACACAGTTCTTGATGTCTTCAGAGGATAAGAGTGATCACCGAAAAAAAAAAAAAAGGTTTTAGAGCTAAATGGTAATGAAGTTTATCCACTAGTAAATTATCTATGTGAAGATGAAGCAATAGGAAAGAGGAAGATAATACCTGAGTCCCAGATGTCTGGTTAAGCAGCATACATATGATCATAACCCTCCAAGGATCGAAAACATGATCGTGTTGAAGTAGGCGGATTTCAGAGGGAGGAGGATCCCATGTGTCATCTGGCGATTTCCGTCTATAAGCTTCCAAGAAGCGCTCTTTAGCAGAAAGAGTGGCCTTAGGTTCCCTAGGCCTAGAAGATTTTTTGACACTCTTACGTTCCCCAGTTTCCTCGACTGGTTTACGTCTTTTCTTAATAGATTTTTGAGTTGGCTTCTCTATAACATCTGCACCTCCTTCTTGATTCTTAATGAATGCTTCTTCTGCCTTTAATGCTTTTAGTGGGACAATTCGCTTCCGTCGTGGGTTTGATTTTGATTTTGGAAGTAGAACAAGTGTATTCTCTGGAAGTTGATTGATTTTTTCAGAATTTAGGAAATAAGGTGAAACAATTTGCAGAGGTTGATGTGGTTCTGGTTGTGAAGGAAGAAGTGTCCTTTTTCTTTTTAAATTAGAGAAACATTTGACATCCTCATCCTCCTCCAAATCCTGATTTTGTTTTTGGAAATAATGAGAAACTATAGGTACCCTTTCGGCTTGTGGGACTATCTCTGTATCTCGAGAAAAACACGGAGTTTTTGGAACCATTTTCCGGATGTCCTCAAGGGTTAATATTGGAACCTCATTGTCCTTGTCCTTGTCCGAAATTGAAACAAGGATATCCTCATCTTGAATCTCATGGTCTAATAATACTAGCTTCTTCTTCTTCTTCTTCTTCTTCTTCACTATTTTTTGGCTTAAATTAAATTTATTTTCATTTAAATTGGAACAGCTATTTCCATTTCCATTCCCAGTCCGAGACCCTCGATAGGCAAATTGAGAAAAGAAATCATGAGAGGTAGAGTTAGGAATCTTACAATTGTGGATTCCACTTTTATTCTCCTTCTCTTTCTCTTTCTGTTTCACGGAAGGCATTGAGAATCTGAATTGGTGAGCCTCAATTCTCAAACAATACTTCGACTTCGCTCCCTTGCTTTATTCCTAATCGCGCCCTGTCCCTTCCCTTCCCCCTTCGAATCGTTTTCTACATAATATCAGTTTTAATATTACTTGTCAAAAAAATAATACGATCCATTTTAATTATATTAAATATACAAAAACAAAAACAAAATTGGGGCTCTTGCAAAAATAGCAAAAATAGATCCAATATTTGTAAAAATAGCAGTAAAAAAACATATTTGCAAAAATAGCAGAAAAATTAAATTCACACATAAAATATTACAAAATTGCCACTAGTAATCAACAAGTAATCACTGATTTACTGATATCCTGATTTTTGTGCAGAAATCATTGATTACCTCTGATTATTTTATAAGTTATCACTGATATCTCTGATTACATGAATGAGAGTTTTTAAAAATATGCTATATTTGCAGATACTTTTTAAAACTGATATATTTATAAATATTGCTAAAAATTCTGCTACCCAATGAAATTTCCCAACAAAATTACGATGTTTTTTAAGGAATTGTCTACGATAGCATATTTTCTACCCTTTATTACTTTCGTGGATGTACTTTTGTGAATTTACTCATATAGCATATTTTGCAATTCCACGAGCGCGAAACTCCCTTCAACTTTTTCTTTTATTCCGTTTTTCACCCTGTCTTCTTCCCATTTTCTTACCAGATTTTTCTCCCGTCTTCTTCCAGATTTTCTCTCGTCTTCTTCCTTATATCTCTATCATTCCTTAGTCGAGGTTTTTTTTCCTTTTACTTTTGATTATTCTCTCTCCGAATCATAATTCATCTTTTATTTTTTTTGTTTTGTAGCTTTTGGATTTTTTGATTTTGAGTTCATTCATCTTTCTCTGTTGTTTTCTTTGATTTCGTTTATTTTTTTTGTTCCTGTTTTGTTTGAAATCAAGAAAAATGAAGTTATGTAGAAAAGTTTTATCCTAATTTTTTTCCCTTTATCTAAACTTTTTTTTTTATTGTTTTAGTTCCTGATTTCTCTCCTTTTGTTTTTTGATTTTTGGTAAACACTGTTTATATTTTTACTTTTATTGTTGTCTTGTTTAAACTCTCATTTTTTATTTTTAGTTCAATAATATATTGAACTAAAATAGTTTTTTATTTTTACTCTTTTGTTATTGCTTTTTTTTTAGTCTAAATACTTGTTTAATCTGCTTTTTTTTAATTAATTATACAATTCGTTTTAGTTCAATAATTAATTAAACTCACTGTCTTAGTTCAATAAATTATTGAACTAAAACAATGTTTTTGTTTTTTCAGTTTTTGTTTCTTCTCTAAACTCGTGGTCTTCTTAATTCAATAATTAATTGACCTACTTGTTTAATCTGCTTTTTTTTAATTAATTTGACAATTTGTTTTTAGTTCAATAATTAATTGAACTAAAATAGTGTTTAATCAACTCACTGTTTTAGTTCAATAATGTGTTAATAAATTATTGAACTAAAACAATGCTTTTGTTTTTTCAGTTTTTGTTTCTTCTCTAAACTCATGGTCCTCTTAATTCAATAATTAATTGAACCTACTTGTTTAATCTGTTTTTTTTTTAATTAATTTGACAATTTATTTTTAGTTCAATAATTAATTGAACTTAAACAATGCTTTAATCAACTCACTATTTTAGTTCAATAGTTAATTGTACTAAAACAATGCTATTGTATTTTCAATTTTGGTTTCTTCTCTAAACTCGTGGTCTTCTTATTTCAAAAATTAATTGAACATACTTGTTTAATCTGATTTTTTTTAATTAATTAGACAATTCGTTTTTAGTTCAATAATTAAATGAACAAAAACAATGTTTAATTAGACTCTGTTTTAGTTCAATAAATTATTGAACTAAACAATGCTTTTGTATTTTCAGTTTTCGTTTCTTCTCTAAACTCGTGGTCTTCTTATTTCAAAAATTAATTGAACATTCTTGTTTAATCTGATTTTTTTTAATTAATTAGACAACTCGTTTTTAGTTCAATAATTAATTGAACTAAAACAATGCTTTTGTTTTTTTCAGTTTTTCGTTTCTTCTCTAAACTTGTGGTCTTCTTATTTTCAAAAATCAATTGAACATACTTGTTTAATCTACTTTTTTTTAATTAATTAGACAATCCGTTTTTAGTTCACTAATTAAATAAACTAAAACAGTGTTGTAGAAGGAGAAAATTTGTCAAAATACAAATTGCCAAGTAATTATTCAAAACAATGGCAAAATTACATGTCATTTAAATATAGACAAATCCAAATTCGACACGTGTCTTTAAATAAAATTAAAAGACATAAAATTGGCAAGTCAAATAATGCCACGTGTCTTCTTTATGACCATTGGATGACACAAAATTTGTCCAATAAAATTATGCCACATGGCAATTGGGCTCAAAGTCAAATGAAGCCCATATCCACCAAATGTCCATCAAAAAACTGTATAAATAGAGTGGTTATTCATTCATTTGGGGAGGGTGGAAAAATATTCAGAAGCTAGAAGACTTTGAAGACTGAAAACTTCTCGAAGACTCTGAAGACCGAAGACTCCTCGAAGATCGCTTTGAAGATTAAAGAATTTCAAGATGAAGACTTTTCGAAGACTCCTCGAAGAACTCCTTGAAGATCGCTTTGAAGACTAAAATTTCAACAACATCAACACTTTGATCCGAGAAATACGCCGACGGCCCTCGTATTGAAGTTCATACTTGTGAGAAAGAATCAGAGGAACATTATATTAGAGATTGTAACATTCAATTCAAGTCAATACATATTTATTCCGCATTCTAATTTCTTTACTTATAAATTTCTCTGTGTGAATAAATTGGCACGCCCAGTGGGACAATCTCTACCTCTCATCTCTTTTTCATCAACTTCAAATTTCAACAAAAACTCAATGGCATCAAAGAAAACATCTTCAAAGATTGCTGCTACAACTAACTCCCAATCGGGTCCTATCACTCGCAGTCGTTCCAAAGATATTCGACTACAAGATAACCAATCTCTTTCTGTTGCTGAGAGTAAAATGAAGAAGCAACAACAATCATCACTTCCTAAAGAGAATGTCACCGTCAAAGCTAGCCTTTTTGACCATGAATCTGAAGACAAATCGTCTTATTCTCTTGAACAAGAGGGGTCTCATGTTTCCGTTATGATGGTGAATGCTGCTACAATTGAAGAACAGATGGTAGAGATGGAGAAAAGACTTTCCACCCTAGCTAAGGTAAATGATGAAAAAGATCAAAAGATTGCCTTTCTTATGAAGAAGCTGGAGATTCATGATGATGGTGAATCAAGTCATAGTGCTTCTCAAAACAAAATTACTGAAGATAATAACAAAGAGAAGTCCAAGCTAGAATTTCATCAAGATCAACACTCCACATCGATTGCTTCTTTATCTGTTCAACAGCTACAGGACAAGATAATGAATTCCGTTAGAGCTCAATACGGCGGACCATCTCAAACTTCTCTTTTATATTCTAAACCATATACAAAGAGAATTGATAGTTTGAAAATGCCGACTGGTTATCAACCACCCAAGTTTCAGCAATTCGACGGAAAAGGCAATCCAAAGCAACATATAGCTCATTTTCTGGAAACCTGTGAAAACGCTGGAACTCGCGGAGATTTACTTGTCAAGCAATTCGTCCGAACGCTGAAGGGGAATGCCTTTGACTGGTACACAGACTTAGAGCTTGAGGTTATTGATAGTTGGGAGCAGTTCGAAAAAGAATTCTTGAATCGCTTTTACAGCACGCGGCGGACAGTCAGCATGATGGAACTCACCAACACACGACAATGAAAAGATGAGCCAGTTGTCGACTACATCAACCGTTGGAGATCCCTAAGTTTGGATTGCAAAGACCATTTAACGGAGGTATCTGCTGTCGAGATGTGTATTCAAGGCATGCATTGGAATTTGCTTTATATCTTACAAGGTATAAAAACTCGAACAGTCAAAGAACTGGAGACCCGTGCTCATGATATGGAGTTGAGCATTGCTAGTAGAGGGAGCAAAGAACTTCTAGTGCCAGAGCGCAAGGAAAAGAATGAAGTCAAAAAGGTAGAGAAGACTTCAAAGCCTGTTACGAAAGAATCACTTGTTGTTAACAAAACCCCATTCAAGTTCCAAGGAAAAGATAAGAAAGATGAAAAACGACCAGGAAATGAAAAGCGTCATTTAACTTTAAAGGAAAGACAAGAAAAAGTCTATCCTTTTCCCGATTCAGACATTCCGGACATGCTAGAACAATTATTGAAGAACCAACTGATTGAATTACCAGAGTGTAAAAGACCGGAAGAATCAGAAAAAGTTAATGATCCCAACTACTGCAAATATCACCGAGTCGTCAGTCACCCGGTGGAAAAATGTTTTGTTTTGAAGGAAATAATCTTAAAATTAGCCCAAGAACGAAAGATTGAGTTGGACCTTGATGAAGTTGCTCAATCAAACCATACTGCAGTAGCATCAGCTGTGAACAATCAAGGGTTTAAGAATCTGAAAGTCAGCCTAATTCAGTTTGGGACTTTAGAACCAATTGTTATTTGGTTCGAGACTGAGACTCCTATAGAGATATTACAGTATGAAGTTAAACTTGAAGACAATGAATATGAAGTTAGGCTTGAACATAACGAAAATAGAGTCAAGTCCGAAAATGATGAAGATGGATGGACTCTTGTAACCCGACGAAAGCCACGAAAAGGTCATTATGTTGAAAAGAAATCTCTCCCTTTGAGAAAGAGAAATAAGAAAGGAAATGGAAAGAAGAATAGGCATTTTAAGAAGAAGAAAAGTAAGAAGACAGTGAAGATGCCTAAATTTGTTGTAGAAGAAAGTGAAGAAATTCCTCGACCACGCAAAAAGATAACTCTACAAGATTTCATTCCTATGAATTTCTTGAGTGACACTGATGGAGAAGATTGTGACATTGTTACATGCAACACCATAAGTGTAGTGGACAGTGATATCCTCGCTACAAATAAAATTGAAGCCGTGGTGAATTTAGAGGACTTTTCTTCTTTCACGATGAGTGATCTTCTTTCAATACCCCAGAAAGTAAAAGATACTCTCGCTGAGGTATTACTAGGTTCTAGTACTTCTCATTCACAAAGTTCTGAAAAGCATGTATGTGCCTCATGTTTCATGGCCATTGCCTTTAAAGATGAAGACTTACTACTAGGGTCCAAGCCGCATAATAGACCTCTATTTATTTTCGGATATCTCCGTGAGCAAAGAGTTAGTCGAATTCTCATTGATAATGGCTCAGCTGTCAATATAATGCCTAAATCAACTATGAAGCAGTTAGGCATCACAATGGAAGAATTATCGAAAAGCCGGCTAGTGATTCAAGGCTTTAATCAAGGAGGACAACGAGCAATAGGGATGATTCGCCTAGAGCTCACCATTGGAGATTTGACAGCTTGCACTATATTTCATGTGATTGATTGTAAGACCACCTACAAGTTGCTATTAGGTCGTCCTTGGATTTATGGAAATGGAGTAAGAACAAACGCATGTTTAAAAATTATATATTAAACCTAACTTACTATTCCGAGTCATCGTTTTCCGACTCATCGCTCTCATTTTCCGAATCAACAATATCATTTTCCGGCTCTTCTTCATTATTGGTTATAAACTCTTCTATGTCATCATCTCTATCGATCCTCTGTGCATCTAGCCTATCACTGACATGAGTATCTATGGGTGAACTCACATGCAAAATCTTATCATCCTCGTCATCTTCCTCTAACTCAGGGACATTCCACACATTTTTTTGTCTTAAAGTTTGAACTACTCTCCAATCTTTCCCATATTTAATATCATCCAAGTATAGAACTTGTTGAGCTTGACTAGCTAAGATAAAAGGTTCTTCTTCAAAACAATTTCGAGATATGTTAATCGATATGTTTCCCGACTCTTTCTTCATTTTAGATGGAGATGTGTCAAACCATGTACATCGGAATAAAACAACTTGATTAGATCTTAAGTAACTAAGTTTTATAACCTCTTTTAAGAGTCCATAAAACGTCGTTGATCTTTCATCGTGATCACCCTTAACAGAAACCCCACAACTCGTAGTAGTATGGCCAGAAGATCTTTCCATTGTGTGGAAAAGCATCTCATTGACACAACATCCTGTATATGATTTAGCACGAATGTCTGGGCCCATTGACAATGCGTACAAATCATAACTTACTTCATGACGACTCCATAATTCACTAACCTACATTGTCAAATAAACTTTTGTATGAAAACGTATGGGTACAATGCGCTATAAAACAAAAATAACTGAGAACATATCTTACACGACGTTTGAACCAATTGGCGAATTGTGCCTCTTGATGTTTATGTATGTCGCTCAAGCCCTCATGTTCAAGTAAATCAAGTTGATCCCTATGGATGATTAAGTAAATACAAGGAATCTATATGAATACATTGGAAGCAGTGTTAAAAATATGGAGTAGATATACATACCGTAAATATGGTTCTACTTCATCACAATTACTCAAGGTGTACCAGTGTGCTTTAGCAATGTCTGATTGTGTTAAGGTTAATAGATCGTAACGCCCGAGAGGACGAGACATATCTTTAAACACTGATATGTCACTCTCTACACTACTGTCAACTTCTCCTTCATAATTACGATCCAACCTATTAAATCGAGTCTCAATCCATTGAAGATATCTAGAACAAAACGTTATTGACTCGTTGAAAACATATGCCTCTGCTATGCACCCTTCTGGACGTGCCGTATTTCTCACATAATTCTTTAATGTTTGAAGACTGCGTTCTATTGGACACATCCAACTATAACAGACTGGCCTTACTATTCGAGCTTCATACGGCAAATGAATTGATAAGTGAACCATGACATCGAAAAAGGCAGGAGGAAATATTCTTTCAAGTTTATATAAGATGAATGTGGTATCACGCTGTAACTGATCCAACTCATCTAAACTTATTACTTTCGCACACAAACTACAAAAGAAATTACTGAACTCTGTTACCACCTGACTTATGTCGTAATTCAAAAATGCCCGGATTACTAATGGTAGCAATCGTTGAAACAGAACGTGGCAATCATGGCTCTTTAACCTGATAAGTTTTCCAGCCTTAACATTAACACACCGAGATATGTTTGATGCAAACCCGTCTGGAAATTTTACACTTTTCAAGAACTTACATGCCTCAATGCGCCGACTCATAGTCAATACGTAAGCGTAACCAGGTTTCACAAACTTATCTCTCCCAACTTTTTGTATATGCAATTCACTCGTATTCCCAAATCTGCCAGATCGTGACGTGCTTTCAATGTATCTTTATTCTTTCCTTCAATAGAAAAAATTGTTCCTACCAAGTTATCATATATGTTTTTCTCTATATGCATTACATCTAACTTATGACGTAAAAGTAATTTAGACCAATAAGGAAGACTAAAGAATATGCTTTTCTTAGTCCAATTGTCGTTTTCTTCTGGTCGTTTTCTCTTCTTCTCTTGGGTGCAAGGATGCTTACCAAACTTTGGGAAAATTAATCGATCTAAATCTTGTATAATCTAGAATGAAGAGAAAATATTCCCTTCTCATAAAAACAGAAGGCTCTCTAAAGGTGAAGCAACATTTCCTTATCTCCACTAATTCCTCAGAAGAAGAACATGATGAGACTTTCGAGAAGAATGATGTGGCTTGTCATCATATTACAATCGAGGAAACTTCAGATTCAGAAACATATGAAGAAGATGTCAATGAAGCTCCACCAACATTAGAAGATGGTAATCAGCCAACAGTCGATGAACTTAAAGAAGTGAATCTTTGAACGAAAGAAGAGCCTCGTTTAACCTTTTTAAGTGCATCACTTACTGAAGATGAAGAAAGTGAGTATGTTAATTTACTTACTGAATACAAGGACGTCTTTGCTTGATCGTATAAAGAATTTCCAGGACTTGACCCTAAAATTGCAGTTCATCATCTTGCAATTAAGGACGGGCATCGGCCAATTAAGCAAGCACAACGTCGCTTTCGACATAAGCTAATTGAAGCTGGATTTATTCGTGAAGTGCAATATCCAACATGGATAACGAATATCATTCCGGTAAAAAAGAAAAATGGACAACTTCGTGTTTGTGTTGACTTTCGCGACTTGAATAATGCGTGCCCAAAAGATGACTTCCCATTACCAATCACAGAAATTATGAGAGATGCCACTACAAGACATGAAGCTTTGTCTTTTATGGATGGATCATCAGGGTATAATCAAATACGGATGGCTCTTGAAGATGAAGAATTGACTGCTTTTCGCACACCAAAAGGTATATATTGCTACAAAGTAATGTCGTTTGGTTTGAAGAATGCTGGAGCCACATACCAACGAGCTATGCAAAAGATTTTTGATGATATGCTACATAAACATGTTGAATGTTACGTAGACGGTCTAGTAGTAAAATAAAAAAAACAAGGACGGAGCATTCACAAGATCTACGGATGGTTTTTGAACGATTGAGGAAGTATCAACTGAAGATGAATCCCCTTAAATGTGCATTTGGTGTAACTTCAGGAAAGTTCCTTGGTTTTGTCGTGAGACATCGAGGAATTGAAATCGATCAAACAAAAATTGATGCCATTCAGAAAATGCCCGAGCCTTGAAATTTACAACAACTAAGAAGTATTCAAGGACGATTAGCTTACATTAGAAGGTTTATCTCAAACTTGGCAGGTCGTTGTCAGCTTTTTCAGAGATTGATGAAGAAAGATGCAAATTTTGAATGGGATAAAGCATGCCAAAATGCTTTTGATAGCATAAAAAAGTACTTGCTTAATCCACCAGTCCTAGATGCACCCATCGCAAGGAAACCTTTGATCCTATACATTGCTGCACAGGAAAGATCACTTGGAGCTTTACTTGCACAAGAATGTGAAAAAGGCAAAGAACGAGCACTTTACTATCTGAGTATAAATTTGATTGGAGCTGAATTAAACTATTCACCAATCGAGAAAATGTGTCTTTCACTCTTTTTCGCCATTGACAAGTTGAGACATTTCATGCAAGCCTTCACAGTTCATCTGTTAGCAAAGGCAGATCCAATTAAGTACATCTTATCTAGACCAGTTCTTTCTGGACGATTGGGTAAATGGGCAATTCTACTTCAACAATATGATATTGTCTATGTCCCGCAAAAAGCAATCAAGGGACAAGCATTGGCAGATTTCCTAGCAGATCACCCAATCCCGTCAAATTGGAAATTATCTGAAGATTTTCCGGATGATGAAGTCTTTTGTGTTGAAGTTAGCGAACCTTGGACTATGTACTTTGATGGAGCAACTCGAAGAAATGGAGCAGGAGCAGGTGTAATTTTCATTTCACCGGAAAAGCACATGTTGCCATACAGCTTCACATTTGGTGAATTATGCTCGAATAATGTCGCGGAGTATCAAGCGCTCATTATTGGTCTTCAAATGGCATTAGATCATATATAAACATCTACGGCGATTCAAAGTTGATAATCAACCAGTTATTATCAGAATATGATGTCAAACACGAAGACCTTATACCCTACTTCAAACTTGCCAAAAATCTTTTAGACAAGTTTGAAAGTGTAGCCTTAGAGCATATTCCAAGAGCAGAAAATAATAAAGTAGACGCTTTGGCAAATCTTGCAACTGCATTAACACTTGACGAGGAAGGAGTCTTAAATATCCCTCTCTGTCAGAAATGGATCGTGCCAATAGCTGAAAACGAACATCTTGAATTAAATATGATATCCGCCTATGTCATAGAACAGGAAGATTGGCGGCAACCCATTATAGGCTATCTTCAATATGGAATACTCTCTTCAGGCTCCCGCCATAGGAGTGAGGTTCGAAGAAGAGCGGCTCGATTCATATATTATAAAGATACGCTATATCGTCGTTCGTACGAGGGACTTTTCCTTCGATGTTTAGGAAAAGAAGAATCAAGCTAAGCATTAGAAGAAGCTCATTCAGGTGTTTATGGTGCTCATCAATCAGGTCCCAAACTTCATTTTCAATTGAAAAGAACGGGATATTATTGGCCTACAATGGTCCAAGACTCTATGGAATATACAAAAAAGTGCGAAGCTTGTCAATTTCACGCGAGCTTCATTCATCAGCCTCCAGAGCCATTACATCCAACTGTGGCTTCTTGGCCTTTTGAAGCATGGGGACTTGATCTTGTTGGACCTATAACGCCCAAGTCATCTGCAGGACACTCTTACATTCTTGCAAGAACCGATTATTTCTCCAAATGGGCAGAAGCCATTGCGTTGAAAGAAGCTAAGAAAGAACATGTAGCAGATTTCATTCGTACTCACATCATCTATCGACATGGTATTCCCCGTTATAAGTGACAGATAATGGAAGACAATTTTCTAATAGCTTCATTGACAAATTATGTGAAAAGTTTTCCTTCAAGCAATATAATTCTTCTATGTACAATGCTGCAGCAAACGATCTCGCAGAAGCTTTCAATAAGACGCTTTGCAACTTGTTGAAGAAAGTAGTGTCAAAGACAAAGAAAGATTGGCAAGAAAAGATTGGAGAAGCATTAGGGGTGTACAGAACAACTTATCGCACTCTAACTCAAGCTACGCCTTATTCTCTTGTCTACGGGGTGGAAGTTGTCCTTCCTCTAGAAAGAGAAATTCCATCTTTACGGATGGCGATTCAAGAAGGATTAACTGAAGAAGATAACGCAAAGATACGCCTCCAAGAGTTAGAAGCTCTCGATGAAATTAGACTTGATGCTCAATAGTCTTTAGAATGATATCAAGCGCGAATGTCCAAAGCCTTCAACAAAAAAGTGCGACCTCGGTCATTTCAAGTTGGTGATCTTGTACTTGCAGTTCGAAGACCAATCATCACGACTCGACATACTGGGAACAAATTTACCTCCAAATGGGATGGACCTTATGTTGTGAAAGAAGTCTACACAAACAGAGCATACAAGATAGTTGATAAAGATGGATTAAGAATCGGCCCCATAAATGGAAAATTTCTTAAAAAATATTACGCTTGAAATAATAAACATTTTGTACTTGAACTACGTTTGACTTGATCCCTATTCATATAAAGGGTACATAGGTAGCTCAAAGAAAACTTTAAGTTTAGTTCATTCATTAAGAAAATTCTTTGCACTTGAACTACGTTTGACTTGATCCCTATTCATATAAAAGGTACGTAGGCAGCTTAAAGGAAACTTTAAGTCCAGTTCACTTAAAAAAAAAAGAAAAGAACTTCTCTGTATTGGAACTACGTTTGACTTTATCCCTATTCATATAAAGGGTACGTAGGCAGCTTAAAGGAAACTTTAAGTTCAGTTCATAAAAAAAAATTCACCACTTGAACTACGTTCGACTTGATCCCTATTCATATAAAGGGTACGTAGGCAGCTTAAAGGAAACTTTAAGTTCAGTTAACAAAAAAATTAACACATGTTGTGATATTCATCCAATTGAAAGCAATAAAAAAAAGAGACATTTCATTGATAAATAAAAAAAAAATCAAACAGGACATGTGTCTAGCTATAAAAAAAAAATTAGAGGCATATTCTAAATGTTTAAAAAAAAAATCATCAATGAAATAGTTTGTAGTCTTTCAACTCCAGCCGCACTCCATCTAATAGCTCACGAAATATCTCTGAATTCTTGACATCAACATCCGTCATGGTAGGAGCGCTTTCAATAACGCTAAGTTCATCATGAATTTGAGAAGTCTCAGCTCGTTGTCTCCTCAAATCTTCTTCACTCTTAAGCATCAACTTTTCAACTTCTCTATTATCAGTCTTTATAGATTCTATCTGCGCTTTCAAGTCTTCAATCCTTGCAAGCCCTTTATCTCTACGCTCCCGAAATGCATCCTGCTTCGCCAATATGTTCTTCTCCAAAGATGACGCTTCATTCAAACGAATTTTAAAGGCTGATAATTGGTGATCCTGGGCTGCTAAAGTTAACCGCGAAGATAACGATGATTGCAAATCATTATACTGCCTAACTTTTTGAAAATACTCATTCACAATAGTCTCAAGCGGCACTAAATCAACTACGTCATTTTCACTCGTGGCTTTAAATATCTTTTGTACTTCACCCTCAAGAAGTGGAACTTTATCAAAAGAAGTGCGAATCAATTTCTGTTGAATGCTCTCCCACTTCGCGAAACAATTTGGCGCCTAAAGCTAGAAATTACAACGTCCCATGCGAGAATAGGAAACTTCATGGGTTTGAATTTCTTTCCCCCAATTTTCCTCTTTATTGGCAGTAATTTTAACAGGAGCTTCATCCAGGATTACAACTTCATCATTATCTGAGGCCTTCGAATTTTGTATTTTGGTGACTACAAGATCAAAAGTATTAGGGCCCACGCAAGATTGATCACTGTATTGTTGCTCTTCTTGAACAAAATCTTCATAAGGAGGCTAAAAAAAATACAGAAAAGATGAAGAAACGATGAGAAATTTAATGAGTATACAAAAAAAAGGACTAAAAAATAAAAATAAAAAATAATTACCAAATCATCGACGTGATTCGGAAGGTTTGAAGCGATTTGAACACCGTAAAAAAAATCGTCATTCGACAAAGATAGCCTTTGTGGTTTCTTAAGTCTCTTCCAGTGTTAGTCTCCATTACTACTGTGACTCTCGCTATCTTCTCTACAAGCTGGAGATTTCAATAGCTTAGATTCAAGAATACGAAGCTTCTTACCTCCATTCTTTATGGCATGATCATTCTTCAATCGTTTAGGATTTGGTAGAGGAAGAAGAGCATCTGTCGCCAAATATTGCACGTTATTTTCAAGATAATCCCCATGTCTATGTGCCCACCAATTCTTATAACACCGAGTAACTTGATCGTGAGGATTCAAACTTCGTGCTGGAAAGTATACTTTGGATGATGTTCTAAGTTGAGTGCAGATTCTCCAAAAATACAGAGCATTATCTAAGTTAACTGGGGACATATCTCCTTCAAGATCACCAGGTATATCTTGATAGAATCCAAATTGTCGACTAAACCGACATGGACTATAAGGCTCAATGGTTATAGATTTCCCATGTCTTGATGATAGAAAACCCGATCGAATACTTATTAAGTACAAAGAGAAAATAGGGACTATATTGTCATCATCCGTTACAAGCTCCCCCTATTCCTAAAGTGAAGGTTCACATGCCACGCTATTGATCTGCCTTTATGGATTAAATCACGGGCTTCAATGTCACTAAAATATTTGGCACCACCCTCTCCAGAAAAATTATCCATCATTGGGCCTCTAACCTCTCGTGGAACTTTAAAATGAATGTTGAAATAATGAGCCAACCAACCATATACATAATGAGCTGGAAAACAAGCCTCAGAACGCCCTGCTGAATGAGAAGCATTAGAAATCTTACCCAACCCATAATAAATATTCGCCAAGATGAGCAAACAAGGCTAAAAGCGTAACCACCAGCCATAAAGCTAGCGACCTTGAAGACTTCTGGTCGAATAAGATTAATATCTTCAACAGGAAAGACAAACACACAAAGCCAACATGAGAGAAAAGCGACTAAATAAGTCTTTTCTTTGAGTTCTTCCTGGACACCAAGGCCACGAAACATGTCTTCCTCTTCATTAGACCAAGCACCGTACTTGATAGGCGAACCATCTGGATTATGTGTAGATTGGGGACGCGTGTTCTTCTTTGCCCTTCGGGGAGGAGGTTTCACATATTTTGACTTTCCTGTGAACCAGAAGGAGATCCATGCCGTGATAGAAACTTTAGAACAACCTTTCTCAGTAATTGTATTGTGATAATAAGCAGCGAAAAGATACTCACAAATCTTGAAGATATGTCCGCCTTGAACGTAAGAATATGTCAATTCCTTGCAACAGGGAACAACCTCCTCATAAAACCTTCCTTTTATAGAAAGACCTCTGAAACGCCATAAATCCCATAAAGAGATGGATAATTCCCCAGCTAAAGTGTGAAGTGTATTCGTCGAAGGACACCATGCTTCACAAAAGGCTCGAATAACATCACCATTACGATCATATGAATATAGGGAAGCAATCATGGCATCGAGCAAACGAGCTTTAATAAGAACCTCTTCACTTCGAGCAATTGCAGCTTCCAACCATTCCCAATAAAGTGGGATGTAGCTGAATTCTCCTCGCATCCTTAGTGTTGAGCCCCAACGAACGTCACCAGTAATTATTCGACGACCTAATGTTGATTCTGGATTTTCATTAAATTGCTTGTTGTGTATCGACGATAGTAAAACCCAAATTGTCGAAGGAGGATCTCGATCTAACTGCTTCTTTACAGACCATTCAGACAGAAAGCTCGAATAGATGACCATGTCTTCGCAAAACAACCATGTTTTGGTTCACCCACTACTAGCTTGACTCCATCCTTAACATTCTGATCTTTATCTTTCAAAATCACTAGATACTTCTTTCCAGAGCTGATATATTCTCTAAAGTATACTATAATTCCTATAAAACAATAAAAAAGAGAATAGATAAGCAGGATGATGAGTGCGAATATTTAAAAAGAAAAAAGAAAGAGTGAATTTAAAATAAAATAAACAATGCATGCCAACAAGTCAAAATAAAGGTGACCACCGCCTTGGTGCTATTGGGGAGTGTCGTCACTGTAAAGCGAAGGTGACCACCGCCCTGGTACTATCGGGGAGTGTCGTCACTGTAAAGCGAAGGTGACCACCGCCCTGGTGCTATCGGGGAGTTTCGTCACTGTAAAGCGAAGGTGACCACCGCCCTGGTGCTATCGGGGAGTGTCGCCACTGTAAAGCGAAGGTGACCACCGCCCTGGTGCTATCGGGGAGTGTCATCACTGTAAAAGGAAGGTGACCACCGCCCTGGTGCTATTGGGAGTGTCGTCACTGTTAAAAGTGAATGTGATAATGATATGTACATGCAATGCAACAAAGTTCAAGTAGTACATGCAATGCAACAAAGTTCAAACCAAAAAAAAAAAAGTCAAAGCCGTAGTCAAAGTCAAAGTCAAGGTTGAAAAAAAAAAGAAAAGAAAAGATTTCTGGAAATTCCCAAAATAAAAAAAAAAAAATCAACCTGAACCGCTAAACTCGCCGGAAACCGCCAAGCTCGCCGGAAAACACCAAATCTCGCAGGGAACCGCCAAACTGATCAGAAAACTCGCCGGAAACCGCCAAACTAGCCGGAAAACACCAAATCTCATCGGGAACAGCCAAACTGATCGGAAAACTCGCCGAAAATTGCCAAACTCGTAGGGAATCTCGCCGAAAAACTACCAAATCTTGCCAGAAATTCACCAAATCTCACCGGAAATTTGTTGGAGACCCCACCAATTTTTGAATGCATAATATGAGAGGTTTAAGGCTCTTTTTATAGAGAGTTTATGATTAGGAAAATCTCTCATCTCCTAATCCATGGAGAGATTAGATTGAGATAAAAAAAATCAAACAAACATGACATTTCAAATTATATATATATATATATATATATATATATATATATATATATATATATATATATATATATATATATATATATATATATATATATATATTCTATCATAACTTTTTATTCCGGGCCCCGATTATAAATCCGTGAATTGCGTTAGAACTGTAACGACGAGACGATTCCACCGGAATATTTAGAATTTGAATGTCATGAATACCGAAAAATGAGCAAATTACCAATATGCCCCTCATCTCAAAATCGGAATTTTTTTTAAGGGATATATTTTCAAGATTCACCCACGACCAAACTCGTGCATAAATCTAAAAAAGGGGGCATTTGTAGAAGGAGAAAATTTTCAAAATTCAAATTGCTAAGTAATTATTCAAACCAATGGCAAAATTACATGTCATTAAAATATAGACAAATCCAAATTCGACACGTGTCTTTAAATAAAATTAAAAGACATAAAATTGGCAAGTCAAATAATGTCACGTGTCTTCTTTATGACCATTGGATGACACAAAATTTGTCCAATAAAATTATGCCACATGACAATTGGGCTCAAAGTCAAATGAAGCCCATATCCACCAAATGTCCATCAAAAAACTCTATAAATAGAGGGGTTATTCATTCAGTTAGGAAGGGTGGAAAAATATTCAGAAGCTAGAAGACTTTGAAGACTGAAGACTTCTCGAAAACTCTGAAGACCGAAGACTCCTCGAAGATCGCTTTGAAGATTAAAGAATTTCGAAGACTGAAGACTTTTCGAAGACTCCTCGAAGAACTCCTTAAAGATCGCTTTGAAGACTAAAATTTTAACAACATCAACACTTTGATCCGAGAAATACGCCGACGGCCCTCGTATTGAAGTTCATACTTGTGAGAAAGAATCAGAGTAACAATATATTAGAGATTGTAACATTCAATTCAAATCAATACAACATATATTTATTTCGCATTCTAATTTCTTTATTTAGAAATTTCTCTGTGTGAACAAGTGTTTACTTAGACTCTCTGTTTTAGTTCAAAAAATTATTGAACTAAAACAATGCTTTTGTATTTTCAGTTTTTGTTTCTTCTCTAAACTCACAGTCTTCTTATTTTCAAAAAATAATTGAACATACTTGTTTAATCTTCTTTTTTTGATTAATTAGACAATTCCTTTATAGTTCAATATTTAATTGAACTAAAACAGTTTTTTAATTAAACTATCTGTTTTAGTTCAATAAATTATTGAACTAAAACGATGCTTTTGTTTTTTCAGTTTTTCGTTTCTTCTCTAAACTCGTGGTCTTCTTATTTTCAAAAATTAATTGAACATACTTGTTTAATCTGCTTTTTTTAATTAATAAGACAATCCGTTTTTAGTTCAATAATTAAATGAATTAAAACAGTGTTTAATCAATTCACTGTTTTTAGTTCAATAAATTATTGAACTAAAACAATTATTTTGTTTTTTCAGTTTTTGTTTCTTCTCTAAACTCATGGTCTTCTTATTTCAAAAATTAATTGAACATACTTGTTTAATCTTCTTTTTTTAATTAATTAGACAATCTGTTTTTAGTTCAATATTTAATTGAACTAAAACAATGTTTAATTAGACTCATTGTTTTAGTTCAAATTCTTTTTTTTTTAATTTACATTAATTAATTATTGAAGTAGAACAATGCTTTTGTATTTTTGGTTTTTGTTTCTTCTCTAAACTATGCTACCATGAAAATGAAGCAAGATTATAATTATTGAAAAGATAAGCTGAAAAAGAATGCTTTCGTATTTTTAGTTTTTGTTTCTTCTTTAAACTTTTGATCTTCTTAATTCAATAATTAATTGAACATACTTGTTTAATCATGTTTTTTTATTTATTTATCAATTAGACTATTTTGTTTAGTTCAACAAATTATTTAACTAAAATAATGCTTTTTTTTAATTCATTAATTAATTGAAGCTACTTGTTTAATCATTTTATTTTATTAATTAGACATTTCAATTTAGTTCAATTCCAAAACATTGTTTTAATTTAGAGCAATAAATTATTGAACTAAAGAAAGCTTTTGTTTTTTTAGTTTTTGTTTCTTCTCTAAACGTGATCTTCTTAATTCAATAATTAATTGAACCTACTTTTTTTGATCATTTAGACTATTCTATTTTAGTTTAATAATTTATTAAACTACATTTAAAAAGGTAAAATTTATAAAACTAAAGGAATATACATTCTAAGACATGGTCAGTAACAAGCACATGTGTAGACTTGAATGCAACTAATTCAAAACTAAAGATAATATACATTCTTTTTTACTTCAATAAATTATTGTACTATATAATAACTGAAGAAAAACTCAAAAAAATCAAGAATTATGCATTTTATTTTAGTTCAATAATTTATTGAACTAGAATAATTTAAAGTGATTTTCTTTTACTTAACAAGAACACATGTAGTCTGGGGATATCTTGAGGTGATGTCTTAGTTCAATACTTTCATTATTTTACTAATGAAATATGTATTATGTTTTTGTTCAATAATTAATTGATCTAAAAAAATTGAAGGTGACTCATTCAAAAATTTAAAGATAATATATCTTTTTTTCTACTTTCAATAAATTATTGTACTGTGAAGAAGAACTAAACAAATTCAAGAAATATGCATTTTGTGTTCATTCAATAATTTATTGTACTAAAATATTTTTAGCCATAACAAACTGATGAATATGCAAATTATGTTTTAGTTAAATTCAATTTATTGAACTAAACAAGTAAACTTAAAAACATTGAATTGTGCATTTTGTTTAGTTCAATAATTTATTGAACTATAATAACTGATGAAATATGAATTAAAACAGTGAGCTATTGTTTTTGAGAATTTGTAAAATATAATATATTTCATATAATACTCACATCACATGATAATAAAACAGTTCCATAGATCTAAAGTCAAAAGAAAACATTTATAAAAGAACAATAGCTGTAATTCTAATCTGGTTTTTCTTTTTCCTCTAAATCAATGCCAATATCAAAATTTGAAAAATCCATGTAGTTCGTTGTTTTTGTTAACATGTTATCCAACATCAACTTCATCTTCATATCTTTGGAATCATCATTTGTTGATGTCTGTTTACACACCTTTTAGAAAGAAAAAAAATAAAAAATAAAAAACATGTAAACCATAAACCTTAAACATTTTATTTTTCAATAATTTATATTGAATTTACCTTTCCAGCAAAATCTTCAAATGATAATATCATCTCCTTCTCCTGATTTTAAATGTTAAATCAAAGCAAACAATTTAATAATGAATTATATTTCAAACAAACATAACCTATATAAACTAAAAATCTTGTATATCAATATCAATGTTTTAGTTCCATAAATAGCTAGATTATTCTACCATGTAAATCAAAATATCAATGTTTTAAATATAATATCTGAAAAAATTGCTCTTGTTTTAGTTCAATAATTTATTGAATTAAAATAATAAAAGGTAAATCCTTCAAAACTAAACAAAAAACACCTTTGAATTTAATTCACTAAATTATTGAACTATAATAACTTATGAAAAAACACAAGAAACTCAAAAAAATATGTTTTTTTTTGTTTTAGTTCAATAATTTATTGAACCAAAAATAATAAAAGGTAAATCTTTCAAAACTACATAAAAACACATTTGAATTTTTAGTTCACTAAATTATTGAACTATAATAACTTATGAATAAACACAAGAAACTCAAGGAATATGCGTTTTGATTTAGTTCAATAATTTATTGAACTAAAATAATAAATAGTAAATCATTCAAAACTAAATAAAAACACATTTGTATCTTAGTGCAATAAATTATTGAACTATAATAACTCAAGAAAAAAAACACAAGAAACTCAAGAAATATGCGTTTTGGTTTAATTCAATAATTTATTGACATAAAATAACAAAAGTAAACCCTTAAAAACCAAACAAAAATATATTCATATTTATGTTCAAAAAATTATTGAACAAAAGTTACCCAAGAAAAAACACAAAAGGCTCACATAATATGCTTTATGGTTTAGGTTTTTAGGAAATTATATGAACTTGACAAACATTGCAATAGTACAAAACAAAAATTTCATGATATAAACTTACAAAAATAAAGTTATCTAAATTCTTCCAATCCCATTAACATAATTTTGAGAAAGAGGACAAAAAGACGGAAAAGGGGAAATCTAAATTTACCTATGTTGAAAATGAAATTATCAACATAAAACTATAATTATTTCAGAGACATAAAACTACGGACAGAAATAAAAATACAATGACATTCATTATCATCATTCTCATG
Organism: Gynostemma pentaphyllum; assembly: GCA_028015215.1. Lineage (NCBI taxonomy): Eukaryota > Viridiplantae > Streptophyta > Magnoliopsida > Cucurbitales > Cucurbitaceae > Gynostemma > Gynostemma pentaphyllum. The sequence goes on along the minus strand of CM051348.1, from coordinate 8,227,102 downwards.
ATTTTTTTGTTAATTCATGCTAAGATCGAGCAAATTATTAAAGAGAGAACAAAATCTGTTTTCTTACCTTTGATTTTCCCTTTTTCAAAATTTTTTGCAATCGATTCATCTTGGAATTTCAGAGAATATCAAGCAAATTATTTCAGAGATAACAGAATCTTGGTGGAACAATAGGTTGATTCCATTGATAGAGAAGAAGATCGATTTATTGCATTGAAAATGAAGAACGTTATCAGATCGTACTTCATGTTCGATTTATTCCATTTGCACTTTGTTATCAGATCGTTCGATTTGCTTGAGAGGAAATGGAAAATGAAGAATGTTCGAGAAAATGAAGAACGTTCAGAGAAGAGAAAATCGGATTGATCTTTGGAAGTGAAGGAAATGATTTTTTATTATTACAATTAATGCTATGGGCTTAATGGTCGTTTTGACCCAATATAATTTGAGGCTTGGGCCTTCATTATTTAGCTGAAATATGCTATATGGGTAATATTACAAAAGTTCAAACATTTGGGTAAATACTTGGTTAAAATATGTTATTTGGGTAATTGCCCCCATGTTTTTTTGAATATAATGGTTAATGGAGTTAATAACATAGCTAGTGTCATTACAATTATTTTAATCACTTAATGTTGTAGCATATTTTCGTCAAGTTAACAGGATCAACACGTCAGCTCCACTTATACTCCAACAGATATAGATGGAGAACATATCGCTTGAAATGAGAAGGAAGTAACACCAGTGTGATGACGACCACTGCACTTAGATGATCAGGTCTATAGAAATTTTAGTAAGGTCTCACAGCGTACCTCGATCATTAGAACTTCTGTATTTATAGAGGGTAAGTTCATGGTTTCCCGCCCTTCCTTTGGTTCATCTTTCGCTCTTTTGCAAGTTGACCTGCTACACGTCAAGTCTACTGCCAGCTATTTGTCGTCGGCCTTAGGTAATGATGAAATTAGGTGTATTGTATAGTGTACGTTTCAAGTTAAAGGAGCTCGTTATGCTTATTGAGTTTGGGCTTCTCGAGTAGGCATTGGTGGCTAATTTTGGTGACCTCAATGTGCTTGGCTAGGTGGACTCAATAAGGTCAATGGGCTTAACTGTGTAGGGTGACTGAAGTTGGGTGAACGGATGCCAAATTCTTGTAATTATTATTATGTTATATCTTTTAAATTTACCCCCACTAGAGGCCACCTACTCCCTAGTTGAATAGTCTTGATGAGTTACTCTAATGGGGCAATCAATTGGGGGAGTATTGAGGATGTGTAAAATATCACCTTAACATGCCACCATCATGCCTAGTGGAGGAAAAGTGGTATGTCTCATATACCACCCAGTACAATATTAGTTTGACACATAGAGGAAAATGCATGTTGTATGACCAATAAATAAGGAATGTTGGATGGTGGAGAGACGTATGAGAAAGAAGAAGTTACAAGCTTCAAGTAAATTCTCTCCTTTTTTTTTGCAATTTTATTTTTACTCGGTCTAACGTCGCAACGATGTCAATGGCCTGACAATGCTGCGTGTCACGCCAGACACTGGCTGTCCGGGCAGGTTTAACAAATGAATTTCAGTCGACGTTGACAAATAGCTCTTAGCTTTTTTCTTTTTAGCTGAATTTCAATCCTTTTTTTGCTTTCGACTTTTTTTTTCAATCAGCTTATCGTAAGCTGACTTTTCACCCTTTTCAGCTTATTTTAAACTGATTTCCATCATTTTTAGCTTATTTTAAAGTGATTTTTCATCTTACCAACTTATTTTAAGCTGATTTTTTACCTTACTCTAAGCTCATTTCCATTTTTTCAGTTTATTTTAAGTTGATTTTTCACCTTACCAGCTTATTTAACAGTGATTTTTCACCTTATTTTAAGCTGGTTTTTTTAGTTTACCAGCTTATTTTAAAGTGATTTTTCACCTCGTTTTAAGATGATGTTTAAGTTAATTGAATATTTTTAGCATGCTCAGCGCATACTGACTCAGTTTATCAATATGCTCACTCATTTACTCAGCTCTCTCAGCGTGCTCAAGTATACTCACTCAGTTTTTCAAGGTTATCTACATATAACTTTCAATTTGATTTAATTGTTCTTCAACCTTTAATTTGTCTTTAGACAAAAATGGGTACATAAACAATTATCGATGCAGGACATCTAACAAGACTAGCCACCGTTATAACTGTAAAACGGCATTAAAATCTTCAAGCAGTCATGTCAGTCGTTTGATTAAAAATTAAGGGAAATTTTATTGAGTAGCAAACTTTTTTATGCAATATTTGTAAAAAATAGCAGTTCTAAAACATGTTTGCAAATATAATAATTTTACTATATTAATCAGGTAAAAATATGTAATTAAATGTTCATACCCGATTCACCCGATCAAAATTTGCTATATTTACAAATATTGTATAGAGCTGCTATTTTTACAAATTTTACTTAAAAAAATTACTAGATTTACAAATGCCCTTTAAATTAAAAGATGATAATAAAACTACAAACAAATAGTTAATCACGCATCAACATTAACTAAATACTTCTTTATAAATCGAACACACGAGTATAGCTCAAATGGTTAGGCACTTGCTCCCGTCACATCTTGTTAAAGCTTCGAGTCCCCCTCCTCCAATTTGATGTAATATCTCAAAGAAAAGATAGAAAGAAAAACTTCTTTATAAAATGAAAGGAAAAGAAATTAGAATGGAAGATTTGAAATTATAGAATTTTACTAATAAAATATGTCGTTGCAGCTTCACTGGTAATGAAAACTCAAATAAATGGAAAGAACAAAGTAGAAATTCATAGAGATCAATAACAATAATTAAGAAAGAAAATCCTTACACCATAATAATAGAAATTCATCATAATTTATATTGTGGGAGGATTCCTAATCTTTAGGTCGGATGGTGTATCAATTTTGAATTAAATTAAAATTTTAATTTAACTATCGGGTTTGGAGATTATTGATAAATAATTTATATTTATTGTTATAGCCTTTTGGGTGACACTTTATGATAGGTGTCACATTTGTAATTGGTGAGATATCTTGGATTAGGAGATGATGTGGCAAGTTAGGACATAATTAAGGAAAAGAAAGAAAGAAAAAAAAAACAACTCTCTCATCCTCTCCCACACCTCACGCCGCCACCCTCAAAGAAGATAAAGAGATTTTTCTGCCTCGTTTTGTTTCGTTCTTCGATTGATCATGATTCGGGTTTTGAATTCAAGCGTATTGGGAATCAGTTTTGGACACAAAGGTAACGAAAAACCCTCTTCCTCTTTTTCTTCTTGTTTTCGTGAGCCTAGGGTTAGTAATTGATGAGTTTTCATCAATGTTGTTAATTAGGAGATCGTTGTAATCGCACGGAATCGAGGAAGGAGAATCGGAAGCCTTTTTCACGAATTTCGTTTGGCGGGTAAGCATTCATGATTGATTTATCAATCATTAAAATTCTGAAAATTAATCAATTATGTTTCCATGAATACCAAGAACCCTAACCCTTGATCCAACCTCTATAGTTTCCAAATTTTCCAAACCTTGGCTAAACACCCAATCGATTTTGATTACCGATCCTAATACCTAAAACTATCAAGATCGATCACCATAGCATTGAAACCGCGATCGAGCCACGACCCAAAGGCCATGACCAACTGCGGCCCACACACCACCCACGCCCCAACCATAGCCCAATTCCCTTCGTCGTTTGTTTTCCGTTCTTTGATCCATCGAACCCCAAACCTTTTGTATAATTTTAGGATATTTTAATTTGTATTTTAAGTTATTTAGCACCTTCGTTTCAGGTCTGCTTCGTCAAGGGAATTAGCGTTAATTTTGGACTTAAGCGATATCGAGGTGAGTTAACAGTTTATTCGTTGGTGGGGTTTTAGAGAAATCTAAGGCCCTTACCTTAGATTTTATGTTTCAATATATTTAAATATAATATTCTGGAGTTTTAGGAAGTGAACACATGTTGGAAACATCGAAAAATCATTTGGTGAAACAATTTTTCGGTTAGAACTAGTTTAGTTGTTTTTTGGCAGTTTTTGATGTTTTTCGATTCTATTTGATTCTAATTGATTTGGGAGTTAATTCTGGAATATTATGGAGTATTTTATGATGATTTGGCATGAAATTTGAGTTGAGCTTGATTAAGATCGAATTGTTAGTTTTGACGGTTTTCAGCAGTTTTATCGTAATGATGTATTTGCATGCTTTAATTAGACTCATTGAGCTGCTGTATTTTAATTGTGTTTGCTGATTGTGAATGAACATTATCAAGAGGATAATGTAAAGAGATTGTGGAATGATTTCTTGACAGGTGTGTTAAACTAGTATGAGGCTACGAGCTCATACTTAGTAAAAATAGTTATGAGAGTGAGCTCATAACGACTAATGGACGTTGCTCGTATGAATGATCCATTAGGGGATTAATTATGGTTACGACTGTAACGAAGTGCCTAAGAAAGGTTTGTAGTCCCGAGAGACCGCCTTCTTAGTGGTTGGTTTGAAAGATTGATTGATTATGTTTGTTAATTAGAGTTGGCTTATGTTTCGGATTGGGATATGTATTGGGAGGATTATTATGAATGTTGGTATTGGATATGGAATTAGTTAACAATTGCCTATTCATGTAAAGAGATTGAATGTAAGGTTTAAGGGACGTTTTGTGTGAAAGAGACATTGGAGAGTGTTGAGTGTTGGGACTCGGTATAAGTTGTTAGAGAATATTTAGAACATTACCTTCGTTTAGATTGTTTTCTCACTGGCTTTAGCCTCACAGTGCTATCTGTGGTTTCTTTTCAGGTAACAATGGACCGAGAGGTGGTGGTTGATGAAGTGGAAGAGATGAGAGTTCATGTCGTGGTGGCTAGCCAAATGCATTTAAATTTTTATGGAGATTAAGTATAAAGTATTCAAATTTTATTGACCATATTTCGTTTTTTTGAGATTTGAGACTCATGTTAGTCTTAAAACATTTTGTGATTTGATTTAGCTCATTGTTTTTGTTTTAAAGATTGTAACTCCAGAGTTGTCAATTTTAACAATTGCTTATTTGATTTAAGTAAAATGTCATACTTTCAATAAATGATATTTATTGAGTCTTCCGCTCCATTTATTATGTTTGTTTAAAATCATGAAAAGTCGGATCTTTACATAGTGCATCTAATATCATAGAGATCTAAAAGAAATTGGCAATATTTCAACTCGAAATAGTTTCGAAGCATCATCAATTGGTCCCAATCCTTTCTGATCTCTGCTAAATGGTCAGGTGATAAGAAATCCATATCAAACTTCATCTCCAACAAATATTTTCTAAATAACTTAACATTTAATGGAACCGATTTCAATTTCGTCGAACTCTCTTCGTGTTCCAAAGCCTTTTGGACAATTCAAATATCTTTTCTTGATTGGAATCTATAAATTTAAAATTGTCGTCTGATGATCTGACGAATCGCCTTTTCAAACAATGAATTTTAAGGTTTAATCGATCAGAGGAAACCTCAGCAGTCAGGACAAACTCAAAGAAGGTCATAGTGTAACAAGAATTTTTACCTCCAAATTCATATAGTTTGTCAAGGATGGTGTATTCATCAGTAAAGCTCCAAATAAAAGGATTATTTTTCGGTTTCTTGCAGCTTTCTGTTTCCTCATCTGGAACTGGACTAAACTCTCAGGTAACTAAATTTTTTAAGAAAATGATATAAGTACCGATGCTTTTATTCAAGAGTTTGTGTGACTAGAAAGATTGAAAGTATGTATCGTTTATCGTTAAAAATATTTTTTTATTTATATTCAATAAAATTTATAATAAATTAATTTATCAATCTCATGTAGGTTTAGCTCGAGACAGCAAAATTCATTATCAACATCAATTAGACATTCTTTTGTTTGTTTGTTGTCTAGAATACATGACATTTTTAAGGAGAAGCGGGGTGGTGGATTTAGTTTACACACCTGATAACAACCCCAACATTCCTCAAATATGAGTTCGGATATACTAGTCTATTAACACGTGCGATGCACATGAAATTATAAATTTTACTACAATTTTTTTATTAAAATATGGTTTAAACAAATTTTAATAATTATTAAAACAAAGTTGATTACAATTATTTAAATATGTTATTGCAGATTTTTGGAGGCTTTATATGAGCTATGTGAGCCTCTAGATTACTTCGTATAAATTCAAAAGTAATTCAATAAAACGAATACAGAAAAGCGATGGATCAATATCTCAAAAAAACCACTACGTTTCAGGCATTGTATATTCAGAGATGTTCACAATATTTTTATCTTACCCTACAAAGCGGGAGATAAATCCCACGATAAACATTGTAGCTTTTGTATAGAATTAGAGGGAATTATAAGCAAAGTGTCCTTGCTTACTTCCACTTAGTGAGTATATTTCCCTATAAATAAAATGTCTCTAAAAAGATAAAAAGATATTTTAAGTGTGATATTCAATAAACTAATTATTTTATATTGTGTAAATAATAAAATTATAATGAAAAGCATAATTTTATATTTGATATTTATTAATATGCACGTGCTTAAAACTATTTGTAGTAATTTTTAGTTTGTTGATCAATGATTAACAATTATTATTTTGTGAATCAAAAATTAAATTATTGTAAAAATATGTAGTTCAATGTTAACAATCTAATCAAACTTGTCAAAATTTGTTATTATATACAAATTTTTAAGAGGTGATTTTTTTTTATAAATATTATAAAATAAAATTTGCTAGATTTACAATTATCATCATTGGGTGGATCATCCCTTGATAGATATATAATTTTTTTAAAATATATAATTAAATTATATAAAATGGTCAATGAAAGAAATATTACATCTTATTTCATATCAATATAATATCAATACAATATTTTATTTTATAATAAACATACAATGTTATCTTAATTTTAATTTAATAAAAGATAAATAGATGAATAAATAAAAGATAATTGAAAATAACAATAATAAAAGTTAAGTAAAGGTAATGGTTACCATCACACAACCAATTATCAATTGAGTAATATGTGTACGTATTTTGACATGTAACCATGTCATGTCACCTTTTATTTTTAAACAAATCCACAAATTAAGGGATGGAGAAAAATCCATCATATTTCACGCGAAAGCTCAAATGGTTTGGTACTCCCTTCTATATCGTTAAAGTTCGAATATACCATTCCCTAATTTGATATGATATCTTAAAAATAATCTTATCTACAAAAAAACAGTAAAATAGAGCATTATGTAATCTCTCATTCTCTCCATCTAACATGTCTGTCATTTCACACCGATTTCAAAAGAAAAGACTAATTTTATTTTTCAAAAATAAAACTATTGCTTTTTCCAATTCTCAATACCTTCACCGTTCATATTCACCAAGATTTCTTCCTTCATTCTCTCTCCACGAAAGCACCTTTCTCCTTTTTTATACTTAATACCCATCCTTTTTTTCCCTCTTTCATTTCCAAATTCATTTTTCAATTCTATTGTTTCTTTCAATCTTCTTCATTCTTTCATTCAAATACTTAAAAATTATATTTTTATCTTTTACTTCTATTTTATTTTTTGCTTTTTTTTATAGTCTCTCTTTTCTTTCATCTGCTTTGTGCTTTTGTTCAATGCCCCATATTTTTTAAATTTCAATTCCTACCATTTCAATTTATTTGTTTTCCTACTGAGTTATAGTCTTTCTATTTTTCATCTGGGTAATGCTTAATGGAATATGTAAGGGGGCAAAAATCAAAATAGCCACCTTTTGGTGTGCTTTTATCAAGATAACACTTTTTTTAAAAACTAATCAAAACAGCCATGTAGTATACTGTTTATTCCAATTTTGCCTCTCCTGTATGCTGTGTATGTTCTGACATGTCTGACATTTCTGACTTTTTCTTTCCCAATGCATGAAAACAATTATTTTTATTATTTTCTCTTTATTTTTATTTTATAAAATTTGAAATTCATTTTCCACCTCATTTATCATCTCTTTTTGTTCTTTTTTCTTTCAAATATCCATTTGTCTTTCCACTTTTTTTTTATTTTTTATTTATTATTGTGTTTAAGTATAATATTCTCAGTTTTGTTGGGATAGTCTGTATATTTTCATTTTTTATATTTGATTTTATTTGAATTTCGTACATTCTCTACAATTTCTATGTAAGGTTTTGTACATTTGGTATATCGTCCTCCACTTTGCAATGAATTTGAGAGAGAAGGAGGATATGTGTGATATGCGTAATATACATGTCGTTTTATCTGCAATAAAAACAAAAAAATGTTAACAAACTTTAAAATCAATATATAATTTACACAATACTTAATATACAAAATATACTTATATAGACACATAACAATACACACACAAACTACTTAATATGGACACATAAAACACTATGTTGCAAAACACGGACAAGGATGTTATTGGGGCCTCATATGCATAATATACATATCGTTATAACAAACTTTAAAATAAATATATAATCTACAATGTATATTAATATATATGATATACTTGATATGCACACGTAACAATACAACACATAAACTACTTGGTTTGAACACATAACAGTGCATTGTAAAAACAGACAGAGGATGGTTATTAGGGCTCATATATACATGTCATCTTACCAGTACACTGTGATTCATGGCATGTTATGGTTATCAGGTCTCATATGCATAATATACATAATATAGACATATAACATTACAAAAAAAAAAATTGATATGGACACATAATAGTAAACTGCGAACATACAATGATGACTATTAAAACCTTGTATACATAATATACACAATACATATATTACGTATATTACAGTACAATGGTAACATATATTACGTATATTACAGTACACTTCAACAATTACGTATATTACAATAACAGTGCAATGCAAAAACAGACAGAGAATGGTTATTATGTCTCATATACATAATATACATATCATCTTATTCAGTACACTGCGAATCATTTCATATTATGGTTATTAGCCCTCATATTCATAATATACATAATATGCATGACATCTTATCAATACACTGTGAATCGTGTCATATTATGATTATTAAGACCCGTATGCATAATATACTTAATATGGACACATAACATTGCAAACAAACAAAAAAGCTTGATATACATAATAGTGCACTGCGAATAGACAAAGGATGACTATTAGAGCCCCGTGTACATAATATATATTTATCAAATTGACAACAAATTTGAAAACAAAAAATTATGTATATTGCGAACGTTATGTATATTACGTGTACTACATATTCTACTTCTAGCAAAACAGACATACGTATATAATGTATATTACACTACACTTCAACAAATTTACGTATATTACAATAACCATCTAAGAACAAAAAAATCCAGAAAATGGTGACAACGTGAGAAAAAACTTCAGAAAAATGGAGGAAATTATTTCAACAATAAAAAGAACAAACTTTTTGTTAGTTCCATGCTATTTATTTAAGCTTCAAGATTCGTGCCGAATCTAAGGGTTTATGAAGAAAAAAGAGAGAGAGAAAAACACCAATTTTGTTCCCAGATCTATATTTTTCTTGTTTTGAATCTTCAATAAAAAAAACATAGATCTGAGATATATTAAGACAAAAATTGATGGAAATGAAAAAAGATTTCGATTTTTTTCAAATATAAAATTGAAAAATGGTGAAAAAATACGAAAATAGAGAATCAAAATAGATGAAGAGAAAAAGAGTGAGTATACTTATTAAATCTTTAAAATGGTGGGTTTTGTAAAATAAGAAATAAGAGGGAGAGATGGATAAAAATGGTGGAATGAGGGAATAAGAGAGAGAGATGGAAATGGTGATGGAGAAAGAAATAAAAAGAAAATAAAAAATTAGATAGAGAGAGGGGGACGGAAATCTGAATTGGTTTGAAAAAAAAAGGGGGGAAACGTGAGAGAAGGAGAGAAGGAAAAGGGAAAGAGAGAGGAGGTGATTTGATGGGTAGGGGTAGTTTAGTATTTTTAGTTGGGGAATGTGGCTATTGATTAAAAAAAGAAAAAACATGGCTATTGATGAAAAGAGGAAAGAAAATAGTGTCATTTATATATTTTTTCCATTTGTAAGTTGCGAAATAAAAGATTTTTTTCAAACAAAAAGACTATTTATCTTATTTTTGCTCTTTCTCTTCTCCCGTGTCTTCGTTATGGTGTTTCATCATTTTTCTCTTCTCCCTATTCTGTTACTAAACAGTATTTTCTGGTAAACACTTCTTGTAACTACCACAATATTTTTTGAGTTTTAAAAGCTTCCTTGATTTTGAAAAGTTCCCTTTCATTTAAATCTAAATAATTTTCATACACATCTAACCAATTTATCAGTTTTTAAAATTTCAAAAGTTGTTTTTGTGTATTTGGTTTCAAGTGGCTCTTCAAAACATCATAACTGAACTTGGAGATTTGAATATTAAGATTGCATTGTTGGGGAGGCCCTGGTTATGCAGCATCGCCAAAAACGTCGTCATCACAAAAGGAGGTGTTTTTCTACACTTTTCCGTGTTTTTTCTGCACTTTTTTGGGTTATGCAATTACGTATAGTACAATAGAATATATTTTGATAAAATGTACATTACATATGATTCACAAAATGTATAGTGAAGAGATGATTTACTAAATTAGCGGAATTTTATTTAGTAAACTAATTAACATTTAATTATGGATCTATTAACATCATGCAATTTGTGATAAAACATGTAGATTCATGCTTAATTTCGAAAATTAAAACCCTTTTACTTACATTGAGTAATTAATGGAGAATTGGTTGGAGGTTTCTTTACAGCATCAAATCCTCAGCAACACCGGATCTTCTATGCTATATCCCGATCGAAAGCAAAACCGACTTGTGGGAATCGAACCGGAAGAATAAAAGAAGAAGAAATTTCTTCTTAATTTTTCCCTAAGGAAAATCAGTAATTGGGCAAAAACTTGAGAGAGAATTTTCACTTTTCTAATTAAAGTGAGAAGTATATAAAATATGAATCCCAATGGTCATATTTCTAGGAAAATATGATATCTAATCTCTATAGATATGCTTATCTCCTAATTATAAAATTAATAGAAAAGATAAATAAAATAAAAAATAAAAATATATGAAAATCACCCATGCACGCCGCCCTGTACGTCAATGGGAATGCATCAGCGCATACATATATATATATATATATATGTATACTTTTCATATATATTTTATTATTAATATTTTATTTTCTTTATTTAACAATTAAATTATTATGTATTTAATATTTAGAAATATTCAAATAATAATTTCTAATCAAAAAACATTTAGCCAAAAATTAATATATTAATTTCTATTGAATCTTATTCAATTAATTAATTATTTTGGGCTAACACCAATTTGTTTCTTAAACAAATTATATTTAATTCTCTCTAATATTTATTATTAAATTAAATAAACTCATTATTTAATTAATAATATTAATTATTAATTTTTATTTAAATAAACTCATTAGTTAAATAATTAATAATATTAACATTAATTCCCGTTTAAATAATTTATTTATTTAAACAATTAATTTTGCCGTAAAATATTATAATTGATATGTTATATTAATTTCCATTTAAATAAACTCTTTATTTAAACAATTAATATTGTATCAATATTAATAATATTAATATTAATTTTCATTTAAATAATCTTATTATTCAAATAATTAATATTTCCTAATTTTAAGTAAAATCAATTACTTAAATTATTTGTTCTTCCTAAGTTAAATAAATAACTTAGTTTTGCTACAACGATATTTGGGCTAACATAGGGACCCGATGGACCTATAGATCATGGGCTTAATAATTAGTCAATTAAGTGATTAACTTATAATCAGTTAATTACTAATTATCTAACTATGAATAATTCCACTATAGATTCATAGCTGAACTCCCCTCACTATAGATGAGTTATGTCCATTTAGTTTATCTTTATTTATATCTGTGATATATCCTTCACGTGGAACCCTCATAATTACAGACGGATAAATTTACCGTTTTGCCCATGTAATTATCGCTTTATCCTTGTGTTCCCGCTGATTCTCCAATGAACTTTATCTTTAGTCGAACTAGAGATAAGGTACTTCTGTGATCAATAGAAGTCGTGGCGCCACTTATTCATGTCTCGAATCAGTACATCAAGGGAGTTTCCTAAAGTTCCTAAAATGTTTAGGTATCGCACCGACATTGTTAATTTATAGGAAAGTTATGAATTCCATCTCGTGAAAATGAGTTCTCGACTACTTATCTAGCCATGTTCCCAAAACAGGAGTGTATTGAGCGTTCTTACAGATCGCTCTCAACCATGTGAATCAAAGAACATAACTCCATAAATAGAAGTCCGCATTTCACTCAGGATTGAGATCTATCACGGTTGATAAACTTAGTTTGATATTCGATCATTTCTCGTAAACGGTACTAATGAGAAATTTGATCGAACATCGTGGTCCTGTCTTATACAATCAGCATTATATATGATACTTCCATTTCATGTCTCCCACATGAATGATCAGGATTAGATCATTTGTCTATAAACAAAATGCGAAGCTATCAACAGTGTTACCAGGATAAGGTTCCCAAACGTTATCCGTTTACTGTAAACACGTTTAAGTTACTCATCTTGACTTTAATCCTCTCGTATGACTCACATACTAAGTCGTGATTTCATAAGAGTAACTTTGGGTTTTACTATTTGAACGTTTGATATTAATATATTTCCATATATTCCTAATATCGTCAATTGAATCAATCTAGATAATATAAAGAACTTATGTTTATTTATTTAATTTATTCGTAATAAATTATTATAATTAAATAATTACAAGTTCTAGGACACCATTCTTAACATATAGTACATATATTGATATATTTTATCTTTATGTACTATACTAATATTTTTTGAAATCCTCATTCAATATCTTTCTTCTTCATTAATTTTATGATTCCTTGATTTAATCATTTTCAATCCATTCTCTCTCTTCTTTCCTTCTCAATTAAGTTTGTAAAGGGTCGTTTAGGTATTTTACACACTAGATAGGCCAAAAAGCCTTATTATTTATGGGTTGGCTGAAAAACCTTATTTTAACAAAACAAAAATAGGCTATATATTGGATTAACCCTAATATACTTTACTTTGGAAAAACTTTTAAATGGAGTGCTGGTATCTTATAGCCTCCGACTCTTCTATCCTCTCGTTTCGAGTTCGTCACATACATGCGGTTTGGGAAGAGCTGATATAGATAAAGTTACCCAATCAACTATATATTTTTATGCAACAACAAGTATGATCGTGTGAATATACGAATATAATACCTATGCTTTTTTTTAGTTAAACAAACATGCAAATAATTTTTAGGGAAAACTGCACAAATCACCCCTCAACTGTAGGGGTTGGAACACTTACATCTTTAAACTTTTAGTTTGAGCAATTAGGCACCTCTTTTGGGGTTTCTGCCCTAAATCTTATGTAATCCAATTAAACTATAAATAAATAAAGGAATTATTAATTAGTAATATTTATATTATCATTTATTATTAGTTTAATAAATGTAATCCATCATAAGATCCAGAGTTACGTATGATAACTTAAAGTGAGCATATGATGCGGGAAGATTCACTTAAGTGTAACTCAAATAGTCTGTGGTACATGAATAAAGGTTGGGTGCCTTATTTCTGGTAACACCACTAACACGGCCCACTTGTGAATTGGCACAAGTGATCTCATCTGGATCGTTCATGTAGAGACATGTGAGTGGGGGTGTTGCTGCAATAGAGATTGTAGTAGACTGGACTAAGATAAACTTACTGTCTTCTAGGAAAGCCGTTACAGAAAGACACTTCGTTTATCAACCGGTTGATCATGTACAATTGATCTTAATCCTGAGTGGATCACAAACTCCTGTTCGCAAGAGACAAGCCTTTGATTTGCATAGGTGAGAGTGACTCGTATAGTTCGCTCAATATGCCTCCCACTTTGGGGATTGCATCTTGCTTATAGCTGGGAACGTAATTACACAAGAATTGAAATTCACTCTTTTCCATATAGGAAAATAGATAAGTAGTTCCCTTATGGACTGATTCGGTCTTGAACAGCGGGGCCTCATATTCCTTTGATCAAGGAAAAGGTTAAAGACGCATAATGGAGATTATGTAAGGTTGTTCATTGGAGAATCAGTTGGGCTTAAGGAACAAGATGTATCATGGAGGTTAATACGGTGTAAATACCTAGCCATGGATACAAACTAACTTGTGAAGGATCAAAGTGTAGTTAATGATTATAGCCAATGGACATAACTATGTCTATAGTACTAAGAGTGCAACTCTAGATATTTAGTGGAGTTATCTAGGAGTTAATGAATGAGAATTAATTGATTAAAAGGAGTTTTAATCAAAGGTAATTCTGGATCATTGGAGCTTAGTCCTATAGGTCCATTAAGTCCTCCGAGCTAACGCATGTAATCGAGAACATAAATTAATGCGATTAATTTCTCTTTGGAAAATTGGAAATGAATAGAGGAGTCTATTCAATTAATTAAAGGAAATTAAATAAAGGGGTCTATTTAATTACTTAATTAATGGTGGAATCAAATAGAGGAGTCTATTTAATTATTAAATAGAAGAGTCTATTTAATTATAAGAGATTAAATAGAGTAGTCTATTTAATTAAATTAATTTTGTGTTGTCCAAAATTAATGGGGATTTAAATAGAAGAGTCTATTTAAATATTTAATTTTAAATTATCAAATTAAATGAGGAAATAAATAAAAGGAGTTTTATTTATTTAATTATTTAACGGAATTGTTCCATTAAATAAAGAGGAAAATAAAAATGCCCAATATTGTCATTGGATGATGATAGGGGCGTGTGACCCAAGGTGGGGTCACACGCCCCCTTGGTCAAAGGGTTGACCAAAAAGTTTGCATTTTTATTTAAAATATATGAATATCTTATTTTAAATTAATATGATTAATTTAAATGGAAGATATTGAATAATATATTTAAATTAATATTGATTAATTTAAATAAAAGATATGGAATATTTTATTATGGAATAAAATATAATATCTTTATTATTGAAATATATTTTAGAATATCTTAATTAATTATTTATTAATTAAAAGATATTGGAAGATTTTCCAGGGCCTTGGTTTTCCTATAAATAGGACCTTTGGGGTGACCCCAAAACACACAACCAAGAGAGTTAAAGTAAAGGCTCAGGAAATTCCTCTCCTCCCTCTCTCTTGCGCCGCCCATAGGGTATTGGGAAGAAAATTCTTCTTCCCAATTTTCCTTTTTCCAAAGGAGATAGTGCCCACGCACCGATTCTCTTTTGTGCTTAGTGAGGAAGATCTTTTTGGTGGTCCCAGGATCGTAACCATCGAAGAACGAGGAAGAGTCAGACACTTCTTGACAAGGGTTAGTATTTCTTTTATGCATTTAGAATTTTGAATTTATTATACTGCAAGGAAAGATCTGTTGGGACTTCCGTTTGAGAACTCTTTTAGAGGCCTCAATCCCAACAACTGGTATCAGAGCAGTCTTGTTAATATAATATTTTCAAAATTATATGATGGGAATTGAAAACGATTTTAAAAACGGTTTTAAAATTGTGGTTTTGCGTTTTGGTTGAATTAGGATTTATTGGCCTAGGTTTTTTTTTCCTAGAAATTTTGTAAACCCTTCATTGGGTATAGGAAAATTTGTAATCGTTTTAGTCATATGGAGATATCAATCGAAACGATGGAGGAAAGAAAAAGGCGAACCGGATCCTGGCCGTTACCGAAGGAGTCGGTACCGCGAGCTACAGGTGGAGAGGACCACCATGGCGGCGGCGCGGTAAACCTTGTATATAGTATAAGGTATATAAAAAAAATGAGATATAAATGCTATATGCATTTACGAAACCATACCCAGAAATGCTTGGAATGTAGTTCCACAATTATATTGGAAAATTGGTAAGTAAAAGTGGAACACTTGATATAAACTCTTTGAATGGATTGATAGCAAAGAGTAAGTATGTTCTTGGACACGAATCCGGATATGGGTTTGGGGTCTAACTTTACTTTTTATTTTGTTTATTCTCACTGGGCTTCGTTGTTAGCTCATGATATTACAAACATTTTCAGGTGTTCGGGTCATGAGAGAGGAGCTAGTGCGGCTTGATCAAGAGGATGATGATGCGGAGATGGACTAGATGTCATATAAAAGTCCCGGGGCTAAGCTTATCTTATTTTGTTTTGATTTCAGTCTTTGAGATGTAAATTTGTTTATAAGCTCTTAAAAGCTTTTCGTCTTAAGTTTTATGTCATAATCTTCTTTTAATTTTGAAAAATGAATTGTATTTCCTTACTTTTAATTTCTCTGATTGTAAAAAATGTAAACAGGTTATGGATAGTTCGAGTTTTAAACATATTCATGTCAAATTTTTATTAAATTTAAAGACTTCCGATGTCAATCTGATTTTAAATTATTTAAAAAGAGTCGGGTCATCACATAGTCACTTTAAGCTTAGTAGTAAGAACCCTTCTAATGTAGTTGGTCTTGTTTTAGTCGTTTTCAATTGAATCCCCGTGAGAGAAAATTGGGAGGGAGTTAAGTAAATTATGAGATATTTGTGAGACATTTTTAATTTGAAGCTCAATTTTAGAAATAAGAAAAGAGAGCTTGTTGGTTATACTTATTCAGTTCAGGTAAGCATGCACGAAGTGGTTTTGGATAAAAAGCTTTATACAGGAGTGTGGCTTCAAGCAGTAACATTTTGTTGTAGTTACATATCGTAGTTTCCTTGACTGGTTTACATGAGCTCACTTCCCTATTTGTATTTCCCTTTTATTTATTTATTGGGTAAAATGCAAATAAGACCCCTGTGGTATTTTCAAAGCACAGGGGGTGCTCATGCATTTTGAAAAGACCACAGGGTCTTATTTGCATTTTACCCTTATTTATTTTATATCTTTTGACAATTATCCTATGGGGGCTGTTTGATGAAATGGACCCCCTTTATATCTTTATTTTTCCTCTTAAAGTATCACGAGTAAAGAAATAAATAACACGACAATTGGTAATATTAATAATTTTTTGTTCCAGAATTCCATTCAAACTAGAGTATATCATTTCGATTTTATTTTGAAAAACAAAAATTGGATATCAATTGATATTTTTTATTCTCCTACTCATATTTAAAGATACAATACATAAATTAATTCATCATTTGATGCATTCTGGAATCTAACTTCATTATCATCTGCAACTTAAAAGAACTTAATAAACTAATAAATATTTAAAATTAAACATTAAATTAGAAGCATTTAAGAGTTCATTCTTCCATATCTCATGAAAGTAAACAGATAAGAATAATTAGACCTTTTAATCCAAAGTTTGAAACATGTGAGAAATCAAAATAATTTTCCATGTTTTTTAATAGGGAAGATCACACACATTTTCTCCACAATAAAAACAAAGAATAACTCACCTATTAAGAAATAAATGGTGATATTTGTTTCAAATTTCTATATGGTTAAATTTGTGGTTTTTCTTAGAGAACAAGTTGCCCATCAACTCCATGTAGTTAAACTCGAGTCATGATCTTTTCGTTTGAAATTGATAATATTTTAAGTACATCATTGAAGGAGGGGTAGAATTTGCCACTATTGAGCAAAGCTCAACCTCTAGAGTTTAAATCCCCTTTCCCATTTTTTTTAATTAAAGTAGAACATCTCAATTTTTTTTCTTGAATGAGACGGCTCAAAACATCATTTAATTAAAATAATGAAAGATGTACAAGTACAAAAGCAAAAAAGAGCCCAAAAGCACCCGCCACCTAATTACAAGTATGCGGGACAATTATTAAGAATAAAAGAAATAGGGATAAGACATCTCAATTTATCACAAAAGAGGAAAATAGATACTTTAAAAAATACACTAAGGATTACTAACATAAGTTCAATGAAATTTTTTTCTCTTATTTAAAACTAGAAAATAAAAAAGAAGCTCAAAGTAAAAGTATGAGTATTTCATGAAAAAGTAATCCAAGCTAAGATTATGATCAATCAATTGAAAGATTTTTTTATCATTACTATGAGCTGCATAAGAGAAGAGAGACACATAGTCTCAAACTTACAGTGAAAGGAGGCATCTTTTTTAGAATCTACATCAACCAATACACCATTGCTGAACATGAACTTTGAATTGATATTCAGTTGAGCGAGAGGAGAAGCATTTACTTCTGAACTTACAGTTTGTTTTGGTAAGTGACAACTGCATTCTATTGGCATTACAATCATATTTCTTGAACTTTTGCAACAACATGTTTTCAAACCATAGGATTCAAGCAACTTGTCAAAGTTCTCTTCCCTTTGATTTTCATCATACAAGTAGCTTCCACTTCCCTCAACAAATGATTTTCTCATTGCTGTAAAAAGATCCACAGATACTTTCATAAAAATATCATGTACTCTTTCTGCTGACCAATCGAATCCTCTTACTCCAAATTCGTGCATCAGAATTTTCTTTGTTACGACATGGAGGGTGGTTATACATTCAGAGCAACAATTTACTGAGCATACAGTTGTAGAGAGGCTAGATTGTCCAACTTTAGTTGAAGACAGGTTCATGTTAACATTTCTCACACTAACATTTTCGACTTTTTCATCAATAGATTTCTTGCCATGAACGTGACTACTGATAGAAGTATTATTTCTTGGCATTTCATTTCTTAGGGAATCCTGTTCTAAACTGAAAAAAAAAATTGAATTCTTATTAGTTAACTTAATACATAACAGTCTGTATTTATTATAGTGAGAATAAATTTATTAAGTGAGAGAAGTTGTACCTTCGCAGCATGTAAGCCCAATTATCAACTATATCTCGTAAAGATGCAACTTGCGACAAAAGACGTGTATATTGGAGTCTGTCCTTGCCAGCATCTACTCTTGCATTAATTTTTTCAACCAAGAGATGAAGAACAACTCGAACGTCAGAGCAAACATCCTTTAAAGACGTGTAAACACCCCTGATTGCCGATAAACCAATAGCTACTAAGCCTTTCACTGTACCGTAATTGTCTTTAGTTTTAACATTATCTAAAGAGCTGGTTGGATGCAAAACACAAGAGTTGAATTCCCATTCCTTCCAATGAGATTTGCTTATGTTTATAGAGGGACCTTCTTTCAACTTTGATGTTGCATGACAAAGGCTAGAAAAATTTGTTTCTCGTAAAATTTGATAGCCAAATGTATTTATTGCTGAAAGTAAGATCACTTTCCCTCTAGAAGTTGGGTTGCTTTTGTCTTCTGGTAGAGAAAATCTTAAAGAAGATTTTTTAAAGGATTTTGCTTCTCCAATGTGTTCACTTATTGATTCTCTGTCTGTTTGGAAATTACTTGTACGAGTATGTTCTTCAACAGGGTCATGAGATTGGCACTTGTCGAAAGCACTTGTATTGTTCATATGACATTTTTGGTGAATCAATTGAACGTGAAATTTGACTATATCTCGTGATAATTTTAATGCAGATTGATTGATTACGAGATCATGGTCAAAATTCCCATTCACTTGCACAGAAAACCGAGGTATTGTATGCTCCAATGCAGCTATATTTCCACTAATTGATAAACTATTGTTGAAGAAGTGCCTTATTTCGTGAGGAAGTAGCAAAAATGGAACTTCAGAGGTAGCCTGCACACGATGAAAGAAATAACAATTTAACTGTATACATATAATTGAAAAAAAAAACATTATAACATTATAAAGAATACATATTTATAATGCATTAGTTATATATTTTTTTTTTTAGATAAGAGACATTTTATTGATAAATGAAAGGATGAACACAAGAAAGCACCCTTGGATTAAAAAAACTCCTCCAATTGAGGGCGATAAGAGATGGGGAATTATTAAAAAAAAATAATAGAGTTCGCAACCATAAAGAAGTAAATCTAACTAATAAATCCAAAATGTCTTGAACTTCAAAAAAATCATCTTGAAAGACCCTCTTGTTCGTTCCGCTCCAACCAAATGAGCCAAAGGAGGCTTCTAATACATATTTATGATGCATTAGTTATCTAAGTCTTTAACTGTTGTCATTGCCATCCAGAAACATACATAAGAAAGTGAAGTAGTGCATAATTTTTTTTAAAATTTAGTATATGCAAATTGTAAAGTGAGAACTACATAAAAAACTTTTTATCAATTATAATAGGGAAGAAGGTAGAAAAAAGGATGGGGCATAAATTAATACCAAAATTATTAAGTGTGTGGAAAGAGGGAGAGATTCCACTTGGGCAATAAATAAACTCCAAGCACGTGAAGCAGATTGGTGTTCAGCCATTTTGGGACATTGTTCATCTGTCGGATGTGAATTGCCCTCCTCCAAAATTAGATCATAGTGGGTAGCCCATAAATCGATTCTTGGCATGAATACTAGGCATTTTCCCCGTGTTGAACAATTTGCTGTCATGGAAATATGAAAATTGCTGCAATTTAATAAAAAAATAATAATTTAATATAATATAAAAGAGAAGGTGCATACGCAATACGTTTGTTATGCCTTGCATCAAATTATCATGTCCTTGAGAAATTGTAGTCACATCGACCTTTCTTATTTCCGCATGTTCAACAAAACAATTGACAATGCATGAAGCAAGATGTCTTTGCCCGGCTCTTGGATTTCCAGCAATCAAAATGCGAAACCCTCGATTGTTTTCCTTGTCAAATTGACTAGGAGAAGTTGTGTCTTGTTGAATAAATTTATCTAAATTAGGGATGTAAGAATCTTCAAACAAATTGACTCCAGAACCATGCAATCTTCTCTCAATTTCACTTGCAACCTCATATTCTTGAATAAGATCATCAACATGGGACCACCACTTATTACTAACCATTGCCTTTCTATTTAATGCAGTAACTATGACACTTTTAATTATGGTTGCAGCTTTGGTAAGAGTATTGGGCAAGCAGATGCGTTCATCCAAACTAAGGGAAACAAGTAGGGTTGAAAGTGGTCTAAGGAGACAAGGAATAAGGTGGGAAGGAAGAGGAGATGTTATCACATGATTTGCAGCCATTCCTACATCTCTACGAGAACATGGATCTGGACAACTTGATAAAGCCTCCAACCAATCTCTCTCCTCTACTACAACAATAGGGAGAGGGAGAGGAATATCTATGGAAGTGAAATCAACAGATAAGACCTGTTTTAATGGAAAAATCCTTTTGAAAGCAATGATGGCTGTTTGAGTACATAGAGCTTGAAGATCAGCACCAGCAAATCCAGAAGTTTCTCTAGCAATCCATTCAATCAAAGGTCCATTAGGCTCAAGTGGTTTGGGCCAATTTTGAGTGTAAAGTGAGAGAATGGCACTTCTGTCTTCAAGTGATGGGAGAGGGAAATAGATTTCTCTATCAAATCTTCCTGGTCTTCTCAAAGCTGGATCAACGTTCTCTGGACGATTTGTTGCACCTATCACTATAACGCAACCACGAGATTTTAAGCCATCTAATAAAGCAAGCAAAGTTGAAACGACAGAATTATAAGTTTGATCTTGTTTTCCTGTCCGACAAGGTGCCAATCCGTCTATCTCATCAAAGAATATAATGGAAGGTTGATATTCCTCAGCAGCTTGAAATAGAAGTGTTAGTTTCTTCTCTCCATCACCAACATATTTTCCTAAACAATCAGCTCCTTTGAGTGAAAAATAAGCTATTTGTTTGTCACCACGAGCACAAGAACCAATCAATGCTCTAACGACATGAGTTTTACCCGTCCCAGGATACCCGTGGAGTAGAACACCTTTAGGTGGCTCAATCCCAAGACCTTCAAACAACTCAGGATACAACAAAGGGAAGAATACAAGTTCCTTCATGCATTCAATCACATGTTGAAGCCCACCAACCGATTCCCAACCTTGTGACTCTGTTTTTCTGTTTGGACCACCGATGTAGGTTGGTGCAATTTTTTTCAAACCTTGATCATGCTTCTTGCTTTCTCTTTTCAATAACTCATCCTCCCCCTCTTTCTCCTTATCGTCATGGTTCCCTATCCATATCTCTTCTTCCTCAATATTCTTTTGTTGAGCTACATTTGACAGGAAGATATGCCGATGATCAGGGCAGGCCATTAGAAATTCTTTGTGATCAAATAAACAACTATTGGCACGAGCACAAGCCTACATGATTTAGGTGAAAAAAATGTCAATACCAAGCTTATTATAAATGATCATATGTATCATTGAACGTAGTAAAATAAAAAGAAATATATACCAAATGGTAAGTTTTTTGGCATTGATTAATACGACATCCAAGTGTTGCACCGGGCTTCTTGCAATGGCTGCATTTTAATAATTTCCCTCTATTAAGAGCTGTGGTTACTTTTTTTAGGCGCCCTGGTCCAGAGAAATAAACCTGTCATACATTGAAGATTATTGGATATTTTCATGATAATTCAAAAGTGTGAGCATTTATAGAAAGATAAGATAGTTATACCTCTGGACTCCAAACAAGACATTGATAATGGACCCATATTCGAGCAATGCCACTACGATCTTGAATAGGACCTACAAGATGGCCAAGCCATCCATTTTTATGACCAAACCCACTATCATCATCATTCCTCTCTGAGACTGAAAATGCAGGTCGTCCATCATTTCCCCCTCCGCACAATTCACAATGTTTACTCTCTCTCTTTTCAAATCCACCCTTGTTTGTAAAATCATTGTGATTCCAACTCAAATCATCTCTTGTATCTTCTTCTACATACTTTCCTCTTTTCCAATTACAATCTTTTTCTTCTTCCTCCTCCTCTTCTCTGAGGCGTTTGGCTTTGACACCCAATTCCACTACTCCAATGGTTTCCTTTGAATTATTCATATGTACAAACTCAACAGTTGGGGAAAATAAATACTTGGACATGCTTAATTTTAATAAAGTCAATAATAGAAGAAAAATATGAACAAAATTGATAATATCAACCATTTAAAAGCATAAAAGTAAGTGAATAATGAAGAAAGAACATGTATTGTCACTAAAATAGGGGAAAAAAACTCTATCAAAGAATTTTAACCATGATTTAATTTTATAGAGATCTATGCAAGAATACTATACGTGAAGCTACAACAAATTGAAATTTCCATCATTCTCAATACAGTTGTCCAAATCAAATTCTTCATACTTTTCATTAGAGAATTCTTTTAACAATAAATTATTGAGAAAAATAGAGATTAAAAGACATGGAAAGTTGTCTTTTCTTACTTCCCATGTAAATTAATGGGGTAAATTCCTGGTTAAAATCTTATGATAAGGATTCATTCAAGGAACTGGAAGGATATCAATTATCGTTCTATCAAATTAGACAAAATTTGAAGATTTAACTTTTTGTTATTGAAATAGAAAGAAAAAACTTACAATAATACAACCAAATATATATAAACAATATTCACTAATTATTGAATGTCGGAACTTTTTAAAAATCAATAATTTATTAAAGAAAAAAAGGAAAAAAAAACGAATAAATTCATTGAAAAATAACTATGAAAAATATTAAAATATTTCAATAAATTAGTATGCAGAATTATGCTATTTGAGACCATTTTTGTTTAGGAAAACGTCTACTTTAAAAATATCTATTTGTTGTTTTATATGAAAAAAAAGAAGAAGAAGGAAAATAAATCGATAATATAAAGTCTCATAAAATTTACCTTTGAGAGTCTCTTGTGTGTGGGAGAGGAAAAAATAGTGACTTCCTACGAAACAGCAAGTAGAAATTAACTCAAGTCATAGACAAAATATAAAAAAGAAAGACTTATTTTATTCCAGATTATAATATAAATTAAGTGGGGGGAACCAATGATAGTTACCCAGTTTTTCAAAATGTGAATCCTCAAATTGATGAGCTTCAAATTAAATTCAGCCTTTTTGCAACGCATCTCACAGCAAGAAAGTTGTGTTTTGATCCAGGTTTTATGTAGATTTTGGATGGAGGAGGGCTCCAAATAATGAATCGCAAACCCATTTTCCTCCAAAAATGCATGAAACCAAGGCATAAGAATCTTGTAAGCTTCATGATCATGAAAAGACTGTCCCTTAGCAGGTTCAGGATTCAAATCATAATCATCATCTTCATCATAAGAATCAGGAACAACTAGATCCATATAATTTGGTTTTTCCATGGAGGAATCAAGAAATTAACTCAACTTTCGAAAAAACAAAACTTAATTTCTTCAATATTATATATTAATATGATGATTCAATGATATATATCTTTGATGAGATAGCAGCTCTCTCTTCTCACAGACAAACCTCACGTCGCCACTTTCTGCCCATTCGCCGTCTTCGTTCTTTCTTTTCCTTCTGCCGTCCTCCACACCGGATTCATACACCTTTCTTTAAACCCCGTTTGATTAGGTGTAATTAGGGGTGTGGATGGTTCGGTTTTAGACAAAACCATGAACCGAACCAATCTACTCGGTTCCTAAAAATCATGAACCAATCGGTTCATAAAGAATTAGTAAACCGGACAGACTCGGTTTTATATGGTTCGGTTTGGTTTATCGGTTTTATTAAGTTTTGTGAGTAAGTAGAGACATGGAGGAAAATCCATCTAATGCAAGAGGGGAGGAAAGGATCGAGCGCCTATGAAAAAAGAGAATAGGTTTTGTTGTTTTCTATTTAAATAATGTACTTAGATGGGGTGAGCCTCGGGTGGGGTGGGATGGGCTTTTTTGCTTTCGGTGGGGTTTGAGTGGGCTTGGGCTGAAATTTGGTTTTATTTAATTTTTAAGGAAAAAAAAATTATATATATATATAATGGTTCGGTTCAGTTTATTTGGTTTTTAAATTTAATAAAGCGAACTAAACCAAAAAAAAAAATCGGTTTTCTATATTTTAAACCAAGAAAAACCATCGTTCTTTAAAAAAAAAAAAAAAACTGGACCAAACCAGTCAGTTCGATCTGATCCGGTTCGGTTTGTCGATTTAATCGGTTTTTTTGCACACCCCTGACTATAATCTAAAATTAAAATTTGGACCTTTAATTTCGGTAATCTAAAATTTTCGGAATCTATATATTTCCACAAGGGATTTCTATGATTCCCACAAGAAATAAATGTTTATTTTTTACAATTTTAACTCCATTTAATTAGAAAAAATTATAAAAAAAAAAACATATTTTCACGTTTCCACAACTTCGTCTTCCATTATCACGTTTCCACAACGTGTTTATAGGTTTTTTTTCAAAAAAAAAAAAAGGGTATAACATTGAATATATATTTTTATTTGGTGATGTTATAAACTAAACTAAATAACAAAAATTAAGAGAAGATATGGAAAAGACAAAAGAGAACTGAGAAAGTGATACATCATAGAGATAATATTTATTTTAGTTTCAATTTAAAATTATACAAAATACTCCTAACCTATAATGTCATTTTCAATTTTTCCCTAACCTTTTATTTTTGTTTCAAAACTACCCCTTAATGAGGAAATCAATCTTTAAAAATATAATTTGAGTGCAATTCGGCTAAGTTCAACGAAAATTAAAAGATTGAGGGTATTTTTTAAAAGATTTTCGTTGTAATGAAAGATAATTTCCCGAAAAATGGATATTTTGAAAGAGTAATTTTTCCAACAAAGGTTATTTTGGAAACTAAATAAAAAGTTTGGGTAGAATTGAAACTTTTAAAATGTTAGGGGTAAAATTTAAACCAACCCCATAGTATAGAGGTATTTTTTATAATTTTACCTAAAATTATATGTGTATATATATATTAGTTCGGCCCCGCAAACAAAACATCCTGGATTCGTCCCTGGCACGGATCTAACCACCAATAATGACACTTAACTTCGATTCATCGTTGATATTCTAGATTGATTTATAGATCGAGACCCCCTATTGAACAGTCGCTGCCCAGATTGATTTCCCCATGAAAAAAACTCAAAAATCGCCCCATTTTCTTCAATTTTGACCATTTTCCAGCCGAATTCTTTCGTTTGAAGACTTGGGTTTTGATTTTCGACATTATTAGGTATGTTTCCATTCTTTATTTCTCAAAATTAGTGGAGATTTGTGTGATTTGGTGTTTAGGGTTTTTTTTTTTATTGTGGAATTTATAAAGAAGGAATGGAATTTTAATAAGTTGTCATCTAACTGATGAATTCTTGGGAGCACAGACGTTTAAAATTGAATTTTAGTTTCTATATAGTGGCTCTTGAAATTGATGTAGACAACTTAACATTGCAGTTGAAGTTACATTTGGTTAAGATTATTATTTCCTGTATAGCGATGTTGGTAGCTTTATAGATTTCTGCATCTGTCTATGATAAGTGAAATGAAAAGGGCAAAGGAAATCATTGTCAAAAATAGTTTGTGTTCGAGGCCTTTTTTCTTTTTATTCTCGTGTTTGAGCCTTTTCATACCACCATAGTTTAGGTAATATATTATCCCTTTAATGCACGATTAATGGTTGTTCTAGTATAAGAATGAAAGTATTTTTTTCATGGCTTTCATTGCAGGTGTGTATTGCTCGCATCTTTAATACCTATGGACCTTGTATGTGCTTAGATGATGGGCGTGTCGTTAGCAACTTTGTTGCGCAGGTCAATTATACTACTTAAATTGATATTTAGAATTTGCACTTGATGATTTGAAATATAATTGCTTAAGCTAAAGCTATCTGCTAAATCTGAATCAACTGTAGGCCATCTGCAAAGAACCATTGATTGTCTATTGTGATGGGAAACAGACACAAAGCTTCTAATATGTTTCTGACTAGGTATGACATATAGTTTTTCTTTTATATCTTTCCTCCATACCTTTTTCTTGCTGCAACTAGCTGAATGGATGACTAATTGTCTGTTAATCTGTTTTTGCCACATCCCTTTTCTCAATCTTGATTACTTGTGATCTGTATTAGTGTTCAATGTTAATATAAACCCATTTTGTTCTTTCAGCGCCATTTGCTGTCTTAAATCACAAACTTAATTCTAGAAGACGATTTAAAATAGAACTAGTCAATTTTTGCCGGTTTCAAGTAATTAAGTGGGAGTGTGGTAACAATGATATAATAGTTTGTCTACGCAGGGTGGTCACTTCTTTTTGTGAATTGTCAAGCAACCTTTTCAACCCTCATTTCATTGTGTATATTCTTACTATTTCTCCTTTGAATATAGATTTTTTGTGATGAATTAATTGTTACTATGTTTTCATTTTCCCTTATGATGAAAACTATTGATTTATGACTAGCTAGGCAGGGAAGCTTTGTGGTTTGCTGACTTAATTTGAGATATAAGTTTTAATATGGTAGGTTAATGGAAGGCAAACATGTCGGGCCTTTCAACCTTTGGTAACCCTGGGAATTCAACAAACAAGCACGCACTATCTTTATTTCCTGCTATTTTTTTGATATTCGCAATATCGAGACCATCTCCACTAATCCATGGGGAGACTTTACATGTCTTAACACCAATTCTGATTTCCGAGTAACATTAAGGTTCTTTTATCAAGTATGCCACCTAGAGGCTTGCATTCATTATGTTGGGATCATTTATTCTTAACAAATCCTTGACTTGACTTTTTGTGTATTGCTTTCTAGTTTCATTTCATATTGTTTTGCCCATCTCCATATGTTTTTTCTCCTTGTCATTTTTTATGACCGAAAAGATTTGCAATTTATCTTTTGGTAATCATTTCTTTCTTCAAGCCAGTAAATGTTGTTTGTTTGGAGTTCATGGAAAAGGTTTGACTGCTTACCTACGTCATATGTATAGAAATGAAAATGATCTATAGTTCTTGGGGTTTTAATTTCGCTGTTTAATTCTTACATAATTCTATTGCTAAAATGAAGAAACTCGAGATCATCTCTTTTTTCACCGTCTTGTTAGTCGTTATGTTGGAAATACCTATTTTGTCAATATTATATGAGTTGGGTAAGCCATAAAAAGGTGAGAACATGGTGCAACTTCGAGCCAGTCATTCGTTTTCAAAATATTATAGAATTTTCTATGTTTATGGATTAGAAATATTTTATTCAAAATTATATAAGAAATAGGTCCAAAGGTCCCTTTTTTATTAGAGAGGGGACCTAACACAAATAAGAAACCTAATTCTATTAAGGAATGAAATATTATAAATAAATATTTGCGAAGATAAACATAAATCCAACACTCAAGTTGGTTTAAAAATGTCTTCCATGGCCAGGTTGTAAACCCCTAGGTAATAATTCAAGGGCAATTTCTTTTTACGACATGGTGGTTGAGAAAATCTAGATCAAGTGGGTGCAGCTTGGAAAAAATATTATTTCTCTAGGGGGAACACTTACTTTGATTCAATTTGTTTCAAGTGATATTCCATTGTATTATCTTGCCCTCATTTCTAAGTGGATGTGGTGTTTTCCCTGAGTTTCAGAGTCTGTAGCATCAAGTTAGATATGCTAACCACGTTCAATATGGATTTGAGAAAAATCCATGAAAGGCCTTCTCTTCGTGTCTACCTACTTTCCTCTTGTATATCAAATGGTTAGTTGGGGATGAGTCCCATATTCCATTATCGGAGGACATTTGGTTTCAGATCACCTCCTTCGGAACCGTCCCTAGCATTTTCTCTCTTTTGGGTGCTAAAAAATTCTATAGCTTCCCTTCTAAATTGGGAAGGGAATACTTTATCCTTTAACTTCCACTTCTACAAAAATCTTAGGGAGAAAGACATTGTGGATCTCTCCTCCTTGTTGGCTCTAGATGGCACAATCAATCGACCTTTCCTTCATTTTCTAGTTTTGTTACTTGGATTATTTTGGCTACCTTTCCTTCTACTATGCACTCTTTCATTAGTGTTTTGTTTTTTTTTTTTTTGCACGAAAGGGGTAATATATTGCAATAAAAAAATAGTCCCACTGCCGAAGACCAAGGCACAAAGACATCCTCCTAACAAAGCTAGCAAGAACACCAGACTAGGCAACAGGCCACAAGAAAAAGAAAAAACAAGACAAGACAAGGGCAACAAGCCACAAAACTGAACCAAACTAAAACTAGA
The DNA here is from genome assembly GCA_028015215.1 of Gynostemma pentaphyllum. Lineage (NCBI taxonomy): Eukaryota > Viridiplantae > Streptophyta > Magnoliopsida > Cucurbitales > Cucurbitaceae > Gynostemma > Gynostemma pentaphyllum. The sequence continues at coordinate 8,198,035 of CM051348.1, read as the reverse complement.
CAAAAGGAAACAAGCCACAAACCAAGCAAAGAAAACTAAAACAACCAAAAGGAAACCTATACTCAACCACCATGGAGAGCAACGCAAGCACAAGACTTCACTTAAAGAAGCTTCAGACTCTATAATCCAATAGCAGCTAAACAACTACTACACTTAACTAACCTCCAAAAAATCAGCAACTAAACAACAATTAACAAACTGTTAAAGTGACTCTTCTTCATCAATTAAAATTTATATAGCAGAATTGCAGAATTTATTTTTTAGATGAGACAGCCAAAAGTTAATTTTAGATGTTTATAACTATTTTGATGGGAAAATTTGTATTGATTATCTAACTATTTCAATTCTACTTTTTTTTTTTTTTTATAAATAATTATGAACATCAAGAGGAGGAATCCTTTTCTGAAAATAAATTACAAAAATATGCATATCCTTCTATGAAAGCAAAAGAAAAACAAACTGGACATTTGTCAAAAAGATTGTTTTGTTCTTCTCCAAGCAAATTATTCAGCATGATTCTATAATTGCATATTTCCAAAAGTTCTTTGTATTATATTTAAAAAATAATCCAATAAAAGAGAAAATTACACACTCCTTGAATGTCTAGCATACATGAAATTAAAAAACAAGCTTGCACTATAACGTACAACTTACTCATGTGTTTTTTAGAGTCTAAGACAATGAATATGAGAGTTCACTTGATAAAAAGACTATGGAACCTGACCTCCTCTAATACTTCTTGTAAATCCTTTTTTGAATTTAGCCGCCTAGGCTTGTTGAACACTAACTCACCTTTATTTTCCAATTTGTTGAATGTGAAGATCCCGAAGAAAGTCATCCCTTAGTAGAATTAACACCTACGAGTTTTTTTCAACGATTTTCTTCCTTCACCCTAAACCCCCATTGGTGTAGTTTGTGCAATCAAGAGTCCGAAAATCTTGATCCCATCATGTGGAAATGTAAATTCTCGAGGCTAGTTGGCAAAGGTTTTTCCAAACGTTCGGGGGATTTGGGTTGGCAATGATACCTTTCGCCAAACCTTGGACGAGATGTTATCTTATCCTCCTTTCAAAGATAAAGGTAAAAACTTATGGATGTCGGGATATAGTGCAATCACATGAGGAATTTGGTTGGAAAAGAATAGAAGAATTTTAGGAGGTGAAGAGAGATCTTGGGATATAGTGCAATCACATGAGGAATTTGGTCTAGATACCTGTTATTGCAGTGGCTTAAGCTTTTTGATTTAGGCTAATTTAAATATTTTATTTATTTTTCATCAGTAATTTCAATAGCAAGAGTTGACATGACTATTAGTCTTGAAATGAGGATTTGAACGGAATGTCTTTTGCACTAATTTTCTTAATTATTGTTATCTTCTTGGAAAATGGTGAATAAACCAATGCCATTTTTATATCGTGTTTTTTTTTACCAAATGCTTAACTAAATTTTGTTATAATGATTGATCATTTGAATAATCTCCCGTGAAAGGTGATTTTTTTTTTAACGAGACAACTTTTCATTGGGCTTCTCCTCAGCGGTAGGGAGACGCAACGGATGAAGAGGGTATCAAATGTTTGCTCCTCCCCTTCACCTTCTTCAGAGGCAGTTCGATACGAGCTCCCATTGAAAGAAGCGACATCATTCTCTGATCAACCCTAATGTCTCACAATCCGAAACAACATCGACCCTTTTTCAAGTTGAGAAAATAAATCAGTAATGACAATGAGAGGTAGAGTTAGGAATCTTACAATTGCGTTATAAATGTAAAAAGGCATGCAGTCATGTCAGCCGTTTGATTAAAATTGAAGGGAAATTTTATCGAGTAGCAAATTTTGATGCAAAAATAGCAGCTCTAAAACATATTTGCAAATATAGCAATTTTTACTATGTTAATCAATCACCACTGATAAATTTATTGTAAAAATATGTAAATAAATGTTTATCACTGATGCACCCGATCAAAATTTGTTATATTTATAAATGTTTTTTCGAGCTACATTTTTATAAATTTTACTAAAAAAATTGTTAGATTTACAAATGCCCCATAAATTAAAAGATGATGATAAAACTACAAATAAATAGTTAATCACGCACCACCATTACTTAATACTTCTTTATAAATCCAATACACGCATATAGCTCAAATGGTTAGGCACATGCTACCTTCACATGAGGTTAAAGCTTAGTCTCCCTCCCCCAATTTAATGTAAATATCTTAAAAGGAAAAAAAAAACTTATTTATAAAATGAAATGAAAAAGAAAAATAGAATGGAAGATTTGAAATTATAGAATTTTACTAATAAAATATGTCGTCTACAGTTGCACCGGTAATGAAAACTCAAACTAGAATGTATGATTAATAACAATAATTAAGAAAGAAAATCCTTACACCATACTATAAATAATAGAAATTCATCATAATGACTATTGTGGGGGGACGTGTGATTCCTAATCTTTAGGTCGGATGGTGTTTTGAGTGCATCTAATATCATAGAGATCTAAAAAAAACTGACAATTCTTCAACTCAAATTCGTTTTGAAGCATCATCAATTGGTCCCAATCCTTTCTGATCTCTGCTAAATGGTCAGCTGATAAGAAATCCATATCAAACTTCATCTCCAACAAATATTTTCTAAATAACTTATCATTTAATGAAACCGATTTCAATTTCGTCGAACTCTCTTCATGTTGGTTTTGTTGACCCCAAAGCCTTTTTGACAATTCAAATATCTTTTCTTGATTGGAGTCTACAAATTTAAACTTGTTGTCTGATGATCTGACGAATCGCCTTTTCAAACGATGAATTTTACGGTTTAATCTATTAGCGGAAACCTCAGCAGTCAGGTTGTGTTTAACAAACTCAAAGAAGGTCTTAGTGTAACCAGAATTTTTACCTCCAAATTCATATAGTTTGTCAAGGATGGTGTATTCATCAGTAAAGCTCCAAATAAAAGGATTCTTTTTCAGTTTCTTGCAGCTTTCTGTTTCCTCATCATCATCATCTGGAATTGGAGTAATGTGTTTTTTCTTTTCTTTTTTGATTTTACGAGCAATCAAAGATTCATGATCTTCATTTTCTGACATGTCGTTCTCCGCCAATTCATCTTCCGTTCCCATATCACTCGATCGATCAAGTACTCTTCCTGAAAATAATGAAAAAAAAAGAGCATTAATTGAGATAAGAGAGTGGTTTTATTTTTGTATAAAATCAAACAAAGAGTATTCTAAACACAAGAAAAATATAATAAATGTTATAAGAAAACTCGATAAATAAATCATAGTGATTAAAATGAAACGAATGGAGTAATAGAGTTTTGGATGAAACTAATTGAAGAATCACCTCTTTTTCTTTCTCCAACTGGTACTGGTATCATGTGTGTATTGAATCTACAAATAAAAAATAAGAGAGTTTTTGTTTTGTTTTTTTTTTTGTTTTTGTTTTGTATTTCTAAGAGTAACTGCGAGAAGGTGTTGGAGAAGAAGAATAAGAAGGTGAGAGATAAGAGGGGTAATTTCCATAATTATTTCTCCTCCCTTAACTTAATATTTATTTGAATTTTAATATTAAATTAATTCTTTAAATTCAATATATAAAAATGGAAGAGAAATTTCCACAATTATTTCTCCTCCCTTAACTAATTTTTTTTTTAAAAGTAAAACCCTAATAATGAATTTATTTATCCTAAAAATATTTGACTAGGAGTAAGAGGTGTGGTCCGCCTTTATGCGTGTATTTCCTACAAATAAAAATAACTGATTTTTTTTTTCTTTTTTTGTATTTCTGAGAGGAATTGCGAGAAAGAGAAGTAGTATAAGAAGGTGAGAGATAAGAGGGATATCAAATAATAAATAATTTACAATTTATTTTTTGTGTGTGGAAATTTTCCTCATTTGGTTTTTATTGGGTTTGATTTTACAAATTTTTATTTTATTTGTAAGATATTTTTATAAATTGGGCTATTCACCATTTCAAAAAAAAAAAAATCTCATATCATATCATTGTGGCTATTAATTGTTTTAGTTTTATGGAAGCTACGAATTTTGATTGGAATATCTTACACTAACTATATTTGTAAAAAAAATAATTTTTTAAAATTATAGCAACTCATACTTTTTATTTCCTAAAAATAATCATATAAAATGGGGTTAATATAGGATATGGCCTCTATTGAGGGGACTCATTCCATTTAGGGCCTACTCACAATTTTTTTCATTTTATACCCTGTAACAGATTTTCAACTGTCATTATTACTTTTGTTTTATTGTTTTCTTTATTTTCTGATTGTTATTCCTTAATTTTAGGTTATTTTAAAATCTTCACACCTTTTTAGCATTTGTTTCCAGAATTTTGTTTTTTTGTTTTTTTTAGTTTCTATATTTGATTTTTTTTTTTTTTTTTTAACTACACGTTCCTTAAATCTCTCCTTTCAAGTTTAAAATTTGTTTTTTTATCCTCTCTCACGATTTTAACATTATTTTCCTTCATTTTACTGTTTATATTTTATTTTCATAATTTTTTTAAGTTTCCATATTTGATCCAATTTCAAATTTTGATTATTTTCGTATATTTAGCTGGTTTTTTTTATGCTGGTTCATTAATATTTCAAATTCCCTTAAATCTCTCAATTCAATTTCAAATTTTTGTTATTATTTCATTTTAGTGTTTTCAAAGGGAAAACTTGGTATATAGCTTAAATTAAAAAAAATTAAAACATAATGCCCTGAAAGAAAAAAAAAACAAAATGGCCCCAAAGAATTTTCAAATGAAAATACAATAAAGCTCTTATCTGAGATATGGAAAGAGAATACTAAGGGAATTGAAAAAGGAAAAAATAAAAAGAGGAGAAAATTTGAGATGATTTTTTGGGGAGATAAAAAACTATCATTGATTGCAACTCTCCAAAAAGAAAAGAAAAAAACTAAAACCTATAAAAAAAAAGAGCTTTAATGTACAAGGAAGAGTAAAATAAGTAATAATACTAAATATTGTACTATACATTAGAAACAAAAATAAAACAGTACAAATATAGTAAAATTTCTCTTAAAAAGTAAGTAATAATAGTAAACACTATATTGTACGTTATAAACAAACAATAAAACAGTACAATATAATGAATTTTTCTCTTAAAAAGTAAGTAATAATAATAAACATTATACTGTATATTATAAACATAGAATAAAACAGCACAATGTAGTAAAATAAATAATAAACGCTATATTATACGTCATAAATAAAAAATAACAAAATAGTAGTAAATAATTACAACGTATAATCATATTCATGTATAGTATAATAAAAAACTTGTATTGTACAGTGAACGCTTGAAAAAAAAAAGAAGAAGAACAACAACAACAACCATATTCATGTACAATATAATAAACAAAACGTGAACTATACAGTGAACCCAGAAAAAGAATAAAAAGAAGAGAAGAAGAAGAACAATAAGAGGAAGAGGAAGAAGAAAGAAGCTTCAACTTGGCCATCGAAAAAATACAGATCTAAGAAATCGTGATTAAAAAAATCACCACAAACACTAACTCAACAAATGAAGAAAAATCTCAAGAACTAGAATTTTTTAAAAAAAAAAACCATCAAAGAAGACGAAGAAGAAAGAGAAGGAGAAGGAGAAGAAAGAGAATGAGAAGGAGAAGGTTAATAGAAGGAGAAAAAGGATAAACCACGATTTGAGGATGAATTGAATAAAAAACATTTGAAACCCTAAAAATTGAATCAATAAATGTACGTAGAAATTGAATAAAGGAGAGAGAATGTAAAGAAGAAAGAGAAAGACATTTAATGAAAGAAGAGTAAATCAGGTATATTAAAAAAACATATACTCTAAAAAGACTAAAAAAACCTAAGAAATTTAAGAGGCTAAAAAAACATAGGGTATAGCCAAATTGGGCTTATACTGGATTATCTCGTTTTCCAATACATTTTGTATTTATTTTCTAGACCATATGCATTCTTCTTATCTCCATTTTACCATTGTATTTACATATTATTTTACATTATGTTTTATACAATACATATATACGCACTATACATTATAATATAAAGTCGTTTGCCAACCAGGGCATATCAGTTAAGGTATTGTAGTTTCACCTTCAAGAGAGTAGTTCAGTCTTCACCCCCAACACTTTGTGTATATATATATATAGTCACTTTAACATTTAACTTAGGGATAAATGCAAAATACACCCTTGCACTTTGGGTTATTGGTTAAATCATAGCCCTGCATTTTTTTTGTCATAAAATACCCTTCCACTTTAGTAAAATTATAAATTACATCATTCAATCGATTAGTTTTAACGAAATTTAGACACATCTATATTATACGCATACTATGTGTTCCAAAACCACTAAAAAATTCAATTTTTTTAACATTTGAGTATGATTTCTAGGTTTTACAACTTATTAACATAAGAGTTTTTTCTAAAATTCTACACATCTGTCATTTTTTTTGTTATTTTTCATAAAATCATAATACATGACATACGTAGAATAAAAATATATCTCGATTTCATTAAAAATAATCGGTTGAAGGGTGTGATTTGCAATTTTACTAAAGTGCAGGGGTATTTTTTTGACAAAAAAATAGCGCAGGGGCATGTTTTAACAATAACCCAAAGTACAAGAGTGTATTTTGCATTTATCTCTTTAACTTACTAACAATATTTCTAATACTTTAAATGTACTAATTTAAACTTGTTTGTACAGTTTCATATGTACGCACTATACAATTTTTATGTCTATTTTTTTCCAATCTCATATGAGTTTTTGAGGCAAAGCCACTAACTGTGCAGTTTCCCTTTATCTCTTCTTTGAGTCTCGAAGAGCACCTGATCAAGCCTAATAGTCTCAGAATTCGAAAGAACATCAACATTTTTTGAAGAAGAAAGATCGAGAGTATGGTTGTGTACGAGAGTATGATTTATATTAATGAGAATATATTATAAAAAAGTTTACTTTATGAATTTAGTGGACCACGTCTATGAACATGAAGGCAATGAATTTTATTCTTATATTTCATTTTAAAATATTAATTATCTTATAATCTCGTGAATTTTTTTTAATAATAGTTACTCATAATATACATACTAAAGTTTCTTTAATAATTATTGAATCTGTACGGTTATAATTATTTTAAAAAAAAATTACTTGTAAAATGATCATTCTTATTATATAGATGTATAAAATGCATTTGTTAAAGTACTAGTATTTATAAATAGGTCCATAATTATCATGCTTTCCACAATAGGCATTCATGCAACCTATTCATACAAAGCAAACGGTAAAAAGCACTCCTTTTCAGGGGAAAATAAAGTGTAAAGCACATTTAAACAAAGGTGATTGCAAAAGAAATTGTCAAACCAACAAATCTTTATCAGTTGTGCTTTGCCCACACCAATATTTCATATGAAATCCAGAAAAATATCAAACTAAAACTGTAAATATAGATGTGATCGATTTCAATAGTAGATTTTTCTTACCAATAACTTGAGCCATCAGAATTTTGTAATTGGACAAAAACAACAATATTTTTTACTTTTAACATTTCATGTTTCGCATTTTAGTTCTTCGTTTTCTAGCAATGAACATACTACTCTAGTAACATCATTTTTTCTTCAACCTGATATCATTAAGGTTAATGATCTGTGGACTTTGATTGATGTGTTCTTTACTCATAACTCGATCAACTTTGAATTCTTGAAAATGCAGGAATCAAATAGACGTTTGTACATATTACGAAAGTTCTTAACCACTATTCTACTAAACCTCACAAATTACAACGACTCAACTATGAAGAAAGCCAAAAGATCAAGGCAATATTTTATTTTCTAATAAAATAGCCAAAAATAAAATTGGTGCGAAAAGGAACAGACAAAACCATCAAAATATACGTAGGTAAGTTGGCTAACTAAAACCACCATGAATTGTGCAATTCGACCTCCATTAGAATACCCAATAAACTTTTTACTTCCACTTATCTAAGTCTCCTTCAGTACCCTCTCTTCTATGGATTTCCAGAATTCTACCTTTTTTGATTATCCCCCAAGGCACTCCTACGTATGACCATAAGATTTTGATTTTCTTAACAGAAAAAAAAAAAAGACTGCGGATAATTAAAATCAAGTTTCAAATGCAAGAAGTAACAAACTTTTTCAGTCAAACATCTCAAATTGCTCCCTTAGATGTATATAGTTCTACCCTTTGAGTTAAAAATCACTCTTTTTACAAAAGGAATATATCTACCCATCCATAAAATAACATTATGTTTATTAGATAGTAAAAATAACGAACATAATTTAAATAATCAAACCAAAGGTTCTTGAACAGAAAGCATAAAATACCATTCAAACGTTCAGAGAAAATAAAGAAAAAAATAATTATTATAATATCACCTAAGAGTCACTAGATTGAGCGTTGTGAAGTCTTTGAAAGTAATGATACTTGAGCTTCTCTATCTTCCAATTCAATTTTGTTTGATTGTATTCTAAGGTACTCTTAGCAATTTCCATTTCTACAAATTTCTTTTTCAAATTTCCAACTCTTTGATCATCCAACAAAGCTATGTCCACTCCTTCGTCCAGAAGGAAGTCGGAAAATTCTCCCGAAATTGAAACTTTAGATACATCATATAATTCAGCTTCTTCAGCAGGAGTAGGAACAGGAACAGGAACGCCTGTGATTTTGGTTTACTGATTTCATTTTCACCAATAACAACATTCTTAATATTGCTAGAATCATCCTTGTGATCAACATTATTAGAACCCCAAATTTTGGTTGATAATTCATATAGCTTTTAGATGTGAGGATCAACTTGTCGATCAGCTTGGGAGGTTGGCATTGCCGTAAACTTCTTTTTGAGACGAGAAATTTTATCGGAAACTTGATGTCTGGTAGCGGAAGAACGGATGAGACGAGGTTTAATAAAATCGAAGAATCCACCACCAGCAGTATTAGTGTTGTTTTGCTGACATTCATAATAACCATTTAATAAAGTAAGCTCATCTTCCTCACTCCATAACTTTTGAAATTTCACACTCTCATTCTTAATAATCTCTATATCCATGCCCTGATCTTGTTCATCGCCCTCCATACCACGTTGTTGATGATGCAATTTAAATCTTGAGGATTGAAAAACTTTGTATGTTTGTTAGGATAAGAAATTAACAAAACAAATGAAAAAGAATAAAAAGTAGAGTAATGGTTCAAAGAAAAGAGAACAAACCCTAAAAACGATGATTGCTTGAATGAATGAGAGAGTTGGGAACAGATTATATATAATTAAAAAAAATTAAAAGATTTCAAAACGATCTCAATAGGAAAAGGTCAATAAATTGGGTAATATTTTCAATATTCTTATTTATTGAAAACCAAATATGAGCAAAATTTCCTTTTCTATTATTAGTTATTTTAGGAATCTTGATTTGATTTTTTATTTTTTGAAAGAAGGAATCGTGAATTGATATTAATTTTTGTTTTTTGTTTTTATTTTTAAATTCAGTTGAAGAAAGAACTGAAGTTTTAGGAACCACCCCTTTCCTATGTCGTTTATGGAGAAGGATGTCCGAAATTAAAACAAGGGTTTCCTCCTCTTGAATCTCATGGTCTAATAATACTAGCTTCTTCTTCTTCTTCACTATTTTTTGGCTTAAGTTTAATTTATTTTCATTTAAATTGGAACAGCTATTTCCATTCCCAGTCCGAGACCCTCGATAGGCAAATTGAGAAAAGAAATCATGGTAATGACAATGAGAGGTAGGGTTAGGAATCTTACAACTGTGGATTGAACTTGTTGTATTCTCCTTCTCTTTCTCTTTCTCTTTCTCTTTCAATTCTCAAACAATACTTCGCTCCCTGGCCTTCCCTATTCCTAATCGCGCCCTGTCCCTTCCACGACTCGTTTTCTACATAATATCAATAATTTTAATATTAGTTGTCAAAAAATCTCTAATATATAAAAGGCTGGATGTCTAAGAAACTTTTTTAGACAATTTTATCCCTTTTATTTTTTTAAAATTACCAATCATATCCTTTTAGACATTAATACCACGTTTTCATCTTCTTTTTTATAAGACAAATCATCTCCTTCTTTGTATTCATGTTTTAAGTTTCAAGCCCTTTTATATTTTTTTTATTAAATAATAAAAAATTAATTTATGGCTTACAATTACAAAAATGATATGGTATTATAATATTTGTATTTAACATATTTGATAACATTACTACTAAATGTTTTATACGTTAATTTTTGCTAAATTTATTGTTTTAGTATCTTAAACTTGAATAGTTTATTTTAATTATATTAATCAATTTTAACATTAATTATATTCATATTCTTTTAGAGAAATTAGACCTCTTTTTATATATACAAATTATACCCGGGTTGAAGAGTAATTAAACTACTTTTTAATACGATCAATAAGTTTTCGAATTTCATGATAGCTTAATAAAAAAATATTTCAGTCGAGATATAGAACTCTTAAAACAGGTAAAAAAATTCAAATAAGTTTGTAAAAAGTTTTATCAAATTATATTAATATGGCTTATGCTAATAAACATATTAAGATATTAAATTAAATCCACAATGTTTATTTTTTTTTCTCAATATAAAAATATAGATAATGTGATTAAAATTGTAAAAATAGTATAATTTTAAGAAAGATAAATTGAAAACTACAATTGTGTTATTGATATTAAAACATTTCAGTTATTGAAATAATTTTTCTCATATCTAATTTGTATTTTAAAAGATAATTGTATATTCTATCAATATTGATCTAAATCGTATAATTTCAATTTAAAAATTATATATTTTTCTAAGTCTCTCCATTATAAAAGTAAAGCCAGCAAAACAAAAAGATTAAAAATTCCAACTTAAAAAACTAAATATCTTAAATATTATACATGAGAATTAGAATTAGAATAAGAACCCCAATAATAAAAATTAAAATAGGATTCTAAATTTTTATCTTTAATTTTTAATATAAAAAAGGGGTCCTAGAGAATATTTTTAAATATTTTTTTTTTAATAAAACTCTCAATGTATTCTTAAATAGATTAAATTAAAAGTGATTCTTAGAGAATCATTGTTCACTGGATATTAAATTGTTTTTAAGCTACTTTTGATATTCTTTAACGTCTAAAGACAAATTGCAATAATTCAATTCATCATTAAACTCTTAATTAAATTTATTTCCTAAAGAATAACTGTTCACCATTTTTCTGAAATTGTTTTCTTTTACAACTTTTGATATTCTTTAACATAAAATTAGGTGCATTTACTATAATTTCAATACACCTGTCATGAAATTCTTATAATCAATTAAGTTTTGGTATTCTTAACCCATTTAAATTTGTTGCCTATAAATTCTAATTTTTCATAGATGGAAATGGAAGAGGGGTTTATTTTATTTTTTTGAATACAACGGAACATGTAAAGTTAGAATATGAAAAGTTTGAATGTTAAAAGGTCTTTACATTTGTTAGTAATTAGTTTTAAATTTTCAAAGGATTTGAAACATAAATTATAAATAGGAAAATATAATTCTTGATATTTTAATTAACTTCATTTTTTTTAAGAAATTAAAATAACCTAAAAACTCTCCTTACATTTTTTAAAATTTACAAAGTTACGTATTCATCAATTAATTATCAATTACTAATTAGTTTTTTTTTTTAAAAAATTGCCTTGACCCATTAGATTCTCATAAACATTAGTTTTTTAAGATGAAAAAAAATTGGAAAGACGTTTCTTAATTTCTTCCCACAATAAAAGCTTGAAACCATTAATTATATAGCATTAAATTACATTTGTCAAAACATCAATGACAACCTTTTTAACTTAGAATGAATGAATTGTAACAAATTATTCGTATTGGAAAAAAAAACGTGTATCGTTCTGATTTCTCCCTTCACTATAAATAAACTTGCTTTTTGGAAAATTTTATACTAAAAAAAACAAAACAGATCTTTCCACATGCATGAGTGAGAAGCATGAAACACAATTCTTTTGGTAAACATTTTTTCTATTACTCTCTATTCTATGCATTGGAGTGATTTTTTCTATAACATTTTGATTTAGTTTTTCATCTGCAAGAGAAATTGAGTTTGTAATTTAGTCGTGCATGATCACAGTTTCTTTTTATGCTTTGCAGTGTTCATATCTCATTCGATTTTTCTTAGGTAAGATCTTTGCATTTTTATATACAACGTATAAAAATGGCATCATGCCTCTTATCTATTTTCTATTGCAAATCACACTATTACAATTGTTTAATTATAATGTTTTATATAATTAAAAAATTTCATAGATTTTTTGAGAATCATATGTGTTCAATGATGATTTTAAATTATTGAATGCAGCTTTTACGATAAAGACCCAAAATCGTCAAACCACACCGACATTCAAGACACGACGACTATGATATTCAATGAGCCGACTCTAGCTCTTACCCCATGAAAGCTCTTTCTGTCCAACTCCTCTTACTACTTTAGTTGGATCATTAATCTTTCACATTTGGAGTTGCTTTGTTAAATAAAATCTAAAGTAAATTCAATGTCGTTTTGATAGAATAGAAACATATTAGATGAAAATTGTTTTTTTTTAAGGAAATGTTAAGATTTTATTAGGGAATAAGAGTGTTTGATTTTCTTTTTCTTTATTATACTTTAAGACGTTTTCAATTAATCATTTAATTATATGAAATTAAATTTAATTTTAATTGAAACAGTTGTGGTCATAGATTAAATCATTATAAGACCAACGCAAAATAATTTTAGCTTGAAAAATTGGTAAATAAACAACATAAATTTTATTTTTAAAATAAATTATGTTGCCTTGACCAATTGTTTTGGAGAGAAGTAAAGTTATTTATATTTGTTCCAAATATATTACAGAATATAATGAAAAAATAGAAAGAAATAGAGCTTTATTTTTTTATTAAATTTTGATATAGATTATACATTTAAATAGAAAGATAATTATAACATGTTAAATTATACAAATTAACATTTTCAATGAAAAGAAATATAAGTATACTTAATTCAATAAAAATATGAAATTGACACAATAAATAATTCAATTTGAGATTTTTTTTTCTTAAAATTTTCAAATATAAACCATCACAATATTAATAATGAAATAATAAAAATATAAAATCAAGGAATGATATTGCCATTGGTATTTTTAAATTTAAAATTGTTTATTATTATAATTTAAACGCATCAAATTTCTTGAAATATGGTTTTACAAACCTTGATATGATCAACAAATCGAGTTGGATCTATTGTGGCACCAGTCAATTGGAAGATTAGAGATTGATGTGGGTTATATCACTACAACAAACAAACACCCTAAAGAAAGGCAAAGGAAATGATAATTTCAAATTTCTTCATGTTTATGATTTATGATGTTTTTAAAAAATAAATTCATGAGGTTTTAAAAAATAATATAATGTATGAATTAAGTTTAAAATAATTCATAAAAAAAAGTATCCTCATTTAAATGTAATAATTTAATTACTCATTGTGTGGTTCATCTATAGTATTAATTTGATGTTAATTAATTAAATTACAATTCTTGAGAGTGAACACGTTCTTTTAGATAATAATAGAATGAACTAAGTCATCCTTTTAACACTTCATTGAAAAAGTATTTAAAAAATGTTACTGTACTTAGTTAACATATGAAAAATAGACAAATATTTAAGAACTAAGTTTTTACATTTTTTAAAAGAGTTCTTAAATTAAAAATTTAAATATGTAAAATTTTTTACTAATGTTTAAAAAAAAGTGCAATCAACATGATGCTTTTAATTGGATTAAATTATTTTATAATAAATGCATCAATTTATTTATTTAAACATATAATAAAAACTCAACATGTTAAATAATATATATTTTTTTTAATTTAAATAGGATTAAAATTAAATAATTTAACTCACTTTTAAAGAATTAATTAAGAAATTCACCCATGACACATATTTGACGTATGCAACCTTATAAATTTGACTTAATATTATTTTTAATCTTAAAAACCCAAACAATTACTTAATTTCATTTAAAACAATTTTTAACACATCAAAATATAATAAAATTGAAATTTTTACGTGCAACGCACGTGGTAAAAATCTAGTATAAAATAAAAATATCCATTTTAATCTATCTATAACATATTTAAAAGTGGGGAAGTGAGTAAAAACATTGATTTCTTTATTTTACACTTCTCTATTTATTATATTTTATTTATATCCTTTTATTTATTTTAAATTAAATTGATTAAAGACAATAGTAAGATTATCTCTTTCCATCAAAAGACATAACTATATAAATAGTCATAACTTTTCATTTTGAGCAAATAGACATGTTTTTATAATGTCTCCATCTACAAATAAAACTAACTAGATTTAATAAATTAATTATTCACCGCTAATAATATATCAATTGGGTTATAATTATTTCTTACATTTTGAGTCAATAGACAAATTTTAATAATATGTCCCTCCATAAATAAAGGAAAATTTCATTGGGTAGCAAAATTTTCTGCAATATTTATAAATATAGCATTTTTAAAAATTATTTGCAAATATAGCAGTTTTTTAAAAACTCTCATTCATGTGAATAAGAGAAATTAATGATAACTTATAAGATAATCAGTTATTCATGCACAAATCAGTGATTACTTGTGTGGAAATCAGTAATTACTTGAGAGGAAATCACTGATTACTCATGCAGGCAATTTTGTAATATTTAAGGTGCGAATTTGAGTTTTCCGCTATTTTTATAAATAAATTTTTTACTGCTATATTTATAAATATTGGATCTAATTTTACTATTTTTGTAAGAGCCCCATAAATAAAACTAACTAGATTTAATTAATTTATCATTCATTGTTAATAATATATCAATTGGGTCATAAATATTTCTTACATTCTCAAAAAGCCAATTGGCCACCATGTATGTTTGTGTTCTTTTTTTTTAAACAATGTTTTTTTTTCATTTGGAGTCAATAGTCACATTTTTACTTAATTAATTATTAAATGGCTAATAGTATATCAATTGGGTCACAATATTTTCTTACATTCTCCCACTTGATATGATATGGTTCAATAAATAAAACAACCATGATGTATACACCATGTACATATGAGTACCCATTTTACCTTTACTTTTTTTATATATTCCATTTGTATCATTTTATTTCATCCATGCAATTTTTTTTACTTAATTATACATTGAAGTAATGTGTAAAAAAACTATGAGTTTTTGTCAATTGAAGGAGTTTTCGTATTTTTATATATCTACACAATCAACATGACATTTAAGAACTTAATTCATTTAAAAATTGAGATTTGTGTGATAAAAAAAATAAATTATGTAACCATATGAACTTTGAATTTATGCACATATCTTTTTAATAACAATATATATATTTGCTTTACAATTATATATAAAAGAAAATAATTAATTTCAATTTTTTTTATAAGAATAATTCTAATTAAATTATCAAAATTAGTAACCTAGTTGCTGTCATTACAATTATTTTAATAACCTAATTATAATAATCTAATTTGGATTATTGAGAAACATTTTGATATTTTAAAAAATAAACATTGTCTACAAGATTAATAAAAAAAACTTCTCACTTTTATATATACATGGGGCCTTATATATGGATGGATGGTTTGTTGAATATTAAATTTCATGCTACTTTTTATAGGTACATGAACAAGAGACGGAGTAAAGAGGTCCGCAAGCAACTGGGTTCAATGACTTTTCTTTTCAAAGTTAGTACTTTTGAAAATGTAATATATAGTGGATTGATAAATTTAGTACTTTTTTATTATTGAACTTTATATGTTGTCTGTAATGAGTTAAATGATGTACTTTTTGGATAATTACATTTTTACTAAAAACACAAGTTCAATTACTATTGTGTCTGAATAAGAATATGTTTACATATATTTTGTAGTGATAAACAGGTTAAAGAAATTATATTACTTAATACAGGTTTACTTATAGCAAACGAGATAGCCAGTTACAAACATTATAAATTATAAATGATCCTGAATTATAGGAGAAACTATGACGTTACTAAAAGGCTATTACAAATACACAATAGCGTTTTAAAATAGCTATATGTTTACAATTAGTTTTCTAAGATTTAAGAATATATAGACCGCAAAACTACAAAGACAACTATCTCAAGAAAATAAACCAAACAAGATATTTGATCAAAAGTTCTTTTTCAATAATCACAATTCTTTATTTCAAAATCTCACCACACGTTTCACAACCATACTTCTTCTCCCCCAGATCATTCACAATTGTTACTTCCCCTTTACAAACTAACCCTATCGAATTTATGCATGAAGTCGATAACAAAAAGATAAGATTAAACTTGTAAATACTTATCCAATTTAAAATTAAAATTGATAAGATTAAAATTTAAGGTTAAAGTTAACAATAGAATACGGGTAACTTCTATTTTATTTTTCTATTTTTATATAGAGCATGCAACATTTATTTAAGTATCTATTGTTATCTTCTTCTTTTTTAAATATTTTTAATCCAAAAACACGTGGCACTAGTTAATGGGTGGATTCGGGTTTGTAGTTAGATAGTAAAATATGACTCATATTTAACTAATTGTAAACATACAAAAAAGTAGGAATAGTTGTGTATATTTGATCGAAAAAGAGGAAGGAAAAGCTAGTGAGATAGGACTTTTAAAAGTTAAGAGTTATCATCTGCTCACACGGAAAAATCACCTAGATTTTTTTGTAAAGAATAGATAGAGAGATAAAAGAGAAGAATTGAAATGGCTTGAATACTAGTTCTAAAATTGCTTTCATATTACAGCGATAAATGGTAGGAACTTTGAAAGCAAGCCAACAACAAACAAAGAATGAGGCCGAAGAAGATAGTTATATTGATCGTCCGCCACGTCAAACACCTCGTGAGGTACTCATAAATTTTCTAGGTCATCGTCCAGGTTATATCAAGAGAATGGGTAAAGGTGCAAAGCCCCCCTCGAGGTCTGAGGGTTCTTCTAGCTCCAGCTCACATTATCAAGAGAGTCAACGTGTTGTAGAGTTGAAGCGTGCATTAGCGGCTAAAAGGGAAAGAAGAGAAGAGTATGTATCTATGACTAAAGCAAGATTAAAGGAACAAGATGATAAGATTGCCATATTTATGACGTTCATGAGCAGATCTCAACAGCCTCCACCACATGATGACCATCTCTGATTATGTATTTGTTTATGTTTAGAACAATATTTTGCCTTAACTTGTGTTTTAAATTGAATTTAGTTGGGAAACAATTTTATGAAATATTTATATCATGTTTGCATCTTGCTGAAATTTGGTTATGTGGAACATATTATATTTATTACAGGTTTTATTGTATTGAAAAAGGTAGTGCATTTTTTAAAAAAAGAAAATTTAAAATGGGTAGACTATTAGCCACAAAAATTGTGAGCAATAGTACCCTTTGACCACGACATTCATGGGCAATGATTGGTAAAAAAAAACAATTTTAGAAACATTGCCCACGAAAGTTTTTCGTGGGTACTGTTGACCATTACCCACAAATGTCGTGGGTAATAGTACCTTTTATGTCGTGGGTAATAGTACCCACGAAATAGCTTCGTGGACAATTATCGTACTATTACCTATGCAAACATTTGGTCGGCAAAAATTATAACCAATACCTACGATTATAGAATATCGTTGGTAAAGGTAGCACCGACGAGGCATTACCGACGATCCTTGCCGATGATAACAAATCGTAGGGAAAACCCATTGCCGACGAAATAGAGGGTATTACCCACGAAATATTTCGTGGTTAAAGATCTAGTTTTTTGTAGTGAAAATATCATCTTTTAAAAAAATTCAATTATTGAGATAAAAGAAAAAATTGTTGACAAAAATAAAATGATTTTTTTTATAAGGGATTATAAAAATTCTTCCAATTGGCATTAATTAAAACAAAAACAATTGTAACTACAAAAGTTCATATTGAGAGAGCCCCATTGAGAGACTTTGAACTTCATAGTAGACCACACTTCGTTGCGCTTCTACACTTGTTGAAAATTCTGTGATTTCTCTCCATCCATATTTTTCAAACTATTCCTTTAACCGCAAAGTCCCATATAGTATTGGCCTTTTTAGTAAACGAGTGACCAAGGAGCAGACTTTCTATGTTCAAGTTGGCTTTTTTGCGTAGGCAAAGGTTTAAATTGAAAATTGCTTTGAGAAAGTTCCACATAAATTGGGAGAATGGGCAATGAAAAAAAATGCGGTCATAGGTTGTGGTTGTAACAAAGGTTGTGGATATTAGGGGAGATAGACAGGCTCGTACATGGCCCTAAACGATACTTGAAGCAATAACGACACTGAGGATATTGACTCCCCTTATTTTGTGGCTGTCTATTATAAAATTGTTGGTTATCTTGGAACTGCCTCAAGCTCGATTCCTGATTTAGTTGACCTCGTGATCAAATTTTCTTTTTTGCCGAGATAGTTGACTATGAACTTGAGCCTAAGTTGCTTAACTCCTTCTTTGTACTGACTAAATCTTTTTTCCAAACACAAGGAAGAGCAGACACATTATCTGTAAAAGCCTCATGATTCAACATTTCTCTGAATACCTGGTCTCAACCCCATGCTAAACCTTTCCAGTTTCTTTTGAGGAGTGTCCACATACTCTTTTACTATACTATACGAGCGCCTACACGAAACGGGAAAAAAAACGCAGCCTACCGCCTACATTTGAGAATCTCATTTAAGCTTATTGTTGCTAATATTGTATTTTGTTTAAGGTCAGCTTCTAATCAATTCACTCTTTGTTGTATCCTTCGTCTGTGTCGAAAAGCATTAACACATGGCATGGCAGCAATATTCTTACAATGAAATTGATGAGTTTATCCACATTTGCTTTTTTCCACTTTAACATTTTTCACACCTTGCTGCAGTAGGACTGCTAATGCTAATCATTTGCCTGTTGGGAATGGAAAATAAAATTATTGTAGCTCCCGGGAAGCGTATGAAATTAGCTGTACGTGTACTCCTTTTCCCCCACGTTTTTTCTCTATTTTGTTATTCACCATGTCAAATCGGATTAAAATAAGAAATTTAACAGTCAGATAGAAGAGAAGGGGAAGGATAGTGGCATGTCTACTAGTTTAGAAAACGAGGAGTGCGAGAAGAGCACTAGGGGATCCGAGGAGATTGAATCAAATATAGCTCAACTTCTTGAAAAGATTGAAAGCTTCACGCAACTGGTAGGTGGTGGCTATGCACAGTTCTTGTAGGCAGAGTTTAGCTACTTAGTTCACTCCAGACTCTTTTATTTTGTTATATTATAAATAAGTAAGAAGCTCGGTTAAGGGCTACTTGATCATGAAAGTATTTTCTTTTCTACTCCCTAATTTTCATGGAAAATAAAGGTATGATATGTATGTTGCTTCTGGCAGAAATCATTGAAATGAAACCAGCCAGTTCATCCATGTATTAACACTTGCTTAGATTAAATAAAAAATGTACTTCCTGGCAAACCTTTTTCTTATTAAATAATATTCCGTGTCAAATTTTCTGAGGCTGAACTTCTTCTCTCATCAAAGATTTCATGTGATTTGCAGCTGCTCATACAACCACAAATAAGCATTGGGTGTTCAAAGCATTTAGATGAATAATTAAGCTTGCTGATATATATTTTTTTGTAACTTTAGTGCCTAAACTTCGAGACCGGCATGTACATTGCATCATGTTAAGTCACCAGTAGATCCCAAAGTTTAAACTTCTAAGGTATTCCTAACACTCCCCCTCACACGGCGGCTTGATTTTTAACAAAGGCCCAACATGTGAACAAATTATATGAAATGGGAGCAAAGGACATATTGAAGCTTTGATAACATGTTAATTCACCAATAGACCCAAAAGCTTAATCTTATAGGCTGCGGAAAATTTAATCTTTTAAGATATGCTCAACACATCAAATTAGGTCGATTTGTTTAGCGACTAAAGTTGACATTCAAATGTTTATTTGTTTAGCTCATAATGAAGCATAAGTGAGCAGCTGAAAAGGTCATTGGTTGACTGTCCAGAGTGGAAATCTTAGGTTTCAGATTATGTTTCAACAAAGATACAACTTTCCCTCATTTAGTAAGTCGCAACTGATTGATTTTTGTATGCATTTTGCAGGCTACTTTGGATGAAAGGCTTTATAGTGAATTGAAATGAATGTCGGATGATTTCATGCACTGTTAGAACACGTCATTTGAAGCATTACCCGTCTGGTTAGTGCTTATGTGTTCTGTACAAATTTCACGAACCGCATACTGAAGTTATTCCTTTTAGCATAAAGAGCTCTGGTTCACGATTATGACGAATATATAATTTTTTGGGGGGATCTGTATGTGACATTCCTCAAAGAAAACAATACAATTTGATTACAAAACCAAACGGTCTATTGTAGTATGATGATGGATAGGTGACCGGCCTACTAAATACGGATTTCCATTAGATCATATCATATGTCAGACATTTTGATTCCATGATCTTTAGTTTTTTGTTTGACAAAAAAAAGGTCTAAAAAAGGCAACGATAGACGCTGGATCGGATACACCCTATGAACCCATCTCTTAGTGTAATAGGTTTTTTTGTGATGTGAAATTACGTCACTACCCTCATTTTCAACAAATATACTTCACCATGGATCTTGTGAATTGTGATCGAGATGGTTTGGCCTGGGAGATCATCTTACGCTTATCTCATATGCGGGATGGTTGTGAGGTAGGTGTTAGATGTTGGGGATAAGATTCGACGACTGTAAAGCAAAGAAAAGTTGAGTTTGAGTTTACAAGCAGAGAAATGGCAAAGTTTCAATTTACGATTCATAGTCGGTTTAAGCTGCTTCTCAATGGTGAGGGATAGGGGTTCTGGTTCTGGTTCAAAACATGGATTAATTCGAACCCATAATCCTAATCTTTTTTGAAAATCATGTCAGTCTCTACCCGTTAATAGTAGCAGCAACAACAACAGTGTGGATGATGGAAACCTTAATTCCAACGAACAACAACACCGCATTGTTGATCTTCTTCAATATAACTATAACTATGACTTTCAGACTGACGATTTGTCTTGTTTCAGAGGCCTCATCTTGGATATTTCCTACAGGTAAATAATATATCTAGGCCTAACCCATACCAAATTCATCAGAAGCTGTGATTTTGATGACCAATATGGAAACTATCAATGATTTTAATAGAAACCACCCTCTCAATTAATTGAGACAAGATATCACTCACTAAATTGAAAAGAAAATCCAATTTCTCCATTTCATTAACAAAGATTGAGATCCCACCCAAAATCCAGTTTCTCCATTTCATTCCAAACCCTTTAGAAAGGAAGACAATATCTAAGAAACCTCATTCCATTCCACATGATCAAACACCTTCTCAGGTAAATAAACATGATCAAACACCTTCACAAGGCCCTGGATCTCCCTCCAACCGAATTGGTGCAGCTTATGTAGAAAGAATTCGGAGACCACGGAGCACATCTTGTTTGATTGTACTTTCTCCCACTCTATATGGAAGCGGTTCTTACATACTTTTGACATGGCTTGGGTGTTCCACAAGAACCCAAAGTTGAACACTTTAGCCTTCCTCGCTGGTCCTACGCTTTTAGATAAAAAGAGAGTCCTTTGGGATAAATGTCACAACCCGACCCAGGATCTCCCTATATACCCGTGACGAGACGTGCGCCGATGACAAGCGATAGCCCAAAAGCGAACGCCTATCATCAAGGCAAACTAAACATAACTGTTCTAAAAAAAAAATTAAACTAAACTGACTCATGTACAAACTAAACTGATGCAAAACATGTGGTGAATAAGCTCGTCGTAAGCTTGATCATCTTCTGAAACTCGAAAGCTACCTGTGGGGGAAAACATTTTAAAGAATGAGCTAAGAAGGCTCAGTGAGTGAAATTTTTATTAAACTAATATTTTCTTCAAAACTACATAATATATAGTAGTTTCCAAATTCATAAAACTGTTTAAAACTAATATTCGTAAAACTTAATAATCATAATATTCAAAACTAAAATTCGTAAAACTGGTTATAGTCGTAATTTAAATATCATAATATTCTGCTGTCGAAACTAGAGCAATACTTGTTTGTAAATATATATACAATAGAAACTATTCATATATTATATCATAATGATAAAAACCCACTAAAAATGTACCCTTAACTGGTCATACTGTATGTAGAGCGAAATCATACATACAGCAGAGCAACTGAACACTGAAACTAGTCATACGCGCGCAGAGCTGCCCCCAAAGGGCTAAGCACCCTAACATACGGCCCAAAGCCTATGTGTATGCTAAAGTGGGTCCCAAAGACCTGCTGAAAACTGATAACTGAGGGTACTGTTTCTAGCAGTTTGAAAATAATCTACTGAAAATAATATCATATTATAAAATCCATAGCTGGCATAAATCATATATACTGAATAATGAATATCTAAAAATTTCATTTATATGTATTTATATCAATAAATAATCATATACGATAATATAAACTCTAAAACTTTTATATTTCGTAAACTACTAAAAACTTAATATTATTGATAATTTTAAATGTGAAAATAGAATCCACTCACAAACTTTTGCTGTTAATATTCCAAATCGTAAATCGTTTACGCCACAATATCACCTGAAAATATTGATTTAAGAAAAATACATAGAAATAATTAATTAAAAGTTTAATAACTATTAGTTCAAAATTATAAGTAACATTTTAGTTACCAACCCATGAACAAAATTACCCACCAATTCAATTCTTTACTTTTTCTACCATCACTTGTCTTTTCCACCATGTACTTTGTACAACAAAATCATGTCACTCTTTCTTCTCCTTCCTTATACGTAATACACAACTAAAAAAAACTCACCTAACTTTCTATTTTTAATTCTTTAACATCTAATACATCTTGCTTCTCTTTTTCCACAACAACACATTCATAGATTTTCAAAAAAAAACTCCAACTCTAAATCTTCAATTTTGTTTTAGTTCATCATGCAATTTCCTTCAAACTTTATTCTCTATGTTCCACAAAATCGATCTCCTCTTCTAACCTTCTTTTGCTCAGTTAAATATTAAACCCACTTGAAATCATAAACACCCATAACAAACTAACCTTGAAGCAAAGCAAAATTCACCATAACCCAATCTTGAAACATATCAAAAACTATCAAAACTCATCAAATAGAAGAATTAGGTTGAGGAAATTACTTACCAACTAGTCATTACACCATAAATTGAAGCTTGGAAGACCACAAATTGAAGTATCTTGAAAAAAATCCCAAGTAAATTTTCTATTTTTCCTTTCTTTTCTCTTTTTCTTTCCTTTCTCCTTTCTATTTTATTTTCTCCTTCTCTGTCTACGAATGTGCTACATCAAATGAGTTAGTTTGTGTTTTTTTTTTTCCCAATTGCTTGCCATGTGTCAAGCCAATAACCATATCTTTTTTTTTTTTTTTAAAAAAGACCTTATCTTCTCTCTTTCAACCTTATCACTTATCACTTATTATTATATTTATTATTATTTTTTTTTTATAAAAAATAATAAGAGTTTACAATAACGGGGTGAGAGCGATTGTATGGAACGTTTGGTTAGAAAGAAACAAGAGAATTTTTTAGGGCAAGGATAGACATTGGAGTGAGGTGTGGGAGTTTTGTGTCCTTCATGCCTCCACTTGGAGTGCTAGTTGTAAATCTTTTTGTAATTATACTCCCTCTACTATTGCCTCCAATTGGAAGGCCTTTTTGTAATCTTTTTTGCCTATTTTTGGTTCTTTCATACATCAATGAAAAGCACTGTTTATTATCAAAAATAAAATAAAATAATACACTCATTTTTCTTACAACTGTATTCCTCAATAACTTCATTTGCATTATAATTGAATTAAGGATTTGTCTAAAGCCGATTGGCTTTTAGGTATAATGAAACCTAAAACTGATTAGAGACGAGTAGCTAGAACCTTAACAATGATCAAATAAAGGCTGGTAACCATGGGATTTGATTTAGGTGCATCTCTTTAACGTTTTCTCGGATTTTCACAAAAGTGGAGTTATCAATCTAAGAACAAATGCGATCTATAGCTTGGAATATTTGGTTGGAACGCAATAGACGAATCTTTTTGGATAAAGAAAAGCTTTGGAAGGAAATTTGGGAGCTTAGTATTCTTAATGCCTCCAATTGGAGTGCTAGTTGTAAATTTTTTTGTAACTATGCCCCTTCTATCATTGCCTCTAATTGGAAGGCCTTTTCGTAATTTGTTTTTGTTCTTGCCTTTTGGCTCTTTCATACATCAATGAAATAGCATTGATTATTATTAAAAAAAAAAAAAAAAATCTAAGAACAAATGCCACTCATGTTTGTCCTATACCCAAGAAATCAAGTGCTTTGTCTCTTTCTGATTATCGACTTATTTCTCTTGTCACAAGCCTATACAAAATCATTACCAAAGTCTTAACTTGTAGACTCAAATCTGTCCTTGGCTCCACAATTGATCAAAGTCAATCAACTTTTGTGGTCGTCAAATCCTTGATCCTATTCTTATTGCTAATGAAGCCATAGAAGATTACAAATAAAAGAAAAAAGAGTCTTGTCTTTAAAATAGATTTTGAAAAGGCTTTCGATCATGTTGAATGAGGTTTCTTAGATACCGTTTTTGCCTCCAAAGGGTTTAGTCCCAAATGGCGACATTGGATCTTGGGTTTCTTTAAAACAACCAATTTCTCTTTTTTTTATCAATGGTTGTCCTAAGGGATTTGTTAAAGCTTCTAGAAGTCTTAGGCAAGGATATCCACTTTCTCCTTTTCTTTTTAATTTAGTGAGTGACGTCCTTGCTCGTTTGATCAACAAGGCTGTTTCTCATAGGGTAATTGAAAGTTTCATGCTTGGTAGAAAAAATCTAGCCTTATCTCAACTTCAATTTGCGGATGATACCATTTTCTTTGTTGCCAATGAGAACTCCTCTATTTTCAATCTTCTAGATCTTGTTAAACTTTTTGGACTCATGTCGGGGTTAAAAATTAACTTGGTGAAGAGTTGTATTCTAGGCATGAATGTCTCAGACTCTAGAGTTTCTCTCTTAGCAAATTCTATTGGTTGTGCTTCTGGTAGTTGGCCAATTAAACACCTAGGACTTCCTTTAAGTGGAAACTCAAACTCCAACTCCTTTTGGCAACCGGTTGTGGACAAGATCACATCTAGATTGGAAGGTTGGAATAAGGGTTGTTTTTCAAGAGGTGAAGAATTGACTTTGATCTCCTCTACTATACAAAATATGCCAATTTACTATCTTTCGCTCTTCAAAATGCCAAAAAAAATTGTTTTGTCTTTAGAATGAATTTTTAGAAACTTCCTTTGGGATGATATTGACAAAGGCAAAAAATTTCACTTAGTAAATTGGAAACTTGTTTGTAAACCAAAACATTTGGGTGGTTTGGGTATTGAAAATTTGGAATTTTTTTTTTGCTTGGAAAATGGCTTTGGAGACTAGCTTTTGAACCAAATTCTTTTTGGGCTTCTTTTATTCAAGGAAAATATGCATCTTTTAATTTTGATTGGAATTCTTTGATTGTTACAACGGGGTCACTTAGTAGTCCTTGGAAAGCTATTTCGAGATGTGTTCTTCTTTTGCAATTTGTTCAAAAATCATTCTAGAAAATGGACTTCTAACTCGTTTTTGGAAGACCATTGGATCTCAAATTCATCACTTCATTCTTCCTTTCCCCTTCTCTATCGCATTACTTCAAACTGTTTATCTATTTTATCTTCTCTCTCTAAAGCTCACACTAAATCTTGGATTTTTTGTTTTTTTAGAAATTTCAAAGATGATGAGCTTTTAGAATTTTCTCATTTGTTTGGCATTCTCTCCCATTTTTCCTTGACTCACTTACCAGATAGAGTTTCTTGGACACCACTCTCTTCGGGCTCTTTTTCTTATAAATATTTCTTGGGTTTCCTTTCCAACTCCTCTTCTACTTCTTCGGACAGTTTTTGTTCAATTTGGCTTCCCGGAGTGCAACAAAAAATTCAATTCTTTCTTTGGACCTTTTCTTTGGATAAATTAATCATTGCGGATAATTTACAAAAAAAAAAGTTACCTTCTTCTTGTCTTTCTCCTCATGTTTGCTTTCTTTGTTATAAAAACTTTGAATCTTTTTCCCATCTTTTTTTGCATTGTGATTTTACTTCTAAGCTTTTGCACAAGCTTCTTTGTCAGTTTGACTTAAGTTGGGTGCCTCCAAAGCATGCTTGTTATATCTTGAAATGGATTTTTTTCGGCTACAAAGGTAAAAAATTGGAAATAGATTTATGGAATTGTGCTTTGGCATGGAGTGTAAGGCTAGAAAGAAACTCAAGGATCTTCAATGACATTGCTACTTAGTGGCAAGTTTGGGACACTATTGTTTTTCGATCTTTTTGTCGGGCAAAAGTTGTAAACCCTTCTTTTAGCTTTCCGGTTCATTCCATGTATTATAAATAGAACTCTTTATTTTAGTCTCTTAGTTTACAATTTTATCTATGTATTTATTTATGTATTATTATTATTTTTTTTTTTATCTTTGAGGACTTCTCATCCTCCAATTTTTATTATTTCCATTTCCACAATGAAAGTTTATTTTTCTATAAAAAAAAAACCCAGTGAGATTGGCTGAAAATTAGATAGAGAAGCAACACTAGGTTTTTTTAGGAACAAGACAAATATGAGTGACATTGGTTCTAGGGCACTTTATCCATCACTTCATCATATGTTGAGTTAATTGAATGCACATGGTGCCTTGCACCTGAGACAACAAACAAGCACACTTTATCTTCATTTCCTACTATTTTTTTTATATTTGCGGTATCGAGACCATCTCCACTAATCCATGGGGAGACTTTACATGTCTTAACACCAATTCTGATTTCCGAGTGACATTAAGGGTTTTCTTTTATTAAGTATTCCACATAGAGGCTTGCACTCATTATGTTGGGCTAATTTATTCTTAATGTAATTTTTAGAGAAGAAGAAATCTCTATTTTTCTTATTTGATGAGATGTACAACGCTCAATTCTAATAGAGAGTATTCTTAATATACAAGGAAAATAATAAATATTATAGGGAAGGAAAGAAAAATGCAAGGAAGGTCCAGCTAACATCTAGCTAGCATCCAACAAAGATCCAGCTAAGGAAATAAATTCACCAACGACTATAAAGGGTAACCTTGGGCTTGGGCCTGTTTTCTGGGCTTAAATTACAAAGTAAAAATCCTACACTCCCCCTCAAGTTGGATTGTATATGTTGATCAATCCTAACTTGCTTTTAAGATCTTTGAACTTTATTCTTAGAAGGGCTTTGGTTAGGATATCAGCAGGTTGAAGATTTGTTGGGATGTAGTTTAATTTGATAATTTCCCCTTTTATCTTTTCTTTAATGAAGTGCCTATCAATCTCAACGTGCTTTGTTCGATCATGTGAACGGGATTCTTTGCGATGCAAATGGCAGCTTGGTTGTCAGAGTAAAGATTTGTAGCTTTTTTGAAGGAATCTTTAACTCAGATAATACTCTTTGGAGCCGTATGGCGTATTCCTTCACATATACCATGAGCCATGGCTCACAATTCAACTTCAGCACTACTTCGTGAAACAACTGTTTGTTTTTTACTTCTCCAAGTGACAAGATTTCCCCATACATATGTGCAATAATCGGAGGTTGATCTTCTATCTATGGTAGAGCCGGCCGAGTCAGCATCAGTATACGCTTCAATGTTTCTTTTTGTGGTTCTTTTAAAGTAGTCCTTTTCCAGGAGTTCTTTTCAAGTACCTAAGAACACGATAAACCGCATTCATGTGTGTTTCATAAGGATCATTCATAAATTGGCTAAGTGAACTTATCGCAAATGCAATGTCAGGTCGAGTATGAAATAGATATATGAGTTTTCCTACTAACCTTTGGTATCTTCCCTTATCCACCGGAACATCATTATCTTTGTTGAGTTTTTCATTTGGATCCATAGGAATTTCAGTAGGTTTACATCTAGCTATCCCAGTTTCCTTTAGAAGATCTAGTACATATTTTCATTGGGAAACAGAGATCCCATTGGAATTTCTAGCAACCTCCATTCCTAGAAAATACTTCAATTTCCCTAGGTCTTTAATTTCAAATTCTCTAGCTAAGACTTCTTTAAGTTTATTTATTTCATCATAATCATCACCAGTTAATATTATGTCATCAACATATACTATAATAATTGCTATTTCCTTATTACTAGAGTGTTTCACAAATAGAATATGGTCAGATTGACATTGAAAGTAATTGTACCTTTTTACCACTTTGGTGAGTATTCAAACCAGGCACGAGGTGATTGTTTCAGACCATAAAAAGATTTTTTAAGTTTACATACCTTGCCTATGTTGTTCTTTGTTTCAAGTCCCGCAGGTATTTCCATGTACACTTCCTCTTCCAGATCACCATTCAGAAAGGCATTTTTTACATCGAATTGTTGGAGAGGCCAATCTTGATTTGCAGCCAATGATAATAGTATCCTCACTGTGTTCAATTTTGCCATGGGCGCAAAGGTTTCTTGGTAGTCTATTCCATATGATTGTGTAAATCCTTTGGCAACTAGCCTCGTCTTATAGCGATCTATAGTCCCATCTGCTTTGTATTTCACATTGAATATCCATTTGCAGCCAACTGTTTTCTTCCCAAGAGGCAGATCAGTAAACTCCCATGTTTTATTTTTCTCCAGGGCATTGATCTCGTCAAACACAGCTAATTTCCATTTAGGAGATTTCATAGCTTCATAAATGTCACTTGGAATCTGCACCTCAGTAATATTAGCAGTAAAAGCATGAAATAAAGAAGACAAGTGTTTTGTAGGAGATATAATTACTTATTGGGTGTTTAGTGCATGATCTAAACCCTTTCCTTTTTGCAATAGGAAGGTCAAGATCATCATGTACACCGTCTGTATGTAGCTCATTAGGATTTGAGTTGGGGTTTACCTCATGGCATGGTTCTGATTGAGACATTGGTATGGTTGTTTTTGGATTTATCTTTTTGCGTGAGTAGACCAGTAAGTCACCTTTTCTTGTAGGGTCTTGCATAGTGTTGGTTTCATTGTTGATTTGGTTAGGGATGGTAGAAGAATTGTCCGCATCATGATTGTGCATGGGATTGTGGTCTTCATTATCTTTACATAGAAAATCCTAAAAAAAACAAAACTGATGGTCTTGAGGCATATACTCCCCCTGAACATCATTTTTGGTGTAATAGGGTTGAGTTTCAAGAAAGGTGACATCCATTGTGGTATAGAAATGTTTAGTGTTAGGACAATAACACTTATATCCATATTGGTTAGAAGCATACCCAAGGAAAATGCATTTTTTGGCCTTTGGATAAAGTTTGCTTCTGTTTTATAGGTAAATATGGACAAAGGCTGAACACCCAAATATTTTAGGAGGTAAATTGGAGAGGATTTTAGTAGTGGGGTAGTAACTTAGTAGGATCTCAAGAGGGGTTCTAAACTTTAGGGTCCCAGATGGCATTCTATTGATGAGGTAGGCAGCAATAAGGACAGCTTCCCCGCAATAAAATTTTGGTACGTTGTTAGTGAACATTATGGACCTAGAAACTTCCATGAGGTGGCAGTTTTTTCTTTCAACTACTCCATTTTGTTGAGGAGTGTTAGATATAATTATTGAGTTTATAATAGTTACATAGTTAGGCCCATTACTTTTAAGCCCATTAGATTAGACTCTAATGTGTATATATATGATGTGTATGTGATTAGTAAATATATGAATTCAATTCTCCTCAACTCTTTAGTTTACATGGTATCAGAGCCAAACGTTCTTAGTTTTGTTTGAGAGTTGGTAGAGAGTGAATTCTTGTTCAAGAGGGTGTTTGAGTTCGGGTCTCGATCAAAAGTGACCATTTGTCGACACCACCCTCGTAGAAAGAACCGCCGCCCTCCGAAACGTCGAGTCGTAGAAATCTTCCGCTGGCGCGTGAGGGCGCGTGAGCTGCTGTGACTCACCGCCGTTCGTTTGGTTTTGATCGGAATCCTATTTATAGCCGGTTTGTGGTAGTTTTGGGTACAACACGTGCTTGGTTTTGATGATAACGAGGAATTTTCGTCTTGTCCAAAGTGTTTTTTGGAGCTAATTCGGTTCGGATCTGTGTTTTTCCGGGGTTTATGTTCATTGTCCAGATTTTTGTGTTACTTATCCATTCGTTAACCACATATTTGAGGCTTAATCCCTAGCCGTTTGTTGGGTGTTGTGGTTGGTTGATTGTTAGTGGCTAATTATTTAGCCATTGGTTGGACCGTTTTTATTCGTTGTTTGTTTCTTCTTGCAAAGTACAAGTTTCTCTCGATTTTATGGTGAAAGAGTGAATCATCGACTTGCTTCCGTCGGTTCTTGCTCGGTCAGGTAAATCGACATTATGTCTTGTTTCTTCTTCCTCCAAATGGGTCATAGATTCTGGTGCAACTGACCATATGACAGGTAATCCTAAATTACTTTCCACATTCGAACCACACACTTCGTCTTCTCATGTTACCTTAGCAGATGGATCCACTTCCACTATTATTGGATCTGGTCAAGCTAAGCCTGTTCCTTCATTACCCTTGTCTTGTGTTCTTAGCCTCCCTGATTTGTCATTTAATTTGATGTCTATCAGTCAAATTACTCGCTCTTTAAATTGTTGTGTCTCATTCTATCCCACTTATTGTTTGTTTCAGGATCTTACGACGAAGCAGATTATTGGTAAAGGACATGAATCTGGCGGCCTCTACGTTCTTGACACTCAGTTTTCTGTTGCATATTCTGGAGTATCGTCATCGTCTGCTTTTGATACTCATTGTCGATTAGGTCATCCTTCTCTCTCTGTTTTTAAGAAATTGTGCTCTCCGTTTCAGCATTTGTCCTCTTTAGATTGTGAGTCGTGCCAGTTTGCTAAACATCATTGGGTCAGTCATGGTCCACGAGTCAATAAACGTGCAAGTGCTCCTTTTGAGTTAGTTCATTCCGATGTTTGGGGTCCCTGCCCTGTTGCTTCTATAACCGGATTTCGGTATTTTGTTACATTTGTTGATGATTACTCTCGAATGACATTGCTCTATTTCATGAAATCTCGTTCCGAGGTATTTTCTCATTTTTCTGCGTTTTGTACTGAAACTCAAACCCAGTTCAATATCCCAATAAAAACTCTTCGAAGTGATAACGCAAAAGAATATATGTCATCCACTTTTCAAAATTTTATGATCACACATGGCATTCTCCATCAAACATCTTGTGTCGATACTCCGTCTCAAAACGGGGTTGCTGAACGTAAAAATAGACATTTGTTGGAAACTGCTCGAGCTTTACTTTTCCAAATGCAGGTTCCTAAACATTTTTGGGCAGATGCTGTTTCTACTGCTTGTTTTCTCATTAATCGCATGTCTTCCTCGGTTCTTAATGGTCAAATTCCTTACCACTCTTTGCTCCCCAATAAACCTTTATTTCCTATAGAACCTAAGATATTTGGTTGCACATGTTTTGTTCGGGATGTTCATCCTCAACTTTCTAAACTTGATCCCAAGGCTTTAAAATGTATTTTCCTTGGCTATTCTCGGGTTCAAAAGGGATATCAATGTTTCTCTACCGTTCTTAATCGATATTTGGTTTCTTCGGATGTTACTTTTCTGGAAAATACATCGTTCTCTCCTTCTGTCTCGTACATTTCTCCGGAGGAGGATGATAACTTGTTAATCTATACCACTACTACCGTTGTTCCACCCCCCTCTGAAATACCGACTTCTGTTTTGCCACCTCCCTCTGAAGTACCAACTCTTGTTTCTCCTCCTCTACCAATCTCCCTTCCCATGCCTCCCTTTCCTCAAGTGTTTACCCGTCGTCCTCGTACTGTACCAGATTCATGTCCAGATACCACCGTTCAAGAGGCTTCGTCGTCAGATCCAGTCACAAAAGTTGATCTCCCTATTGCCCTCCGCAAGGGGGAACGATCTTGTACGTATCTTGTTACTTCTTTTGTATCCACTATAAGAATTTTGGGCTTAGGTGACACTAGCCAAAAGAAAAGGTTACGCTTTTATTAAAAATCACGGATGAACAGTAATTTTTTTAAAAAACGCGTCACCTATTCTCTATTTTTTTTCTCTCACTTAAAAAACTTAGAAAAAAAAAACAAAACAAAATGAAGGCTCACGTTTTCTCTCTCGCATCAGATGCCAAACTCATGAAAGCTTTCTCTTCTCACGTTCTCTCTCGCGTTCTCTTCTCATCAGATGAATTCAAGCCCTAATTTCCCGAATCAAAGGGTGAAATCAAAATCGAAGGAAGGGTGAGTCGAATTGAAGGAAGGAAGCACAGTGGTTTTGGTGAATCGAATCGAAGGAAGCACTTTAAATTCAAGCCCTAATCTAGTCGATGAGTTCTTCTCTCTCGTGCTTGCTTCTCATTCAAGAACCCTAGAAAACCATGGTAAAACTATCCCCTGTTCCTTCTCTCTTTGATTTCTTCGTTTTCTGCTAATATTTTCTGTAAATTTCTTTCTTTGTTCAGACTTTCAAGCGAAAAAACGGCACTGAAAAACTTTTCTTATTTTCGTTTTCGTGCCGTGCGGCCAAATGACTCCATAGACCCTATTTGATGTTTATCAAAATGCCCTACCCCTCTCACATATTCCACTCCATCAGTTCTCCTAGGGCTTCAAAATTTTCCCATTCAATTAATCTTCCCCCAGTATGCTTTACCTTCAAATTTTTAACATAATTTTAGAGGGTTCATCAAATCGATCAGTGGGTTCTCCAATTTTCCATTCTCTGCTTCTTCTCCTATCCAATACATGTGTGCCTTGGTAATTAAAGAAGATGAAGCCTCTAGAGATAGATGGAATCGAAGAGTGGATAATTTTCTTCAATTTCCACTCATCAACTTACCCAATTCCTTATTATTTTTCTTATTGTTTATCAAAAACTAGTTTCAACGGTTGAATCTATTCTATATAATACAAGTTTTCTCTGTTCTTGTTTGATATTTGGTCAGATCTGTTTTTAGAACGAATGGTTTTTTCCTTTGAAGCAATGGCTCTGGTAAGTGTTTTTTCCCCATGTTTTTCTTGCTAATAAATAGCTAAAAAAACGAGAGCCTTTTTAAGTTTTGACAATCGCACATCTACTACTTTTACTCTTTCTTTTTTGTCCTTTTATGAATTTGTTGGATAAATTTTGATGAGAAATTTCATGTTTTGGGTTAAAGTTCTTATACTCTATTGTTCTTATAAATATATATTCTTTATTACGTTTTGATATCATTTTATTTTTCTTGATAAGTATGCTAATTGGATGTAAAATAAAAACTTTTGCAACAGGAGTTCATCTCTTCATTGTTTATCAAGATCATTTTTTGTGTGTTTAAGAATAAAGAATGGTTAGTTATTTTCAATTGTTTGAAATAATTTTCCTCTTAACTCTATTTTTATTTTTGCATAAAGGAAGAAATTATAATTATCATGTTTGAAGAATGAAAAGGTCGAGGGCTCTCTCACAATATATTGATCATATTAGCTACTTTCATGATAAAGGACATGAAAGGGATTTCAAGGTATGCACAATTATTCCATTCTCATTTCTCACAGTATATTGATCATATTAACTACACTGGACATTTGATCAAATGAATGTAATTTTTTTTCTTTTTTGGTACTTTATATAGCATTTAACTCGACGGTAAATATTTGATAATTGTTCAATAGTTTGAAGATTTTCAAAGCAAATGGGCATTTAAGTTATTGCAATGATACAGAAACACCTACAGAATGTTTAATGATGATGTTCAGGTTGACCTTTTGCTTCATCTTTCTTCTTCTTGATTTTTCCCTCTTTTCTTTTATAGTATTTCTATGTTTACTTTGATTTTTCCCGCCGTTGGAGATGGTGATAATATGGATATGCATTAAGGGTCCGATCCTTCCCAATATGAAAACTTACTCTTTTTTATCCTTTACTTATTATAATGTCGTGTTAATATTTTTTTGGACTTAAAATATATGTTCTACTACTGTTTTGAGTTTTTCCATGTAAAATAACAGTTTTGGGGCATTTTTTTACATTAAGAAGCTATTTTTAGTCATATATATAGTTTTCTTTGTTGTTTCATGTCATTTTGACAACGTAGTATGGGCTAAAATTGTTAGAATGTAGTGTTAAAAAATTTTGGGTTTAAAATATATGTTTTATTCTTGTTTGAGGCTTAAATTGAATGTTTTGTCTTGCTTGTTTTTTATAATCATATTGTAGCATTTCATATAAAGTGGCGAGTTTTGGGGATTTATTTTACATTAAGAAGTTAGTTTTTAATTATGTACATAGTTTTGATCTTTGTTTCATGTCATTTTGACAATGTTTTATGGACAAAAACTTATTATAATGTAAAATAAATAAGTTTTTGGTAGGTAAATAAATTAAGAATATACATCGGTAATAATTATTTCCCCTTCTAATTTCTATGAATATACATCGTTGATAACTATTTCCCCTTGAAAGATAGTTATTTGTACCTATACAATTTAAAAAGAAATGAATATAGAAGATGGTATCTCTTTTCCATTTAGCCAGCAATCGATGCTTTCTGATTTAGGTTCTTATAAATCTAGAAGTTGAAATTCTATTGGACTAATAACTCATAAATAGTTTAGTATGATTGTTAAATTTACTTCTCTTTGGAGTTTCATACATTAAAAAAATAGTTTAGCATGATTGGACTTATTGCAAACAAGTAAGCTTCATTCTTTACAATGCAACAGGTGCAGCAGGAGCAGGCACTAATGCTGCTACACATTACCCTGCACGGTCTCGGGCATGGCCATGTTCAGTCTTGGTCAGTTTTTTAATCTCATCTTTCTTTCACGTCGATGGCTATAATCATCATTAAGTTTTGAGAGAAAAGCAAGACGGAAAAAAAAACTAAGCAAAAGGAAAAGTAAAGGAAAGAAAACAAAAAACTAGTGTTATAAATTATATAATCTAAGTTGGGTTTCTGTTTGTTTTATCAAATAGTCATGTATTTGTGAAATTTCTCTCTTTTTTTTTTTTGGTTGGCATGATTTATGTTGGATTTGATTCAAATGGGGTCGGGTTGGTGGTAGTGATAATGAAAGTTGATTTTAAGAAAAAGAGAGAGAGAGAGTCTGACAATGAGTAGTGATGAGTGAGAGCATGCTAATTGGGGGTTTTGGGGCTATAGTGACAGGTTTGTTCATGGCTTTGCAACCAAGGATGATAGCATGTGGAAATTCCATAGCTGCTTTTTCAATGACTGTGAGATTCCTTACAGGACCAGCTGTAATGGCAGCTGCTTCCATTGATGTTGGCCTTAGAGGATTTCTCTTACGTGTTGCTATTGTCCAGGTCACTCCCTCTTTCCTACATATACTCCTGAAAAGTTGGTCTCTATATACTAATATTATAATACAACTCTTTTCTTTTCTTTTTTTTTCATAAAAAATGGTTTGGTTTAGACACTTGTGTATTATCCCATGAGTTTTTCAACGTCAAATGTATTAGCGTCATGTCGTTAAGATTGTCCTGTAAGATTAGTTGAGGTGCGAGTAAACTGATGAAAAATAACAAGAATTAAATTTGTTTGTGATAATCCGTGATTGGTTAGTTAGTTATTAAGCAGCTAAGGACTTGTTTGTTTGATATGGTTTGGGAAACAAACATTTGTATGGCTCTACTAACATGTGTTTTTGTTGCCCCCATTGTGTTTGTTTTTTGTTTGGATTTTCCAAACACAAAATCTAAACAAAAACAGGCAGCTCTCCCACAAAGGAATTGTCCTCTTTGTCTTTGCTAAAGAGTACAATGTACACCCTGATATCCTCAGCACAGGGTAAGTTGTTTAAGTATATTTACTGTGTAAATAATATTAACTAATTTTTTTTTTAAAATTACACAAAAAAAAAATACTATTTTTATAACATAATTATCTTTGTTTTTGTGTTTGAATTTGCAGAGTTATTTTTGGGATGTTGATTGCATTGCCCATAACTCTTGTATAATTTTGCAGCTCATTCTCGTTTGGATGACCATTCGAACGTTGAATGAATCCAAGTTTCAATGGACACTAGATAATTATTATAAGGGAAAGGGATTGGTATGCAAATTACGTTGTGTTTTTGGTTTTCCGAAATTTAGAAGTCACAATTATTTTAAATTAAGTATTTTGACTATCATGTAGTTATGGTAGGTTTTTTCAGTCTTTTAATAAACTTAGGAACTCTTCTGCTATTGTTTTTACTGGAACTTTTGGTGCACTTGCGTATGTTTTTTCATCATGTTCGTTACTATTTCCTTTTCATCACCACATCCCTCATCATATAATTCATGTGTGGAATGCTACCTGGTGGGTATATCATCATATAAATCGATTTTGTTTCCTGCATGTATATTAACTCAAGTATTTTCATTTATAAGATTGTATATAACCGAACCAACCGCATTAGAGATATTTAGAATCTAAATATTGTGACCATAATACATCGTTCACCCTTTTCGCTTTTTAAAATAACTTTATTGGCCTTGGAATTGCTTTTTGATTTAACTTTATTGATTATTTATGCTTTTACTGATTATTTATTGTATTGAAAATAATAGAATTATTGGTTTTACTTTGTCTTCCTCTTATGGATTCTTGTTTTTTGTAGGTTCTTATATAGGAATCTAGCTTGATTGTCTTCTCAAACTCACTGATACACGGGTAAGAAACTTAATGGATTAAGTATGATGTTAAAAAAATATTGACTGGCACTTGATGTGGGTTTATAGATTTAAAATAAAACAGTCAAATGTTTAAAGGTAGTGGATTTTGTATTCAACTTATACTTGTGTGGGTTTATAGATTTAAAATAAAATTAGATAAGTTTTGTTCCTCAGTCCCATTGTTTTATATGGAAATTAAAAGATTTTGTACTAAACTGGACAATTATTGCAATTTTTTTATAGGTAAATAGAGAAGAGACCGCCAGGAGCATGTTTTATAGGGGTGAACATATAAAATTAAGTTCAATGACTTTTATTTTGGAAGTTGGTACTTATGACATAAGGTCTGCGTTTCTAATCCTTCATTTCTTCCTTTGTTTTGGAAGTTGTTGGTCTGTTGCTTAGAATAAATTGGCAAAATTGTTGGTCTGATGTTTAGAATAAATTGGAAAAATTGTTGGTCTGTTGTTTAGACTTTATTGTTGGTTTGTTATTTTAAATCCATTTTGTTGTTGTTAGATTTGGTTATCTATATTGATTTATGCTTATAGGTAAAATCATGATCCAGGTTTTAGTATTATTATTAAAGGATTTTCCCGGGCTTATTTTTTCTCTACTCACACACTTCTTATGAACTATAAGAAAAATCTATATTGATTTATGCTGTTTTATACTAACATTTATGTAATTGATAAATCTGTACAAAGTTTCCTTCATATGTTAATTTTTGTGTATTTATTCAAATCAAGTTGTTTAGATGTTGCGTATGATTAATCGAATAGTATTTGATTTACAAGATATTGCTAATGCCGAATTACCTCCTACACATCCGATCCGACTTGGCCTGGCTCTTAACTTCTCTGTATTTTATTATGAAATTTTGAACTCTCCTGACCGTGCTTGCAATCTTACCAAACAGGTTAGCTAAGTTGTGGAATTATCGTAGTACATTGTGTTTAACGATTGTTGAAATTATTAAATCTGAATTTGATGTATAATTTTTCATTTTCTATTAGTCTGTTTGGGAATAATATTGGAATCATCGTATAGTTTCTTGATCGTTATTTTTTATGTTGACATTTTTAAACAGACTAGTTTTTTGTATTGATTGTGAATCCAATAGCTAGATTGATTTGCCTTGACAATGAGGTTGGCAGGTTATGTAATGGTTTGTTTGTGATAAGTTGATGTTATTTTGTTATTTTATTATTTTATTCATCTGTTATTTTTATGCAGAAACCAGGCTTTTGATGAAGCCATCACTGAGTTAGATACCCTTGGCGAGGAATCATACAAGGATAGTACTTTGATCATGCAACTTCTTAATGACAACCTCACCCTCTAGACCTCTGATATGCAGGTACTAAAATCGAATCTGAGATCTAGTATTATTCATGGATATGGAAGAGATTAGTTTCTTGGTCTATTAAACTCTCTAAAAGCATGTGTTCGTCTTCAAGAACAATAATTTTTCTATTTGATTTTTAATTCTATTTGAGTCGCCATTATTTTTCTTGAGAGTATCACTGATAGTTTTAACTATTGATTTGGTGTATATTTAATTTGTTTCTTTTTCTCTGGAAAGTAGACGTGATGATTTACAAGAAGATATGGCATATTTGGTTATTTAAAGTAAGGAAACAATATTATCTCTATTATGATAGATTAACTATATTTTGTTATTATATTTCAATTATTGAAATATAATTCAAATTCTGAAAATTTCACTAGTAAATTTGATTACTCGTTATTATTGTTCATATCGATATCATGTGTATTTCTGAATCATTAATGGATATGGAAGGGATTAGTTTTTTGGTCTATTAAACTCTCTAAAAGCATGTGTTCTTCATTTTTTCAGCTTTGGATTAATGATGTTTGAACATTTTTATCCTTACTTGCAGCTTTGGAAGCAGTGGAACAACGGTTTTGTTGGTATGGTTAGTTGTTCAATGGCTTTTTGTGGAGGTTTAGAAATTCTTGCGTGTATTCTAGTTTTTGAAAAGCATCATTTGTAATATTGTACTCTAAATTTGTGACGTATTCTTGTTATATATTGTATATAAAGTTTGTGGGTTATTTTTGTAATGACCATGTATTTACTCTTTATTATGTTGATTGATCAATATAAGGTTCATGGGTATCAAAAAGTCACTAAATGGTGATATTATTAAAATTATAATAGGTGACGGGTAAAACAGGTAAAACGGGTAAAACCTGCTGACGGGTAAAACGGGTCACCCATTCGAATGGGTGACGCTTTTTTGGCGTCACCCATTCGAATGGGTGACGTTTTTTTGGCGTCACCCATTCGAATAGGTGATCCGTTTTTGACGTCACCCATTCGAATAGGTGACGTTTTTTTGGCGTCACCCATTCGAATAGGTGACCCGTTTTTGACGTCACCCATTCGAATAGGTGACGTTTTTTTGGCGTCACCCATTCGAATAGGTGACGCTTTTTTTAGACGTCACCTATTCAAATAGGTGACACTGCCATAGGTGACACCAAAAAAACGTCACCTATTCCAAAATTTCTTATAGTGATCTTATAACAATTTGTCTCCCTCTGTGTGTTCTTTTATTGCATCACTTGGTTCTGTGTCTTTACCTAAGACTGTTCATGATGCCCTTTCTCATTCTGGGTGGCGTAATGCCATGATCAAGGAAATGCGGGCCTTGGAAGAAAATGGAACTTGGACTTTGGTCGACTTACCTACGGGTAAGAAAGCTATTGGTTGTAAGTGGGTTTTTGCAATCAAAGTTAATCCTGATGGATCTATTACTCGTTTGAAAACCCGCCTCATTGCTAAAGGGTATGCTCAGGTCTATGAGATTGATTATTCTGACACTATTTCTCTGTTGCCAAACTCACGTCAGTTCGATTGTTTATTTCTCTGGATGCTCCATATGGTTGGCCTTTGCACCAGTTAGATATCAAAAATGCTTTTCTTCATGGAGATCTTCAAGAAGAGGTGTATATGGAGCAACCACCTGGATTTGTTGCTCAGGGGGAGAATGGAAAGGTTTGTTATCTGAGAAAATCGTTGTATGGCTTGAAACAGAGCCCTCGGACATGGTTTGGTAAATTTAGCTTGGCAGTTGAACAATTTGGCATGAGAAAAAGTAAATCAGATCATTCTGTTTTTCATCGCAAGTCTGCAGCTGGGATCATTTTATTGGTTGTGTATGTAGATGACATTGTCATCACAGGAAGTGATAGTGCAGGTATTTTATCCCTCAAAACTTTCCTCCATAGTGAATTTCATACCAAGGACTTAGGGTGTTGAAGTGACGAGAAGCAGTAAAGGAATCCTCCTTTCTCAAAGGAAATATGTGTTAGATTTACTATCAGAGACTGGTAAATTGGGGGCTAAACCATGTAGCACCCCAATGAATCCTAATTTGCAGCTTACAAGGGATGGTGAATTATTTGAAGAACCTGAAAGATCTGGGAGGTTGGTTGGAAAACTTAATTACCTTATCGTAACTCGTCCAGGATATTGCATATTCGAGTTAGTATAGTGAGTCAATATTTGTCCTCACCTACTATTGAACATTGGAAGGTCATTGAAGCAGATTTTGTGTTACTTAAAAGGTGCCCTTGGACGAGGAATTCTATATGGCAACCATGGACATAGTGAGATTGAATGCTTCTCAGATGCTGATTGGGCTGGGTCTAAAGAAGATCGAAGATCTACTACTGGTTATTGTGTTTTTGTGGGAGGGAATTTAGTCTCCTGGAAGAGTAAGAAGCAACATGTATCACGATCTAGTGCTGAATCAGAATATAGAGCTATGGCTCAGTCAGCTTGTGAAGTGATATGGATTCGTCAACTTCTTATTGAGTTGGGATTTTTAGTCTTGCATCCAATGAAACTATGGTGTGATAACCAATCTGCCCTTCATATCGCTTCAAACCCCTTTTTTCATGAGCGTACTAAACATATTGAGGTTGATTGTCACTTTGTTCGTGAGAAAATGCAATTGGGGCTGATTTCTACTGGATATGTGAAGACCGGAGAACAATTAGGTGACGTCTTTACAAAAGCTTTGAATGGGCCACGGATTGACTACCTTTGTAAGAAGCTGGGCATGATTAACATATATGCTCCAACTTGAGGGGGAGTGTTAGATATAATTATTAAGTTTATTGTAATAGTTACATAGTTAGGCCCATTACTTTTAAGCCCATTAGGTTAGACTCTAATGTGTATATATATGATGTGTATGTGATTAGTAAATATGTGAATTCAATTCTCCTCAACTCTTTAGTTTACAAGGAGTATCAACACAAGAGCTTAGGTGAATGATTCCCTTTTCTTGAAGGTATTTCCCTAAAGAAGAATTGAAATACTCCTTTGCATTATCAGTTTTAAGAACTTGAATGTTGGTTTCAAATTGGGTTTGAATCATTTGATGAAGGTTGATGAATATCTGGGATACTTCAGATTTGTC
The DNA here is from genome assembly GCA_028015215.1 of Gynostemma pentaphyllum. NCBI lineage: Eukaryota > Viridiplantae > Streptophyta > Magnoliopsida > Cucurbitales > Cucurbitaceae > Gynostemma > Gynostemma pentaphyllum. The sequence continues at coordinate 8,156,732 of CM051348.1, read as the reverse complement.
CTTCATAAGAAAAATCCATGTTAACCTAGTGTGATTGTCTATAAAAGAAACAAACCATTTAGCTCCAGTTACGTTTCTTATCCTGGAGGCCCCCCAAACATCACTATGGATGAGAGCAAAAGGTTTCTAGGTTTATAATTACGCATGGGATAGCTATTACGGACATGCTTAGATAACTGACAAGTCTCACAATTAAATAAATGTGGATTTTTATCGAATAAAGAAGGAAAACAATGTTTTAAGTACATAAAGTTCGGATGGCCAAGGCGATAGTGCCATAGCATGATTTTCTCATTCATTGAGTTTGAAGCAGAAGAAGCCTTTCCTTTGATCCTTTGTGGTTCTCTTTGTTTTTGAGGAGTGGTTTCAAGAATGTATAGCCCATGTCTCATATCAGCATTGTCCTCAAGGTCAAATCCTGACAAATATTTGTCAGTAAGAAACCTTACTTGAAATTTCTTATCTTTAGTGATCTTAGAGACAGATAATAAGTTGCAATCTAGTTTGGGAGAAAGACATTACATCCGCGATCTCCGCCGATTCTTTGATGAACTCAATTACCTAGAATTTTGTGAAAGGGGTTTGTTCTAAAGTGAAAGCTGTGAACTACTACTCTTCAGGTAAGTCTATTTCATCTCTTTTAATTCAAAAATAGATTTGAGGAGACACAAATGTGGATTCTTTTTCTTTTGACTCTCTTGGTTCTACAAATACAATTCTTTCCAGGAATATTTTTGACTTTTGCTCTATTGCTCTCCTCTTTTTCCGCAACCAATTATGCTAAATCAGGATATTCCAATCAAAACTATTTTTCGATCACTGTTATTTTCTGTTAATGAAAGCAGCTTCTCAGAATTTGACTCAATTTTTTCCAAGAATGTCAACTTTTTTAATTCATCATTTCAGGGTTTAAATTGGCTTTTAATTCATAAATTTTTTGAGAAAATGAATATCAAATTTTCTTTCCAACCTACTGACTCTTCTCTTTCTTTTTCACTTGGCCATTTGGTTGAGACTGAGGTTTAACTTTTCTTGTTCTTGTTTTGTTGCCGGGATTATTTGGTTTTTGTTGCATATTGTTAGTTGGAATGTAAGAAGTTCAGGTAAAAGGGATAAAAGAAAAACTATTAGGGAATTTCTTCTGAGTGAAAATCCAGATATTCTTGTTCTTCAAGAAATCAAAAAATCAAAAAATCCTCTTTTACTTGTAGGTTTTTGAACAGTATTTGGGGGGTTAGATTTAAAGATTGGGCCTATCTTCCTTCTTTAGGAGCGGCTGGTGGGATTTTAATCATGTGGGATGTTCGAATTGTCAAAAAACTAGAAGTTATTGAGGGATGTTTTTCTTTGTCTATAAACTTTCTTTCTCTATCCTCGAATTTCAATTGGTGGTTCACGGGAGTTTATGGTCCTTGCTACTCAGGGGATTGAAATTTTTTTTGGGATGAATTGAGAGATCTTGCAGGTTTGTGCTTACCTGCATGGTGTTTGGGGGGTGATTTCAATGTAGTGAGATTTGCTCATGAAAAATCAAACTCTTCTCGATCCTCTAGTAATATGCAATCTTTCAATGATTTCATTTCCTTCTATGAATTTCGGGATATTACTCTTAGGAATGCCAAGTTCACTTGGGCAAAGAATATAGATTCAAATATTATAAGAAAATTGGATAGATTTCTCTTCTCTTGTGATTGGGAAGATTTTTTCTCTCCTATTAGACAAAAAGCCCTAGCCAAGGTTGCCTCAGATCACTGTCCCATATTGGTCATGATAATCTTGCTTTATCTCAACTCCAATTTGCTGATGACACCATCTTTTTTTTAGCAAACAAGGATTCTTCTATTTTTAATCTTCAGGAAGTGGTTAAGGTTTTTGGGGTCATGCTCGGTTTGAAACTAAATCTTGAGTTCTCTACTTGGTTTAAATGTTTTTTTTTTGTAAAGAGTGGCTCATAAGCCCATTTCATTGATATAATGAAAGATTAGCAAACACAGAAAAAATAAAAATACAAGAGAAGCCAACAAAGTAGGCTAGAAAAATAACCGTATACCCCACCACAAACCCCGGCCGCCACCTAATTACAAGTATGTAGCCCAATTGTTAATAATAAAAAAAAGAGGGTAATTACAAAAAAAATTGGTATGCATTTACATGTGCCAACTCCCAAACATAATCCGTTGAATGAATTACATCTTTAAAAATCCGCCTATTTCTTTCTAGCCAAATTCCTCAAGTAATCGCAAATATTCCGGCTCTCCATAATTCACCTCCTCTTCCTTTGAAAGGAGGATTCAATAACATTTCTTCTAATGATTGGCGAAACGAGATGGAAGGAACCCAAGAGATCCCAAATGCATTGAAGAAACGATCCCAAATAACATTAGAGAACTTGCACCGCCACATAATATGATTGTGGTTTTCCAAATCATGATTGCACAAACAACACCATTGAGGCCTAAGAGCGAAAGAAGAAGAACGCTGAATAAAGTCAATGGTATTAATCTTACCCAAGGCAACCGTCCAAACAAAAAATCTTATTTTCTTCGGAATCTTTGCCTGCCATAGATTAGAATAGAAAGGATATTTTGGGCCAGATGAGTTAATGTGCTCAAAGAAAGATTTACAAGAGAAAGATGTATTTAGAGACCACACCCTTCTATCATGAGAACCCTCCCTTAAAGCAAAGCCCTCCAAAATGAGAAGTAAGGAAGAAAGTTCAGGTAATTCCCTATCCCGAATAAGTCTGCGAAAATGGAAGTCAAAATTAGCCCCCAAACCCAAGTTAGGCATCCCATTAACCACAAAAGTAGAGATGGGCTTATTTTTGGCCAAAGTCAGGGAGTACAGAAATGGGAACAAGTCTTTGAAAGCCAAGTCACCAATCCAAGTGTCCTCCCAGAATCGTATTCTGTTTCCGTCCCCCACCCACCATTTAACACAGCTAAAGAACGAGGGATAACCTTTAGAGATTTCTTTCCATGGACTTCTACCACTACCCCGAACAACTAACTTGGTATCCCATCCATTTGGGTGAATACCATGCCGACTCACAACAATTCGATGCCACAAACTTTGATGTTCCAACGGAAATTGCCAAAGCCACTCAACTAACAGAGCTTCGTTCTTTTTCTCCAGATTACCTATACCCAGGCCACCTTCCTCAATCGATTTTGATATTACCTGCCATCTAACCAGGTGTGAGCCACCACCCTCGTCAGAACCTTCCCATAGGAAATTCCTCATGATCTTTTCAAGCCTTTCCTTTACATTTGTTGGCATCCGAAAGATTGACATGTAATAAGTCGGAATATCACTTAGAACTGCCTGAATGGGAGTGAGTCTGCCCCCTTTGGAGAAAAAACCTCTCTTCCAAGACGCCAACCTTTTCTGAAATTTCTCTACCACCAGTTCCCAAAAACCTTTTCGTCTCGGATTGTCGCTAAGGGGCAACCCAAGATAGTTAAGTGGGAGAGGGGTCACCACGCAACCAACCATTACAGCGAACTCATTTAACTTTCCTTCCTCCAAGTTGATACCTGTAATGGAGCATTTAGATCTATTTATTTTCAACCCAGAACTCCATTCAAATATTTGTATTATATCCAAGAAGTTTTGGAAAGATGACTCGTTGCCAGAGCAAAATAGCAGTGTATCATCCGCAAATTGAAGATGTGACAATGAAACCTTATTCTTTCCAACTTCAAACCCTTCAATGACTCCTCTCACCACCCCCCGATCTAACAACCTACTCAATACATCAACAACTAGGGTGAAAAGAAAAGGGGATAGGGGGTCACCCTGTCTTAATCCTCGTGAGGCCCGAACCTTCCCCCTTGGTTTTCTATTTATAAGAAAAGAAAAGTTAACTGTTCTTAAGCAATTCCAAATCCACGCCCTCCACTTAAAACCAAAACCCTTCTTTGAGAGGATCTTATCAAGGAAATTCCAATCAACATGATCGTATGCTTTTTCGAAGTCCAATTTAAAAAGTACACCCTCCTTATTTCTACTTAATGCAATTTCTCAGCCAATATTTGACACAAAACCCTAGGTTACATAATCTTTTTTTTTTTTCACGTATTCGTCTTCCTCGCCAGCCGCACGCCATCAGTCTCAAGCAGAGTCCTTCGTTTTGTTTCTCAAGGTAAGATCTTATTCATTTTGATTCATTGATTCTTTTCCGTCAATTCCGAGTTAACCTCTGACCTCTGGGCTGTCTTTCGATCTCAGTTTTTAGCCCCGTTCTTCGCCAAAAATTCAAAGAATTCAACTATCTCCAAATTCTTTGGTACGTTTTGTTTACTTTCGATTCTGTTGGTTTTCAATCGTTATCGAGTTAATTTTAGTCTAATCGAGGGTCATTTTTAGTGCGGTTTAGACCCTCGCCGGAATCTGGAAATCGGTCTCGGATTTGCTTGGGTTTTGGGTCGTTGTTTTCGTCGTGTTCTTCGTACGAGGTTCCGAGTCGAGGTGGTACCTGATCCTATCGTTTTGGTAAGCTTTGATTTGAAAAAAAAAATATTTATACGCTGCATGAAAAACGCACAGCGTGCGTTTTTCCTCCATGGACGCACGCTGTGCAGCAGGGAGGAAGACCGGTCCAACTGGACCGGCTGGACTGGTCCAATTGGACCGGTTGAGCTAGTCCAGACCGGTTCAGGGTTTATTTAGGGTCTAATTGAGCCGGTTTTGGTCACGTTCTACCGGTTTTCATAAAATTGACTTTTAATTAATGTCAATACAGGTTTGGGGCACCTCTAGGATTTGTTTTCGCATCGTTTGGAGTTCGATTACTTGTTTGAATTGCTATTAAGGTAGGTTAATTCCTACTTAAAGTGTTAATTGAAATTTTCTTTGGTTGTTTGTTTTGTCTATGATTAATGGTATGACTTGGGAGATGTTTTAGTAGATATCTAAGTACTTTTATATGATCGTATGACTTCCGATTATGATTTAATTATTATTTGTGTTCGGTTATTTGCTTAGTGATAGATAGAGCCTTTAGGTTTTACAACTTGGGTTGAACCTATGCATAATAAATATTAAATTTGTAGAGCGTATACTATGGCACGTATCATGAGTGGCCCTATACCCCACTATGATCATATTTTCAAGCGCATAGTATGGCACGTATCATGAGTGGCCCTATACCCCACTATGATACATATATGCAAATTTAATTAAAACAAAGACTAAAGGAAATGTTGTAGGCTAAGTACCTACTAAATAAATAGGCTAAGTACCTATCTTTATAAATGAGAAATGGGGGATTTGGACTAGTATCCATTAGTTATTATATTTGATGTGATTTCAATTTAGCTTACTTATATAAGTTGAAATTAATCTACTGAGCTAAAAACTCACGGTATTCGAATGCCCTGCAAATTTAAATTTTGCAGGTAACGATAATAATTTTGGAGCTCGAGGCGCATGACGAGGATGGTGCTACATGGAGGCCTTAGGATTTATTTGTTTTATCTTTTCCTTTGACTTTTTATATTAGTCATTTCTTTTGTTATTCGGGATATTTTAATTTATTTTATTTAAACTCATGCATTTTATTTGGATTTTAATTATTTGAACTGGCGCCACATTTAAACGTTTTGTTTTATCTTTTATTTGTCATTAATAAAAGGCTTCCGCATTTATTGTTTTAACTCTGGTTTATTTATAAAAGTGAATCCGCTCTTTTATTATTTATTTATTTATTTTATTTGAGTCGGGTCGTCACACCAGGCTTATTGGTCTAAATTCACAAATCTTTTCCACCTTTTCTTTCTTTGGAATCAAGCAAATGAAAGTCTCATTCATCCCTGCATCAATTATTCTACTCTCAAAAAATTCTAGAAAGCATCTCATCAAATCCCCTTTGATTAACTCCCAATTTTCCTGAAAAAAAGCCATCGAGAATCCATCAGGGCCAGGCGCTTTACTCCCCTCACAATCAAAGACTGCCTTCCTAATCTCATCAATTTGAAATGGCCTTTCAAGAAATTCACTTTCAATCTGAGTGATCGAATGCCAGTCTAAACCATCCACAGTAGCAGTTACACTTGTACCTGAGGCATAAAGGGAGGAGAAAAAATATACAACTTCCTCCACAATATCCTGATCCTCACTCACTATTGTTCCATCCTCTTTAGTGAGGTAAGAGATAAAATTCTTACCTTTTCTAAACGATGCCATTTTGTGAAAATATCTTGAATTGCAATCACCCTCCTTGACCCATTTAACTTTTGACTTCTGCCTCCAAGAAATATCTTCTTTCCTTAGGATCTCATTCAAAGCCCCACATAATCTCATTCTTTCTGATCTACCACCTTCATCCAGAGAACCATTCTCCTCCATCTTATCTAAATGTTCTACTTTTCGAATGATTTCTTGTTTTTGGATTCTCACATCCCCAAAGACTTCCTTACTCCAATCTTTAATTTTTGGTTTCAATTTCCTGAGTTTATCCATAAAACGAATCCCTTCCCACCTCCCATTCACTTCCATATGCCACCACTCCGCTAAAGAGGATTTGAAACTCGGATGATTCAACCACATATTTTCAAAGCGAAAAGGTGGGGGGCCCCACTTTAAGTCCCCCAAGCTTAACGTCAGGGGCCAATGATCAGAGGTCAATCTTGGGCAAATCTGTTGCTTGCTTCCCATCCACAACCCATTCCAATTTTCAGAAAAAAGAAAATGATCCAGTCTTCTAAGGATTACTTCCTCCCTTCCATCCGCCCAAGTGAATTTTCCATTTGCTAATGGTGGGTCGATGAGGCCGCATTCCTCAATTAGCTTGTTTAAGCATCTCATCGAGCGGGTGAACCTACCACCGTTCGATTTTTCTGACACATATCTTGTCACATTAAAGTCTCCGGTTGTACACCACGATGAGCCACATAGACCATAAAGATCTCCTAACTCATCCCAAAAATCATCCCTACCTGTAGTGGATGATGGTCCATACACCCCTGTAAACCACATCAATCTTCCATCCAAAGAGCTAAAGTTAATTGTTAATGAGAATAAACCTCTTACTTTCTCAATAGCCGTTAAAGTTCTCACATCCCACATCACAAGTATCCCTCCCGAGGATCCCACTGCTTCTAATACTGTCCAATCAATGAATCTGCTCTTCCAAATACTATTAATTAAGGCTCTTGGACAATCACCTCGCTTTGTTTCTTGCAAGCACACCCACTCGGGGTTTTCTCTAATGATGGTCTCCTTAATCAATCTTCTCTTATCCCTACCCCCAATCCCCTCACATTTCAAGATAAGATCTTCATTTAAAACTTTTTGAACCCCGGGGCTCCGAAGAAGTCCCCCTCTTCTCATAGTTCACACTCGAATGTAGTCCTTTTAACTCCCTCCAACCCTTAAGACTTGAACCTTTGTTACTCCCATCCACCTTGTGATTATGCACAGATGAAAAGTCTAACGGATGAAGTTGAACATCCATTTTATTTGCCACAACCAAAGATCTGTCCCAAATTTCGTTAAAAACACAAGTCTGCCTGTGACCATTCTCAAGCAAAGGGGTGCTTTCAAGGCTATTTTCCTGAAACTCATAGTTTGTGTCAATCGGACTGATGCACGGTATGGGAAGCGACCCAAAAGCATCGCCCCTTATTAGTTGATCGGAAGTCAAAAAATCCCCAGAAAGTAGTACCCCACTTAAATTTTCACTCGTTCTAGCTGTGTACAAATGGTAACTAGGGGATCGTCTACACAAAGCAACACTGTTGTCCACTTGTTTGGAACCCTTAAAATCATTAACAAAACCACAAGAGTGAGACAATAAAGGGAAAGAGGAAGGGTTAGAAAAAACCGGGAAGGAATTTGACTAATTCCCAACTGAAGGGCTGTGAATGGCAGGCATAGATCCTTGAAAATGAGAATTTAAGCCAAGAGATTGACCAGAGTAACCCTCTTCAGCTATCAACTTCCCAAGTCGAGACCCAATGATGTTAATTTGGCAATCAAGATCTTGGTCAGCAGCATAATCCACATACACATCCACTAAATCCTCTCCCAGCGCACAATTTCCTTCCTCATTTTCCAGGATACCATTATCAGATGATAAGAAGGTGCTCTCTTCACAAGCTTTGCCCAACAATTCTGTTTCCAACTCATTACCATCCATGGTCAATAAAAGAGGATTCACAGCCACTGGTGCAAAGAAATCAGAAATCAGTTTCTGGATTTTAGGCTCTTTCCCATGATAAAAAGAGCTCACCGGGGCCAACGAACCAGCTAACTAATCATCTTCTCTTTGGCCCAAAAGATCTGGTGAAAGTTCTTTACTATTTTTGGCATTTCTTGGGTCCCCAACAAATCCTGCCGTCTTACTATGGAGAGTTTGTGGAAGAATGTGTGGGAATTAGTTCTTATAAATGCTTCTTTTTTGCTTCAGTTTCTAAAGATTTTTGTAACATCTTTTTTTTTAATTGTCAACAATTGGGCTGCTTTTCTTTAAATACAAATACTTTTTTATATATCCTGCCTACATACTTATAAGTAGGTGCGGTTTTTCTGGGATTTTGGTCCTTTTGTATTATTTAATTATTTTAATGAAATGCGCTTTTGAGCTTGATCAAAGGGGTGGGCTTGGTCAAGGGGATATAATATTCCTCTTTTTCTATCTTTTCAAGTGTTGGAGTCTGTTCATGATCAGCTTGCCTCTTTTATTAGGGTTGGACACTTGGTCGATGCATACTTTTCTGCAGGAATCCAATTTCCAGGTTGATTGAGGGGGAAAAAGTCTAGATACCTGTGGCTTAAGCTTTTTGATTTAGGCTAATTTAAATATTTTATTTATTTTTCATCACTACTTTCAATAGCAAGAGTTGGGATTAATTAGTAAAAGGATTCAGATTTTAAAAAAAAATTGGCAAAAAAATCTACCCTAGAAAGTATTTAGTAAAATCATCTTGTTTTGACTGGTCAGACTTCAAATACGTAGTCAAAGACTACGTATCCGACGTGGCATGTTGACTGGCGCTTGGCTGGCACGGATTGGCTGAAGGCAGGGCGACACGTAAGCTGCGTGGTCCTTGACTGCGTATCCATTACATGGAATGCGTAGTCAAGGACTACGCATTCTTTAAAAAAAAAAAAGTCTGCTCGTTGGCAGACATGCAGAAAGTGCAGACTGGCAGCAAAGTAGTCATAATCATAATCACAACATTTTTTTTCTTGCCTTATTTTCAAAATTACAACAATTTAACTCATTTCCATATAAATTGTAATTTTTTATTTTCATTAATTAATTAATTGTTTTCAGTAAATTAACTAATTCAATTTTCATTAATTTTTTCTTGTGTTATTGAATGAATTTTTTTTTTATATTTCTAATTGAGATGTTTTAAGTTAAAATTCAATACTTTTTCAAGCTTTTGTTAGTTTTTATTATTTTGATAAATTTTTTATATGATGAAAATGTCGTTATTTGAAATATACTATTAGAAATTTACCATTTTTATGACATTCTAAAATATTTAGTTATTTATTTACAAATTATGTATAATATATATATAATTCATGTTCTTAATATAGGGGGAAAATCAATTTTTACCCTGAATTTTAATGATGTTATCAATTTTAACTTAATATATATAAGAAGTCCCAGGTTTAACCTTTTTATTAACAAGTTTATGATTAGTTCACCAAATTTTCATTAGTTTTATAATTTTTAAGTCATAAAACCGTATGGGGTATCCGAGTTGAGCAAGTGCTTGATTTCAGTGACTCTCATTATTTAAAAAATCCAGAAGCTTTAAACTATTTGAAAACAGATAAATAATTTAAGAAAAAAATAATTCATTAGATCTGAAATATCACAAAATCATAAAGTCACATAAGTTAACTAGGTAGAATAAAAACAAGAAAGACTAATGATGACCACCAGTTCCACAACTGGGACGACGCCGGTTACGAGGAGGTTGCTCTCGTCGCACGATTTGTCCACGATTACCACGACCTCTTACACTAGCAGAAGGTTCCCCAATATCGGTATGAACATCACCAGACTCATGCGAAAGAGGTTCAAAATGAACCTGGGATGATGATTCTCCGGCAAAAAAAAGGTTCAAAATGAACTTGAGACGATGATTCCCCGGCATAAAGATGTTCAAAATGAACCTGAGATGATGATTCTTCGGCATAAGGTGTAGACGAACTAGGATGGAACTGACTAGACGACCCAAGAGTGGGGATCGTATACATCATCGGCGTATAGGGTGTATCTGAAGGAAGGGGAGAATCATGTCCGCCAGTGTAAGGATCCTCATGAATAGGAGAAACTGGTTGTGCAGGTGTACGTCGGCCTCGGTTATATGTCTGAGTGGGAACTTGTCCATGTTCATGTCGAACACGATACATACCGCCTATAGTATCCATGCAGGCAAGTGAAGTGTCACATATAACTCTTCTTTGTTCAATATCATCCGCTATAACTAGACGAGGATATGAGTTGGCCTGACAAAAGAAATTAGGATTAAAAATTTTAATTAATTAAAATTATGAATAAAACTCTAATAGTACCTACCACGTAGTCAAATGATGCTCCGACTTGAGTGATGAACCGTCGTGTGATACGGTTGTACCAAGTAATGTAATGATCATCAACATCACAACCATCACCTATGAACTCGCCTTGTATGAGATAATTCATACGAGTTGCCCACAATGCAAGTTCTGGTTGTAGTGTTAGGAGCCAATGTTCTTCTTGTCGTCCACGAAGGTCAATGGCATGCAATCGTCTATCAGTATTGCATATTTCTGGAATAGTCTGACGGACCCCAAATTGACGTGTTACACGATCTGGGTAATGCCACTCAGCAACAAAAACACAAATGAGTGGACATCTAGCTGTCCAAATCGCTTGACCCGATAAACAATAATATGGTAGACTATCCATGACAGATTGATATGGCTCCCATATGATCTATAAAAGAAATAATTATATTAACAACAAAAAAAAAGTCTATATTAATACAAATATACATTACGATACCTCATCACACGTAAGTCGATCGAGCATGTAACGATATTGCAGCAAGACATATGTAGTTGTCTCTATGGTGGTCTTCGGTCCAGTTCATCTATAAATACATACAAGATAATGTCAATTTATGATATTTATTTTATTAAAGCAAGTGAACAAGGTTAATTTAGTGTAAACTTACCGAACACCTAATGGTCCCCCAGCAAGATCTATTTCTTTCAATCGACGAGGTGCAATGGTTGGAAATCGATCCCATGCCCATAATTGTAATAAAATAAGAGACCCAGCAATATTAGCAGCATCAATCACAGATGCTGTACACAACTCTCGGTATAACCATGCGAGGCAAGCACCTCCCCAGCTATACTCGCCAGCTACATAAAAGTCTTTTAACAATGAGAGATACATCAAGTGCACTGCATTCCCAGACTTGTCTGGCATAACGACGCCTCCAATAAGGGTAAGAATGTATGCCCTAGCATACCGAACTAAATCCTCCTCAGATGCATTGTCTGGAAGTGGAGTGAAGGCAGTAAAAGCATCACTTAACGAGTTGAGGTTTAGTCGAGCTCCCTTCAAGTCATTACTAGTGGGTGTCCATCCTAATAACCGAGTACACAACCCAGTCCAACCCTGGCTAGTGGAGCCCATCACTGCATGTCCATCCACAGGCAGTCCTAACTGAATAGCCACATCCTGTAATGTAATAGTACACTCCCCGTGTGGCATGTGAAAAGTATGTGTTTCTTGCCTCCATCGCTCCACAAATGCAGTAATTAAATGCCAATCTAACTGAATAAATTTAATACGAGACACACCGTAGAATCCTGCAGCCCGTAGATATGGCTCGATACGTACATCAATAACCTTCGATAATTTCTGTAAAATTGCCTGGCGCCGTTTACACTGAAGGGCACCTGAATACTCGTCATCCTAAACCGTCTGTGACCGATGGTTAGGCTGGAAATATAAAACAGTAGGATCTATCGGCCCGGGCTGAATAGGGTCCATGTCCTATAAAATTTGTAAACATTATGACAATATTACAAAATATCATACTAATAGTATAAAACATCATAGCAAGAATATTCAAAAATATCATGAAAAAAAATTCAAAACATTAAAGGTCTAGTAGCTTTAACTGCATTGAAAGCTCATCATAACAATATTACAAAATATCCTAATAATATTATCCAGAATGACATTGCATTGCATTAAGTATTTTACATATAACTAGTAATGATAATCTAAGGCCTAGTAGCTTTAACTGCATCAGGACAAGTTCGACGATTATGTCCATCTCGATGGCAGATACCACACCTTCCTTTAACTACTGCTGTCCTCTCATCCATCTCATTTCTAATCCAAGATGTACGAGGTCTTCCCAGTGGTCTTACTAAAGTAGGATCAAGATGTAAAATAGAAAAGTCTGGTTCTGGCCAATAATCCTCATGTGGTATGGGCTCAAAGTTTGGTGCATAACTTTCTTGATATGATTCCAATAGGTAGCACGACTCAAAAAATTGTATATAGTCGATACGACAATGCTTACATGCAGCTATTACATGCGAGCAAGGAATCCCAAACCCTTTCTATTTGTTACATGTACATGTGCCCTCAGATAGTTTCACTACATGCGTATTTCCACCTCGACCAGTCGTTTTTCGAACAGTTGTGACTACCTCGAACACACCTTCTGCTTTATTGAAACTGGTCACATGATGTCTATCTGCTCGTGCATCCCACTCAGTAATTTTATCAAGTACCAACTTGACACACATTAATAACATTATAATGTTTTAAAAATTAAAATGACTGCAACATAAAAAATTCAATACAACTCATCTTTAATACCTCGTATATTCCTCTCCACTCCTAAATGCAACACGTATCTCTTTTCTCCTTTCTTCAAAATATTTCATAGTCCGATAAAAGGTTAATTGCACCAACCTAGTTACGGTAATCTTCTTCTACCCCTTAGCACACCATTGATACATTCAGCCACATTAGTTGTACACCACCCATATCGATGACCACCGTCGTGGGATAATGTCCACTGTCTAAGCTGAAGAAAATCAAAAAAGCGTAAACAATTGGGATTTATATCTTTGATCTCATTCATACACGCCTCAAACTTACGGACTTGGTGTTGTGCTCCAGCTGCATACACCATACTTTTCAATTGCTTATTTTTATACTTGTGATTAAAATTGCTCGCAATATGACGTAGGCAAAATCTATGATGTGCTGTTGGCTCCATCCAACCATTATCTGCATCATTCACAGAAGCTATAATTCCCTTGTGCCTATCAGATATCAAACATATACCCTCCCTATCAGTAACACTATGTCGCAAATGCCATAAAAACCAACCCCATGAATCGACACTCTCCTCCTCAACAATTGCAAAAGCGAGTGGAAAGATGTGTCCATTCGAATCAATAGCTGTAGCAACCAACAATTTCCCCTTATATTTTCCTGTTAAAAATGTTCCATCAATTTGTATAATCGGTCTACAATGTTTGAAACCTTCTATCGCTGCACCAAATGACCAGAATACCATTTCAAACATCCTATCTCCCCTTTCTTCCATTCTTCCAAGCCTCCACTTAACCACGGTACTAGAGTTTGTCATTTTCAGATTATTCATCCACTTTGGTAACAATTTATAAGAATCCTCGAAATTCCTATACAACATTTCTTCTACCTTTCTCTTCCCATCCCACACCTTCCAATAATGCACATTATACTCGAAAATTTTGTTCAAAATATCTTGTAAAGAAACTATTTTAATACTTGGGTCGTTCTTGACAAGTTGTTTCACTTCATTGGCAATGAATTTCGAATCAATTTGCTCATGATCTTGTGAATAAATCTGATAAATACAAGTATGGACACCATAATATTGTGTTATTTCCCACTTTCCATGAGATTTTCGAGGTAATGCACGAAGCCTCCATTCACGCCCATCTCCATATTTCTTACATTGAACGACCCATAGCTTTTTGTTTGATTGCACTACATCAAAATGATGATACCCAAGTATGGCATGCCTCTTTACAACATTTTTAACATCCTGTTTCGAGACAAAAGTCTTTCCTTTTTTCAACTCGTCAGACATTCCTCCTTCTACATTTTGAAGACCCATGGCAGTCATTGAATTTATGTAATCCATATCTAGTTCAGACATGGAAGTTGAAGGAACCTCATGTAAATGCCCATCGCCCTCATCAATTTCTTCTTCATCAGTAAACATGTCTATTTCAACATTTTCATCATTTGATGCTGGTATTGAACAAAAACGTCCAAATGGTTCACATACCCCTGTTACACTATTATCTATATCTTCTCTTCCAACATCATCATCATCATCATCATCATCATCATTATCTTCTACCTCTTCACTTTCACTCACTACATTTCTAGAACTACCTGACATTTGACTCCCAACATTTGGTTTTGTAATGAACAATTCTATTAGGTGTTGTGGAGAAGGTGAGCAGTTCATCATAAAAGTGAGTTCATTTTCACAACGAATAAATAGAGGCATAAACCATACATTACCCGAAGGTGTTCTTGACCCATATCTATAAACAAATTCCAACCCAGGTAAACTTCTATCTAAGTCAAGATTTTGGCATACATACTCAATGAATGAATCAAACCCAATACTGCTACGAACATTCAACACTCGACTTGCCGGTTTATCATATTCAATCCCATTATTTCCTTCAATTATACTTCCATTCATATTACACAATAATGACACCAATCTATCATTCATTAAATCAATCCAAAACCTAAACACACAATAATAAATAAATTCAATAAACATACAAATTTACTAAATCACATTTTATATCACACTCTTCTATCAAAAATTTCAAATTCCTAAATAACAATTTCTATCAAAAAATTGACAAAAATTCTAATATATTAATCAAAATAATATTTGAAAATCACACTTTTCTATCAAAAATTTTAATTTCCTAAAAAACATTTTCTATCAAAATCATGCTAAAAATTATAATATATTAATTCTAAATAACATTTTCTATCATAATTTTCAAATCCCTAAATAACATTTTCTATCAATATCATAGCAAAGATTAAAATATATTACACAAAACTTACCAATATTCTTGAAATTGATTGAGATTGAAGAATAGTGCTTAGAAATAAGATGAATCTCCGCCGGAAACGAACAAAATTGACCTACAAATGGTATATCAAAATATCTCAAAATCTCAACTAAATTCAAGTTTGAGAGAAATAAATACAAAATAACTACCTACATTGTCAAAATACATGAAAACTTACCTTTATCACTTGAAATCTGTCCAGATCTGAAGGAGAAAATTCTAATTTCAGTGAAAAACGTTGAGAGAATTTGCATAGCCCTTTTTTTTTCTTTTCCAGGCGTTTTGTTTAAGTGGATGCGTAGTCGAAGACTACGCATTCACTATAGATGCGTAGTCAACGACTACGCATCTGGCAGACTGGCGGTCTTTGCCAGTCTGCACCTGCACGCTGCTGCCAGTCTTCTGCACTTGCTGCTGCCTTTTTTTTTTAATTTTTCAAAGAATGCGTAGTCTTTGACTACGCATTCTATGAATGGGATGCGTAGTCCACGACTACGCATCCTACGTGTACGTTCCAATCACTCAATCTGGCCAGCCAACCTGCCACGTCAGCATGCCACGTCGGATACGTAGTCTTTGACTACGTATTTGAACTCTGACCAGTCAAAACAGGATGTTTTTACTAAATACTTTCTAGGGTAGATGTTTTTGCCAATTTTTTTTTTAATTTTCGGATGCTTTTACTAATTAACCCTGGGAGCTTTGGTTCCACCCCTTGGTTTACCATTAATGAAAATTGGAAATGCATGTCACTAATTTTACTCCTTGCTTTTCTCATTATAACTAATCATCTTCTCTTTGGCCCAAAAGATCTGGCGAAAGTTCTTTACTATTTTTGGCATTTCTTGGGTCCCCAATAAATCCTGCCGTCTTACTATGGAGAGTTTGTGGAAGAATGTGTGGGAATTAGTTCTTATAAATGCTTCTTTTTTTCTTCAGTTTCTAAAGATTTTTGTAACATCTTTTTTTTTTTAATTGTCAACAATTGGGCTGCTTTTCTTTAAATACAGATATACTTTTTTTTGTATATCCTGCCTACATACTTATAAGTAGGTGCGGTTTTTCTGGGATTTTGGTCCTTTTGTATTATTTAATTATTTTAATGAAATGCGCTTTTGAGCTTGATCAAAGGTTGTGGTGGGCTTGGTCAAGGGGATATAATATTCCTCTTTTTCTATCTTTTCAAGTGTTGGAGTCTATTCATGATCTGCTTGCCTCTTTAATTAGGGTTGGACACTTGGTCGATGCATACTTTTCTGCAGGAATCCAATTTCCAGGTTGATTGAGGGGGAAAAAGTCTAGATACCTGTGGCTTAAGCTTTTTGATTTAGGCTAATTTAAATATTTTATTTATTTTTCATCACTACTTTCAATAGCAAGAGTTGACATGATTATTAGTCTTGAAATGAGGATTTGAACGGAATGTCTTTTGCACTAATTTTCTTAATTATTGTTATCTTCTTGGAAAATGGTGAATATTATACCCAACCAATGCCATTTTTATATCGTGTTTTTTTTTACAACTCAAATTTCGAGTTTGTTGCCTCAAATGGAGTCTTTTATCAACAGGTATTGTTCATCACATGAGAATTTGACCATTGACCATGTTTTGCCCATTGCACGTGGTGGAGAATGGACGTGGGAAAATCTGGTGAGTTATCTAGTAAAAGGTGATTTTTTTAACGAGACAACTTTTCATTGCAAAGATGAGATTATACAAAAGAAGACTAAAAGAACTTTTCATTCCTTAAGAGGGAGTGTTTTGTTTTCTGTTATTTTAAGTAAATATAAATTGTCCATATACTAGTTGTCTGTATTTATGTCAATATTTATGCTTTCTTCCTATTTGTAGTTAGTCTAGAAATATATTATGTTTTTTGTTCTTTTTCCATAAGCTTAATTTCATACATCTTATTGTTATAGGTTGCTGCTGGTTTAAAATGCAATTCAAAGAAAGGTCAAATAACTTTAGAAGAAGCAAATATGAAGCTGAAGAAGACTCCCAAGGTAATGTTATATTCTGTTCATAGTTTTATATTCTTTATGATGACAAATCACCTTAGATTTATATAATTGTAATTTAAATTTGTGGACTTTCTTGAGATGAACAACGATGTTTTTTTACCTTGATTTTGCAGGCTCTGAAAGACTATGATATAGTTGCCATCCCTCTAACAAATACAGCAATAAAGATGCTGAAACTGAGAAAGGGAACCACTGAAGAATATCTTTCAAATGAGCATTGACATGTTGCAATTGTAAATTCCTCTTCTTTGCACATATTATGTATGTAGTACTCACTTTTCTAAAACTCCTTCCAAGTAATTTATGCTATCTTTTAACATCTTGCATTTTGTTTTTATATATATGTTATTATTCTTATAGGCATTTTCACCAATAATATTACTGTCCAATTAAGATTTACCAGTTTGATTTTTAGAATCTTAAGCTTTTAAATTTAGATGGATGAGATTATTCTAATTGTTCTTATAACATATTTCTTTTATGATAATTTGGTGAGTAGCAATGGCTTGGCTCTTTCCCTCTCTGACTTTTACTTAATAAAGTTCGAGGTCCAAGAACTCAACACCAAAGGGAGGAGTCCAAAATCCCGCACAAACTAGCGACTCTTCAAATATAGCAGCATCCCAGTCAAACCATTCCAGGTCGAGCTCTTTGAAGGTAGACTTTTCTACAGGTGAAAGTTTAGGACGATGAGGCAGTGTTGTTGGTGTAGAAGGACGAGGCAATAAAAAGTTAAAGCCAGACAAGCACAGACCTAAAGAAGCTGGAATTTTGACATATATAGGTTCTCGAACCCACAAGAGAACAAAGTTAAACAAATAGAAAAGGAAAAAAGCAACAAAAAAGAAGGAAGTGGTAAAAAATCAATCGAGCTCGCCATCTCTGGTCCAAACTCTACAAGAAGCCTCAGAGGATTGATGCCAGGGACCTCGGATAAAAAAACCATTGCTCCTTCCACCAATAGTCCAAGATCCTCTCTTTCTTAATCATTCCTTGGTTGGTATGCAAATGAAAAGAAAGTGCATCGCCTCTCGCCGATTCTTCTGAATCAACCAAAAAGAAGAGATGACATTCATGCTTATCTCTTTTTTTAGCTCATAAGCTTTAACTACCATCGTCATTAACATATGTCTTCGACATAATATGTCGTAGAGCGACCACAACAACAATAAAATTAGTTAAAAGTTTTGAAAGAGGAGGACAAAACACGTTCATTAAAGAGTACAATAAAAGCATGTCCAACCACTCTCATGGGTGTCACCTCCACCAAAATTTTGAACTTCTCCGAGAATCACCACCACTGCTTCACTCATAACTGAAGCATAGTCAGACGAATGATCCTTTTCTTAAGAGGGGATAAAATGTTTGCTCCTCCTCCTCACCTTCTTCAGAGGCAGTTCGATACATTAGAAGAAGCGACATCATCCTTAGATCATCGACCCGTTTTGAAGAAGGAAGATAGAGCAGATGTTCAAGCTTTGAAAAACACGAAGTAAGACTTTCACCCCTAGTGGTGGAAGGAACGTCCCCCATTCACAAGTCGGACCCCAAACCACGTCAGAGGCTTTCAGGTTTACTTCTCCCCTTCAAAGGGTTTCCACGTTAAATTTGTTGGTGTTATTTTATTTGTAGGTTTATACAAGTGAGAGATTATTATTTTTTGTTATTTTATTTGTAGGTTCATGCAAGAGCGGCATCACCAACCAAAATATGTTCCCAAAACAGAATGGTATCACTCCTTCCAGCCATAAGCTATTTTCTTCCATAAAGATACTTGAGTTTGTATATGTGCTTCCAAGGGCTTCTTCAATTCCTGAAGCCCAACAATAACCTTATGTAACAATAAGGTCATGTGCTCACTCCACTAAGTTTTTCATCTCGGTGCTCGGTCTTCTTCCTGGAGGCTGAGCCCTTTAAAAGTCTTTAAAAGTGGTCTTCCAGGATGGGCACCTGCCTTATTGGGCCTAGTGTGGTCATCCGGCCCATTCTACGGGTGACGTGGATGTCTTTGATCATCCTACGTGTGTCCTCTAGACAGGTGCCACGTGAGCGTATAGTTGCCTTGAAAATCCACCCATAACACTTAGAGATCTCAATACTTAACATATTGTTCACAAAATTGCAGACTTTGGTTGTGTAATAACCATTTTTACCTGAAAATTGAAAGAGGTTATCGAGTTCAATTATTTCATCATTTTTACTCTATTGAATTAATCTATGACTCTTTAATATCCTCCTCAATTCACTATGATCATAACCATATTTTGTCTCCTTTGATCTCCTTTTTTCCGTTGCCATCAATTAAAATAATGATACCTGCCATGCATTCAACAATAAATTATATATAGAAAGATGATGGATATGAAAAATGCAACTTATAACATAAATCTTTTTTAACCTAATTGACAAACGGCTTCGAGTGTTTTACTATGTCATACCTTTTGAGTTAATTTACGATCATAATTCTACTACCATAATATTCTATTAGCTTCATTTATGCTATCAACTTTCCAGCTCTACCTTTTTAAGAAACTTATCATTATCATAATTCTTGTGTTTAGTGCGTTCAAGAAAAGCCGAATTAGAAGCTATGTGAAGAGCTGGATTGATGTTAAGTCGAAATGCGAAGTAGCTTCACAACAACGCCTCAAAAGATGATGTTCAACATCTAATGCGACTGTCTCGGTTTTGATACATATTGACTTAGTTTGTGAATAAAAAACATTATGTCAGGTCGGTTAATTGCTGAGTTTAAGGCTTCTCTTATTCTCATTTGGAGAACTTATTCAGTTTTGATGCTGGACAACCACATGAACCTGGATAATATACTAGGCAAGTGGCCATACATGATTTGAGTCCATGTCCTCAAGGTTTGAAGGAGAATCTTTTAGCCAATGGGCCAACTCGGACAAGAATAATATATCATTACATAATAATATTGTTGGGATTGAGGCCTCTAAAAGAGTTCTCAAACGGAAGTCCCAACAGATCTTTCCTTGCAGTATAATAAATTCAAAATTCTAAATGCATAAAAGAAATACTAACCCTTGTCAAGAAGTGTCTAACTCTTCCTCGTTCTTCGATGGTTACGATCCTGGGACCACCAAAAAGATCTTCCTCACTAAGCACAAAAGAGAATCGGTGCGTGGGCACTATCTCCTTTGGAAAAAGGAAAATTGGGAAGAAGAATTTTCTTCCCAATACCCTATGGGCGGCGGCCAAGAGAGAGGGAGGAGAGGAATTTCCTGAGCCTTTACTTTAACTCTCTTGGTTGTGTGTTTTGGGGTCACCCCATAGGTCCTATTTATAGGAAAACCAAGGCCTCGGAAAATCTTCTGAATATCTTTTAATTAATAAATAATTAATTAAGATATTCTAAAATATATTTCAATAATAAAGATATTATATTTTATTCCATAATAAAATATTCCATATCTTTTATTTAAATTAATCAATATTAATTTAAATATATTATTCAATATCTTCCATTTAAATTAATCATATTAATTTAAAATAAGATATTCATATATTTTAAATAAAAATGCAAACTTTTTGGTCAACCCTTTGACCAAGGGGGCGTGTGACCCCACCTTGGGTCACACGCCCCTATCATCATCCAATGACAATATTGGGCATTTTTATTTTCCTCTTTATTTAATGGAACAATTCCATTAAATAATTAAATAAATAAACTCCTTTTATTTATTCCAATAAATAAAACTCTTTTTATTTATTTCCTCATTTAATTTGATAATTTCAAATTAAATATTTAAATAGACTCTTCTATTTAAATCCCCATTAATTTTGGACAACACAAAATTAATTTAATTAAATAGACTCCTCTATTTAATCTCTTATAATTAAATAGACTCTTCTATTTAATAATTAAATAGACTTCTCTATTTAATTTCACCATTAATTAAATAATTAAATAGACTCCTCTATTTAATTTCCTTTAATTAATTGAATAGACTCCTCTATTCATTTCCAATTTTCCAAAGAGAAATTAATCGTATTAATTTATGTTCTCGATTACATGCGTTAGCTCGGAGGACTTAATGGACCTATAGGACTAAGCTCCAATGATCCAGAATTACCTTTGATTAAAACTCCTTTTAATCAATTAATTCTCATTCATTAACTCCTAGATAACTCCACTAAATATCTAGAGTTGCACTCTTAGTACTATAGACATAGTTGTGTCCATTGGCTATAATCATTAACTACACTTTGATCCTTCACAAGTTAGTTCGTATCCATGGCTAGGTATTTACACCGTATTAACCTCCATGATACATCTTGTTCCTTAAGCCCAACCGATTCTCCAATGAACAACCTTACATAATCTCCATTATGCGTCTTTAACCTTTTCCTTGATCGGAGGAATATGGGGCCCCATTGTTCAAGACCGAATCAGTCCATAAGGGAACTACTTATCTATTTTCCTATATGGAAAAGAGTGAATTCCAATTCTTGTGTAATTACGTTCCCGGCTATAAGCAAGATGCAATCCCCAAAGTGGGAGGCATATTGAGCGAACTATACGAGTCACTCTCACCTATGCAAATCAAAGGCTTGTCTCTTGCGAACAGGAGTTCGTAATCCACTCAGGATTAAGATCAATTGTACATGATCAACCTAGGTTGATAAATGAAGTGTCTTTCTGAACGGCTTTCCCCGGAAGATAGTAAGTTTATCTTAGTCCAGGTCTACTACAATCTCTATTGCAAGAACACCCCCACTCACATGTCTCTACATGAGCGATCCAGGATGAGATCACTTGTGCCAATTCACAAGTGGGCCGTGTTAGTGGTGTTACCAGAAATAAGGCACCCAACCTTTATTCATGTACCACAGACTATTTGAGTTACACTTAAGTGAATCTTCCTGCATCATATGCTCACTCTAAGTTATCATACGTAACTCTGGATCTTATGATGGATTACATTTATTAAACTAATAATAAATGACAATGTAAATATTACTAATTAATATTTCCTTTATTTATTTATAGTTTAATTGGATTACATAAGATTTAGGGCAGAAACCCCAGCAAATATATCAAAAGGCTATAGAGAATTAAAATCATGTTTCAAATGCAAAAAGTAACAAACTTTTTCACTTAAACATCTCAAATTGCTCTCTTAGATGTATATAGTTCTACCCTTTGAGGTAAAAATCACTCTTTTTACAAAAAGAATATATCCACCCATCCATCAAATAACATTATGTTTATTAGATAATAAAAATAATGAACATAATTTATATAATCAAACCAAATGTTATTGGACAGAAAGCCATTCAAATATGCAGAGAAAATAAAGAAAATAATAATATTATAATATCACCCTAAGAGTCACTAAATAGGGGAGTGTGAACTCTCTAAAAGTAATGATACTTGAGCTTCTCCATCTTCGAATTCAATTTTGTCTGATTGTATTCTAATGCACTTTTAGCAATTTCCATTTCTACAATTTTTTTTCTTCAAATTTCCAACTCTTTGATCTTCCAACAAAGCTACGTCCACTCCTTCGTCGAGAAGGAAGTCGGAAAATTCTCCCGAAATTGAAACTTAAGATACATCATATAATTCAACTTCTTCAGCAGGAGCTAGAAATAGGAACAGGAACAACCTGTGATTTTGGTTTACTGATTTTATTTTCACCAATAACAATAACAACCTTATTAATATTGCTAGAATTTGTGATGACCCGACTCCTTTTAATTCATTTAAAATCAGACTTCAGCGGAAGACTTAATATTTAATTAAAAATTCGGCATGGATATGTTTAAAACTTGGACTATCCAAAACCCGTTTACATTTTTCATAAGCGGAGAATTTAAAAGACAAGGAATTGCAATTCCTTTTTGTAAAGTTTAAAAGAGTTTATGACTAAAAAAGTTAAAACGGAAAGCTCTTATGAGCTTATATACAAATTTACATCTCAAAGATAAAATATAAGAGAAAGTGAGTCCGTGGACTTTAAAAGTATCTCTACTCCCTCTCGGCATCATCATCATCCAGATCAGACTGCACCAGCTCCTCTCTCAGGACCACGAACATTACCTGAAAATGTTTGTAATATCATGAGCTAACAACAAGCCCAGTGAAAATAAATAGAAAATAGAGTAACAATAGACTCCAAACCCGCATCCGGATTTGTGTCCAAGAACTTACTTACTCTTTGTTATCCATCCATTCAAAGAAATTTACATCAAGTATTCCACTTTTACTTACCAAGTCTCTCAAATGATCGAGGATCTAACTTCCAAACATTTAAGGGGATGTGTTTCATATCACACATAATATTGTATTTCATTCTCTTTAATACCTTATACTATACATAAGGTTTACATTCAAGTGTTAATCTCCAATTTCAAGATCTTCCAATTAATTTAAATCTAGTTCTCTTATATATATAAAATGATAATTATACAAGGTTCAACACACCATTGTATTCTCTCATTATACAACTCAATTTCATTCCTCTTTCTTATAGCACTAGACTTGTAACGTCCCGTTATTTTGAAGTGAATTTTTTTTATATTGTTTATTTATTTATTTATTTCAATTTAAGTATTTAGTTTAATTATTATTTTTGTAATTTCGATTTTAGTAGTTAATTTGGCCCGAAATTCTTTTTAATAGTTTTAATACTTTTAAATTCGCTTCGGTGACATTAATAACTATTAATAGGCCAATTAATAATTATTAATCACCTTTAGATTAATTTAAGAGCTTCGGGTTTCGATTTAGGAGTCAAAAGTCATAAAAGGACGCAACCGTCATTTCCGTTTTCTTAAAAATATCAAAACACTATTCATTCATCTTTAAATATACCCCTTTGACCAAAAGTCTTCATTTTTCTCATCCATTTTCATCCCAAAACCGTGTCTCTCAAAGGGGGAAGGAGATTTTTGGTTTTTCTTCGTTTCTCGGCGGATCGGCTCGATCTTGGTTGCATCGGAAAGCCCTCGGGTCTAGGATTTTTTTCCACCCATCCATCGTGCCTTTCTCCCGTGATCCACGGAGTTCTCGGTAAGTTTATCTTGAAACCCTAAGCTCCAAATAGTGTTTTAATGGAGTTTTCTCTTTGATTCTTCGATTTCTTGTCGGGAAACTCGGTGTTTGTAAATACGAGAGTTGTTTTAAAAGTGTTTGAAAACTTTCCCTTAACCCTAAAACCGAGTTTCAGTCGAAGCCCTTCCCGTTTGAAATTTATCTTTTGGGGTTTGATTATGGGTTAATTATTATTGAAATAATGTTTATTGTAATTCAACTCGGGAAATTACATATCGTTCAAAAACCCTAATTATCAATACTCATTGAAATCGGGAATATCGAAATTGCTTGAAACCAACTCGAAACACATCTAAATTGCCTAAAAGCCGGAAAACCAAACCCGAGACCCACTTTTCATGGGGGGCCGAGAGCCTCATGTTGGGGTTTGTTGAGTTTTTCGTCGTTTTGTACGCTTAGATGTTGTTTGATCATTATTTGGTAATTTATTGATTGTTTGATATAATTCTAATTGTAGGTGGTTTGAACTTTGCTTGATCGCTCTATCGGAGGTTGGGAGCGAAATCATCTTTTACTAAGGTGAGAATAGTTAGGATTTAAAGTAATTTTAAAAACCGAATAAGTATAATGATTTGTAGAATTGGAAACTAAGACTAGGATTCGAATCTAAGAATAGAGGGAAGTGAGTTAGTGCCCTTAGGATGAGGAGTTAATCCTTTGAGTGAGAACTTTAGAGTTTCTCGAGGCAAACTTTGAATATTAGAAGTTCTAAGTTAGATTCGTTTCGAAGCTTAGGATGGATCATTGGAAGTTAAAAGATCCAAACTTTTAGATAGAACGGTTAATAGAACCTCAGATTTTATTGGAAGTTTAGAATCCTTGAAGGATTAGATTAATCGTTTAAGATAGGATTTACTTTTATTATGGTGGCGGAGTTTGATTTACATATCGTCCTTCCGGAATTTCCTATTTATTTACTTTATGACTTTTACTTTATGCCCTTTACTTTATGTTTGTTTTGGTTACTTTAATATTCATACTTTACTTTTATTTACTTTTACAAGCATAACCATAACATCTTGCACCATAACATCTCGCACCATAACATCTCGCATCATTGAAAGAAAGTGAAAAAGAAAAGAAAGTGAGAAAGAAAACGAAAGGTTAATGGTGGATGCTACGGGAAATGTCCACGTTACCTTCATGCATAAGGTTGAATGGTGGATGCTACGGGAAATGTCCACGTTACCTTCATTTCATGCATAAAGGGCGAATGTGAATCCTACGGGATGTTCTCATTACCTTCATGCATATGATCGATGGAATAGAGAATCGAGATGTTATATTTATGCAAAGTTTATTTATTTTTCTTATTTATGTCGTAACAAGTTAATGGATGAGGAATTGACCATGAGTGTTAGTAATATCATCCTTTGGAGAGTATAGAATGAAATTTACCAAAAGTTTGGAGAACTTTAGGAATGATTGTGTCAGATTAATTGGACACGAATTGGAATATGAGTTTGAGGTCTAACTTTACTTTTTATTCTTATTATTCTCATTGGGCTTAAGTTGTTAGCTCATGATATTACAAAAATTTCAGGTAATGCCCTGACTAGAGGTCGTGGGAAAGGAGATGGTGCTGTATGATCGAGGGATGATGATTTTGAGATGGACTAGGTGTTATGTAAAAGTCCATGTACATGGTTTTGTGAATTTTATATAATTTTGAGATTTGTACAATTGTATATAGCTCTTAAGAGCTTTTGTATTTACTTTTATGATTATAAATCATTTTGAACTCCTGGATAGGAACTTAATGTTCCTTGTGTATTTTAGATTTTGAAATTAAGATGTAAACAGGTTTTGGCTAGCCAATTTTCAAACATAACCACGCCATTTTTCTTAAAATATAAAGACTTCCGCTGTGTTTTCTAATTTAAATTATTTAAAAGTGACGGGTCGTCACACGACTATCATCATATTTCATTCTTTTTCTCTATGGAAATGTATAATATACATAATGTTTCATTTCTTTTCTTTAATATATAATGCTAAGCTCACTCGGTCTTAACATATTTAAACATTCATTAACTCACTAAACAAGTGTAAAGGGCACACAACCTTTACGTTAATATAACCATCACATGCGAATAATGTCAGGTAATGAAAGCTCCTGTAGGACTAAACATTCACCTCATTATCTCGCTTTCCAAAATAAAATATACAAATTCCTTTCAATAATCTCTTTCCATCTCTAGTGAATAATGACAAGTAATGAAGCTCCCGTAGGCTAAGTTCATTCACCTCATTAAACTCACTTTCCAATATAAAATATACGAATTCCTTTCAATAATATCTTCCCATCTCTAGTGAATAATGGTAATGAATGCTCCCGTAGGCTAAGCTCATTCACCTCATTATCTCACCCACCGAATACAAGGTTCAATACACCCTTGTATCCTCGTATATGTATCATAGTAATTATGGATAATACTAGATAGTGTGAACTCGCATAGTTCCATCATTATCTCACAATCCATCTCCTCCGATCATGCAAAGTCCTGCAATCCTTTAGCATTCCTCATGTACATATACGTAAACATAAAACAAATAATACCAGACAATGCAAGCTCACTCAGTCTATGCATTGCCTCATTATTCCTCCCAATTTCGATTATGCAATATGATATGAGATGATATGAATATGCTTTCAAGTGCAAGTAAATAAATATAAACATTCAAAGTAATCGAAAGAACATAAAGGTAAATGGAACACGTAATACTCTTATATATAAAATAAGAAAGTAGGAACTTCTGATAAGAAACAATAAATAAATCAAGCCAAATGGCCTTCAGTTAAACTTGAATTACTAACTTTATCATAAAGTCTCCAATTCAAATGATTCTATTGCTTTCAATAAACATCCGAAGTTCCATAATCAAATTCCTTATTCACCCCATTTTTCTTGAAACCTTCAACTTCCGATAATCATTCTTAAACTCCGGAACGAATCTAAACTTAGAACTTCCACGAGTTATTCGTTTCCTTCGAAAAAATCCATGAGTTCTCTCATTCAATTTTAACTAACTCCAAGCCTAAGCATGTTAGCCCACTTACTTTAATCCTTTCGATTTAAACCTTAATCTTAACTTCTAATTCTACAAATCGTTCAACTTATTCAGTTTCTAAAGCTACTTTAAATTCTATTAATTCTCACCTCGAATGCTCCCATGACAACAAAGTTCCCACGAACCAACAAACGAACAATCACACCTACAATCCATCAATCGATCAACGAATTACAATTCAAATCTAATAAGAGAAAAAGTATGATTTTCGGGTGAATAGTGATTTCGGATGAATAGTATTTTCGGGTGAATAGTGTTTTTCAAAAATCCGGGCTCAAAATCGTCAAATTCCTTGATAGAAATACGTGATTTCAACTTCAAAACTCATTTATAATAAAAAAAGAACAAAACCATGTAAAAAGTTTAGAAAACTCACTTTTTAGGGCTTCCCTTAGAAAACGAGAAACGCCAAAAGGTTAGGTGGGATAGATAGCCCACATCCCGAGCAATTCAACTGTAACGACCCGTCACTTTTAAATAAATTTAATTTAGAAAACACAGCGGAAGTCTTTTATTTTAAGAAAATTTTGCGTGGTTTTGTTTGAAAATTGGCTAGCCAAAAACCTGTTTACATCCTAATTTTTCAAATCTAATAAAATCACATGGACTTTAAGTCCCAATCAGGAGTTCAAATATTTCATATCATAAAAACCACATCAAAAGCTCTTATGAGCTAAATACAACATATACACAATCAAAGTCTTTGAAATTCACAAAAATAATTACATAAACTTTACAACAAAAGAGTCCATCTCGAGGTCAGCATCCCTCGATCACGCAGCACCACCTCCTCTCCCTCGACCTCTTACAGGGCATTACCTGAAATTTTTGTAATATCATGAGCTAACAACTTAAGCCCAGTGAGAATAATAAGCATAAAAAGTAAAGATAGACCTCAAACTCGCATTTCGATTTGTGTCCAAATAATCTAATACAAATCACTCCTAAAGTTCTCTAAACTCTAGGTAATTTCGTTTTATACTTTCTAAGGATGATATTACTAATAATCATAGTCAATACTCATCCATCAACATTGTTATGACATAAGTAAGAAAAGTAAATATACTTTGCACATCATACAACTTCTCGATTATCTCTTTCATCTATCATAAACATGAATGCATGAGAGCATCCCGTAGGACTTCGCAATTGCCCTTTTGTGCGTGAATGAAGGGTAATGAGAACATCCCGTAGGATCCCATTCAGCCTTATGCATGAGGAAGTAATGCGTCAATCCTGCAGGATACCATTCAACTCCCTATGTATGAAGAAGTAATGCGTCAATCCCGTAGGATACCATTCACTCCTTTTGAATCTAGAAGTAATGAGAACATCCCGTAGGATACTCATTCAACTCATTTTCTTTCACATTCTTTCTTTTCTTCCAAGGTGATGTGAACTCCACGTAGGGTTCATCATTCTTCCTTCTTTTCTCTTTCACTTTCTTTTCTTTTTCTCTTTCATTTCTTTTTCACTATAGGTGATGTGAACTCCACGTAGGGTTCATCATTCTTCCTTCTTTTCTCTTTCACTTTATTTTCTTTTTCACTTTCATTTCTTTTTCACTTTCGTTTCTTTTTCTGAAGGTGATGCGGACACTACCCGTAGGCTCCAACATTCTCCCCTTCATTTCTTTCTCACTTTCAATTTTTTTTTCATGAATAGTGCGAGAATGGTATGATGCAATATGATATGCATATGCTTGCATATCCTTGTAAAAGTAAATAAATGAAGTGTGGAATTAAAGTAGCCGATACAAACATAAAGTAAAAGGCATAAAGTAAAGGGCATAAAGTAAAAGACATAAAGTAAATAAATAGGAAACTCCGGAAGAACGATACGTAAATCGAACTTCGCTACAATAATAAAAGTAAAACCTATCTTAAACGATTAACTTATACCTTCCAGGATTCTAAACTTCCAATATAATCTGAGGTTCTATTAACCGTTCTAAAAAAAAGTTGGATATTTTAACTTCCAATGATCCAACCTAAGCTTCGAAACGAATCTAACTTAGAATCTTCTAAGATTCAATGCTTTCCTCGAGAACTCTTAAGTTCTCACTTAAAGGATTAACTCTTAATACTAAGGGCACTAGCTCACATCCCTCTAATCTTAGATTCGGTTTCTAGTCTTAGTTTCAAATTCTACAACCTTCACACTTATTTGCTTTCTATAATTACTTTAAATCCTAACTATTCTCACCTTAAAGAGAGATGACTTCACTCTTAAATCCGAGAGAGCGATCAAACAAACGGTTCGAAAACACTTACAAATTGAATTATATCACATAATAAATAAATTACCAACTATCGATCAAACAACAACTAAACATACAAAACGACGAAAAACCCAACAAATCCCCATAAGAGGCCCACGGCCCTATCAAAGAAAATGGGCCTCAGGTTTGGTTTTCCGGCTTTTAGGCAATCTAAAAGTGTTTCAAGTTGGTTTTAAGCAAATTCGATATTCCCGATTTCAATGGGTATCGATAATTAGGGTTTTTGAACATTAAGCCATTTCCCGAATTGAATTTAAATAAACATTATTTCATTAAATTCTAACCCAAAATCAAACCCAAAAAGATAAATTTCAAACGGGAAGGGTTTCGACTGAAACTCGGTTTTAGGGTTATGGGAAAGTTTCCAAAAAACTCTTAAAACTACTCCCGTATTTACAAACACCGAGTTTCACGGCAAGAAATCGAAAGAAAACAAAGAAAACTCCATTAAAACACTATTTGGAGCTTAGGGTTTGAAACTTTACTTACCGAGATCTCCGGATATCACGGGTGGCAAGCACAATGGTTGGGTGGAAATGAATCGTAGGACCGATACCTTTCCAATGGAACGAGAATCGAAGCGTTCCGGCAAGAAACGAACGAAAAGCAAAATTCTCTTTTTCTTCTTTGAGACCCGCGAGTAGGAGGAGAAGAAATGGAGAAGTTTTGGTCAAAATTTGAGTCAAATGTGTTTTTAAAGAAGATGACCAATAGTGTTTTTAGATATTTTAGAAATTTGGAAATGACGGATATATCCTTTTATGACTTTTGACTTATAAAACGAAACCTGATGATCTTAAACTATCCCAATGGTGATTAATAATTATTAATTGGCCCGTTAATAATTATTAATACCATTAAAACAAAAATAAACTAAAAAGGTAATTAAAAGGACTTAAACCGAAATAAACTACTAAATTCTAATTTACCGATAAATAAATAAACTTTAATTACTTAAATTAAAATAAAATAAATAAAAGTTTTTTTTATCACAAAATAACGGGACGTTACACCAACGCAACTGACATCATCGAAAACGGTCAAGAGCTCAAAGAGCTTTCCATGGTCGGCCATGGAGGAGAGAAAGGAAGGAAGAGAAAAATGAATTTTTGGTCAAATGGGTCAAAGTAGAGATTTAATTTTAAAGAGAGATGAATAGTGTTTGGATATTTTTAAGAAATCAGAAATTACAGTTACGTCCTTTTAACTTATAAAACGAAACCCAAAGTTCTTAAACTAGTCAAATGGTGATTAATAATTATTAATTGGCCCGTTAATAATTATTAATACGACCAAAACTAATTTAAGCTAATAAAAAGATTAAAAGAATTTATGAACGAAGTAAACTCGTAAATTCTAAGTTATAAATTCTAAACTAAATCTAAAATTTAAATTAATCAACTCTAAAATTAAATTAAGTGCTTTACATCGAATAATAATAGTTAAAATAAATAATAAAAGAAAAAAAATCATTGTAAAATAACGGGACGTTTCAGAATCATCCTTGTGATCAACATTATTAATATTGCTAGAATCATCCTTGTGATCAACATTATTAGAACCCTAAATTTTGGTTGATAATTCAGATAGCTTTTGGATGTGAGGATGAGCTTGTTGATCAGATTGGGAGGTTGGCATTGTCGTAAACTTCTTTTTGAGACAAAAAATTTTATCAGAAATTTGATGTCTGGTAACGGAAGAATGGATGAGACGAGGGTTAATAAAATGGAAGAATCCACCAGCAACAGTAATAGTATTGCTTTGTTGATATTCATAATAACCATTTAACAAAGTAAGCTCATCTTCCTCACTTCATAACTTTTGAAATTTCACACTCATTCTTAATAATCTTTACATCCATGCCCTCCATACTACGCTGTTGATAATGCAATTTAAATATGAGGATTGAACAATTTTGTATGTTTGTTATAATAAGAAATTAGCAAAACAAACACTAAAAACGATGATTGCTTGAATAAGAGAGTTGGAACAGATTATAAATAATGTATATAAAAAACTGAAAAGATTAAAAGATTTCATAACAATCTCAATAGAAAAATGTAAATAAATTGGGTTATATTCTTATTTATTGAAAACCAAATATGAGCATAATTTCATTTTTCTATTATTAGTTATTTTAGGAATCATGATTTGATTTGATTTTTTTTTTTTGAAAGAAGGAATCATAAATTGATATGGAAGGCTTTCAACAATTTTTGTTGCCTAATAATCTTAATTTTTTTTTTAAAAAATTTAGTTGAAGAGAGAATTGAAGTTCTATGGAATGAGTATTTTGTTGCCCAATTACTGAATCATAAGATGCTGTCTCGATGTTAAGTCATAACTGAGATTAATTCGATTAATGGATCACCAAAACTGGTCTTTGGATTTTATTTATTTTCTGGGTTCATCAAATAGTCGATGATTTACAAAAAAAATAATCCAGCACACAGAAAAGCATTTTTTTAATTTTTTTTAAGATTCCTATTTTAAAAGGAAATAAGCTTTCTTAATTTTTGATTTCATTCCTTGACTGTTTGTAAACATTAATTCAATTCAACAATAGCATAATGATTTTGGATGAATTTTAATTAATCTTGGTTTTCTTTCATTCTTTACTAAAAAGAAATCAAGCCAACACATTATTTACACTATGGCTACATGGTTCCGGCCTTCACTTTTAATTTAATGCAACATAAATGGATGGATGGATTGGATTGGATGAAATGAATTTCTTTTTATACTTTACCAGATAGAAATGATTTGGAAAAATTATATTTTCAATTAAAACCATGACATTTTTTTCCACATACCAAATTGACCTAGATCTTAATCGAGTTAGGTTGGTTTTGTATCTAAATGGGGCGGTGTTGAAGGACTGAGAAGTTTTAGACTTAAATGGGGCGGGGTGTAATTAAGGCACCCCACCCCGTTTACACCCCTTAGTTGAATGTAGAATTAAATATATTTTAATCATAACCATAGATATGTCACTTTGTAAATATCATCGTACTTTATTCTATGGTAGTTTTAACCCGTTACAATAATGATGTAAAATGATCATTAAAAGTAATTTGACCTAAAGAAGTACACATTACGATTACTCATTTTAAATACACTGCTTTATCTAAAAATAAAAGTAAAACAGATTATATTTCGATTTATCTCGATAAACAATTCAAA
Organism: Gynostemma pentaphyllum; assembly: GCA_028015215.1. Classification (NCBI taxonomy): domain Eukaryota; kingdom Viridiplantae; phylum Streptophyta; class Magnoliopsida; order Cucurbitales; family Cucurbitaceae; genus Gynostemma; species Gynostemma pentaphyllum. The sequence continues at coordinate 8,123,946 of CM051348.1, read as the reverse complement.
ACACCACACTGAACTCTCACGTTTTCGACCCCTAAATGGTTGGGTAGAATTATATTTTAATGGTGCAAAAGTAAATTGGTAGATATATTAAAAATAATAAATTACATATCCACAAAAAAATTTCAAGCAAGCATCCTCGTTGAAGATGAGTGATTAGAAAAGAAATTACATATTCATTCTTATTGCAGGTTTCTTCGGGCCTGGGTCCTTATAGAACTAATCCAACTTACTCGGCCCATGGAATGATTTTCACCCTCTACAGTTCAATTATTTATTAAACTATAAAAATGCTCTTTGAGTAATTTTTAAAAAGTTCTAAAATTTTAATAATTAACATGCAAATTTATGTTATTCGAGACCAATTCTATAAATTAATTGAAATAAGATTAAAATGTAAACCTGGAAATTTGTCTATTAACTATACTTGTAACAGTGTGATGAAGAAATGAACTAATTAAAATTGTGAAACAATTGTAATTTCAGTTTCAACTAAAATAAAATATTAATAGTAATTAAATTTCATGATTATAATAGAATAACACTCTAAAAAAACAACAAAGGGACTCAAAAAAAAAAAACAACAACAAATGATGAATGGAATAATTTAATATAATTATTCAAGGTGAGGTTGAATGGATAATATTGTACTTTAGTTCCTCAACTTGTAGTTTCAACATTGCCTTGTTTAAATTGTGCTTATTGTGAAGACATGTCAATTCCTCGAAATCTTTCATGATCGATTCTCTAAAAGAAGGCTTCAACCAATCTAATTGAAGCCCTAAATCTTCCATATGTGTTTCTAAGCAATTCATATCAAACCGATTCAATTCTTTTTTAGAACTTGACCCCGATCCCGATCCCGATCTCGTCTTCTTCTTCACCCCTGAAGTTGACGCTCCTCTTTTATCCATCTTAAAAAATAACAATCACATTTCAATATTATTAAGCTTACTAATTCAAGAAATTATATTTTGATCAATAAAATGTTTTTTTTGGGCATCTTAAGTATTTTCTTTCAGTTTACTCTTTAGGGTTTTAAAGTTAATTTTTAACATTTAACTTACCATCACCTAATAAAAAAACTTATTTATTTCAGGCAATCAATCAATAAATATTATTTGAAATTTCATAAAATTTAGAGCATCAAAAGCATGGAATAACATGTTTTATTATTTAGTGGAAATACATAAGTAATTTATGAAAAACATGTTTTGTAATGGAAGGAAAACATAAACAATACAAACATTTAAAATATTAAAAGTAAAAACAGCGAGGAAAATAAACAATAATCACAGAAATTAAGAAGAATGAAATAATTGAAGAGAGAAAGGCAAAAGAAACTTACCGAATACGGTCTTAATGGCGGCAAAATGGCACTATTCGTGCAGCTGGAAGGAGAAGGAAGACATAAACTTTTTAAAAATATTATGGTATAATGATTAATAGAATAACAAAAAAGTTATAAAAAGGTGAAAAATATATGGGTAATTCAATTAAAGAATATATTATATTATGGAATAAATAAAGCTTTGGTATTACAATTTTGAAAAACTGTGTACGTTTGTTATAATAAGAAATTAACAAAAAAAATAGAAAAAAAAGGTAGAGTAATGGTTGAAAGAAAAAATAAGAACAAAACCTAAAAAAAGATGGTTTCTCGAATGAGGGAATGAGGACAAGAAAATAATTTTTTTTCGTGCTATTAAAAGATTTCAGAATGGTCTTATTGAAGACCAAATATAAGCTTTGGCCCCTAGATTTTAAATAGGAAAACTTTATTTAATAAATATTTTAATTATGGAATGGTTGGGAAATTAGTACCTTATAACTTCTAATTACTATTTAAGGCTTAATTATTAATTTTTATGTTTTGGAAAATTAGTATCCTGATTAAATCCATTTTTTATATTTAAATTTAATTATTAATTTTTTATGATTTGAAAAATTAGTATCCTAATTAATTCCAATTTTTATATTTAAATTTAATTGTTATTTTTTATGCTTTGAAAAATTAGTATCCTAAATAATTCCAATTTTTATATTTAAATTTAATTGTTAATTTTTTTATGCTTTGGAAAATTAGTATCCTAATTAATTCCAATTTTTATTTTTAAATTCTCTTTTTTCTTTTTTAAATAAAATGTTGACCTAATATTTTGGCGGATTTATTTTAAATTATGGTATAGGTTTTAAATATGGAAAAATCCAAAAATATAAATATGGCATAATAATCAAATCAAAATTTCAATATGGAAAAAAAGAATCAAAAGAATCATGCAAAAATTATCATTTAAGGAGAAATACAACACGTCATATTATCAAATTTCCATAAATTAAAAACAAAGAGATGGACAAACATGAAATTCAAAAAATAAAGCTAATTTGAAATGTACCTACACCAAATCAAACAAAATAAATAAAACTAAACTAGTGGCCCATAAGAACTAATGTGATAAAAATGCTGCAGGAATGTAAATCTAAAAACGAGAGAAAATGAAACATATTAGGATTTTTGAACCAGACAAAAAAAATTCCCTATCAATAAACTACATAATGAACATGGGATATGAATGGCAAGATGAAAAAGCAATGATTCAGATAATGACGGATAGAAAAATAAATGAATGTTACCCAATAGCTTTCTTCTTCTTCTTCCTCCTCTTTTTTTTTTTTTTTGCAATAAACGCTCCGAACCAGAGATGACTTTGGCGGTTTCTAGCGTAAAACTAAACACAACGATGACGATTACTCCGGCGTGAATTTTCAAGCATGAACATGTATGGTTCTCTGATGAGTTTGGTGTAAAATGTCTTGATGAGAGGTTAAGGATTTCTTTGGGTTTTATTTGAATGGAATTTAGAGAGTAAATAGTTTATGGATGGAGTTTGGGTTAATGGAGGTTTTGGGGTTATGGAATATTTGGGTTATAGAGGTTTCTAATTCTCTCTCTTTTTTTTTTTTTTTCCTTTTTCTGTCGGTAACTTGTGAGGAGATGATATTTAAAGACTAAATTGGGTTGAAAAATAAGGAAATTGATTTTAAATTGATTTTGATTGGCAATCAATTACCCAAAATTAACTCCAATCAAATATATCTTGCCACTAATTAGCTTAATTTAGGCTATTCCAAATAATTCCTCAATTAAAAATCAATTTAAATTTCAAAAATCTCTTAACCAAATATGTATTCAGACCTTTTTTAAATCATTTTTATCTTATTATTGTTTTTTATTATGAACAAAAATCAAATTAGAAATATGTCACTTAAAACAACAATTTTTCAAACCAAAGTCTATATATATATATTTTTAATTTTTTTTTAAATAAGTAAAATTTTGTTAATTTTAGATATTATCGGACGAAAATGGTTGTCTACAGGGTGATGAAAGAAAGTGAAAGTCTTTGGAATTCAGTTTGAAGAGAGAATTGAAGTTTTATGGAATGAATGTTTTATTGCCCAATGCCAATGTTTGAATATTAAGTCATTATTGAGATTAATCCGATTATTATTGTCATTTGTATGGATCACCAAAACCGGTCGTACGATTTTTTTAAACTAAAGATTATTGACCTTCTTCTCACATTTTAAATTATATTGACATTGTGATATGTCATACACCTATGAAAATATAAAAATTCCAGTCATTACACAATTAAAATTGCGTAATAACCGGAGTTTTAATTGAGTAACTGTGGATATTGAGAAAGCAATTTTTAAAGCAAAAGAAGATTTTTCTGAATTTTCTTCTTTTGATCCTGGTTTCCACGTTAGTTCAACATCTCTTAACATTGTGGAAGAAGGTTTCGACGTTTTGCTGTTTTGTGATGTTGTCTGGTCTTCTATGACATTGCAATCTGGTTTAGGATGGGATTTGAAAATGCCTTCAGGTTATTAATTTCCTCTTCAAGTTCCTTTGTTGAATGCTTCTTGTCTTTCGGCATTGCATGCTGAAGCTATTTGTGTTTTGGCTGGGTTGAAGGACACTTCTGCTCGTGGTTTTTTGGTTGTTAATGTTCACTCGGATGCAAAAAACCTCGTTGATATTCTTAATGGTGTTTCTGTTTGTCTGACTGATTTTACTTGCATTTTAGAAGATATAACATATAAGAATGTTTATTTCTTGTTTTGTTCTTGTTGTCTTTTCTTTTATTAGGAGGGAATGTAATATTGAAGCTCACTCTTTAGCTAAGAGGGGTTTTGACTCAAATGTTTGTTCTCTTTGATCTTTTAGTAAAGTTTATCTTTGGCAGAAAAGAAAAAGAAAAGTGTGATTTGGTTTTTGTCCATCCAAAACTTTATGAGTTTATTCTTCCAGTGTCCGGTTGGTTTTTGTTAGATTTACAAAAACTAGAGTAGAGCCTATACATTAGAAGCTTAATAATTCACAAGGCTATAGCTTTTACTTCCCTGAACTTACACAATAAAATAAATGTAAAATGGCCAAATGCATGCACTCAAATCAGGCAATTCATGATTAATTTTGCATAATGATTTAAGAAACTGACCCATTGCTAAAAAAAGTTAGTCTTGACTTGACAATATTTTTAAAATACTTTTAAAGGCTCCCAAACGAGCCCTAAAAGATGGACGAGAATGAGGAGCATTCTTCTCACCTCAATGTTTTAAGATTTCTTCTAAATTCAATAAACCAAGTATTCACCTCCCCATTCCAGAAGTCCCTGATCGGATGAAGTCTTTTTTTTTTTTTTTTTTTTTTTTTTGCAATGTTGAACAAATTTGGGAATTTAGATTCAAGAGCTGCATCACCAACCCAAATATGTTCCCAAAACAGAAATGTTGAACAATTCTAGAAGTACCCAAATATGTTCCCAAAACAGACGAAGTAATAGTGTATTGAACTGTTATAGTTTCAGTTTTAGTTGGTTAAAGACTAACTAATTATTGTTATAGACTATTGATAGTCTATAAATATCTTTGTATTCATCTCTTATAGTTTAAATGAAGAAATATTCATACAGTTTATACAAAGTTATATGGTATCAGAGTTTTTCTCTCTCTATTGACACACGTCAAATTTCTTACCCATTCAAGAAGCTTCTCTTTCCTTTTAAAGAAAATTTCTCATCTTTTGTTATCTGGTAATTTCCGTCGATAAGCTTCCAAGAACAACTCTTTAGCAGAAAGAGTGTCCTTAAGTCTAGGCCTAGCATTTCCTAAATTCCTTTAGGAGTGTAAATCGGTCGGGTTGGTTTTGGTCGGTTTTTGGATTACCCAAAACCAACCCCGACCGAATTGGTCGGTTTCGGCCGGTTTCGTCGGTTTTTCGGTTTTAACTAACACCCCTGGTTTACATGAGGTCAACCCCTTCCCTCTTTGTATTTCCCTTTTATTTATTTATTTATTTTATATCTTTTGACAATGATTCTATGGGGGCTTGGCAAATCTTTCACTCATTTACACACTCCCACAGTAGTGATCATTTTCTCATCAGATTAACTAAAACAAGCAAACTGAAGATTGATTGCTTTCTTTCATACAACCCTGACTTTATTTCTTATCAGTTATTGTGAGAAAACTTACTAACAACAAATTGAAGAATCGATCACACCTTCGACTGGTACTGGTAGTTTTTTTTTACCTTGTCTTTTTGGTAGTAATCAGAATAGGAATGTTGAATAACTAAAACTATCTCTTTTAATTAACACCATTGCTACTCTGTCTTTATCAGAAGAGAAGAGAACATTAGTCTAAATTGAAAATACATAGTTGACGAAAATCTTAACTTCAATAAAATTACATGAATCAGTCTAAAAAGAAATTACATGAGTTACAAAAAATGAAAGGAAAGGAAAGGAAATAAAATCAAAGGTGTTTTGGATCTCCAGCTCCAAGTTGGTTGTTGATCTTGTATTGATAAAGTTGTAAATCTAATTTGTTGGTTATCAAATGAAACTGATTTTCAACAAATTTGAAATGTTGCCATTCCTTCATAATTTCTTGATATTCAACACTTGTCAAGCAATTAACATCAAACCCTAACTCTTCAACATATTCTTCCAACGATCTCTTGTAATAATCATCTCTTAGTTTTGTTTTAATCTCATCATCATCATCTCCAATTCCATTGATATCAGGACCATCCCATATTTTCTTTGATAACTCCAATACTTTGAGGGTATGAGAATCCATAACATTAACCTCTGAATTATTATTATTATTCTTATAATCTTTTCTTAAACAATAAATGACGTAACGTAATTGATTCTCAGAGACCTCAATACTTAACATATTCTTCACAAAATTGTAGAATTCTGTTGTGTAATAACCATTTTTACCTGAAAATTGATAGAGGTTATTGAGTAGAATGATTTCATCATCTTTACTCCATTGAAATAATCGATGACTCTTCAATATCCTCCTCAATTCACTATGATCAGAACCGTATTTTGATCTCCTTTTTTCCGTTGCCATCAATTACTCTTCTTCCCTGTAAGTAATTAAATTAAACACCAAGAAATAAGAAAACTTGTTAAATGATTAAAATGAAATGAATGGAGTAATTGAAGAATCACCTTCTTTTCTTTCTCAAACTGGTACCCGTACTGCTATATATGTATTGAATCTACAGATAAAAAAAATACATGAAACGGTTTTGAAGAAGGAGAAGTAGAATAAGAAGGGGTATAATTATTTTATTTTATTTTGTGATTTGGTTTTCATTCCATTGATTGGGCAAATTTTATTTTATTGGTAAGATATTTCCGTAAATTGGGCTAAAAATAACTCACCATATGATATAATTGTGGCTATTATTTCAGTTTTATCATTTATGGAAGGCATTGTGATGGTGGAGAATCAATGAGAGCCAGCCCAGCTACGGATTTGAATTGGAATTTGGTATTAGAATTGGAAAGGATAAAAAAAATAACTCTATCAAAGAATTTTGATTTAGTTTTATAGAGATCTATCTATGCAAGAATATTATACATGAAGCTACAACAAATTGAAAATTTCATCATTCTCAATAGAGTAGTTTCATTAGAGAATTATTTTAACAATAAATTATTGAGAAAAATAGAGATTAAAAGACGTGGCAAGTTGCCTTTTCTTACTTTCCATGTAAATTAATGGGGGCCCGGAAATTCCTGGTTAAAATCTTATGATAAGGAACCATTCAAGGAAGGATATCAATTATCGTTCTATCAAATTAGACAAAATTTGTAGATTTAACTTTTTGTTATTGACAAGTATGGCCTAAAAAAAAGAAATAGAATGAAAAAACTTACAATAAGAATCTTGTAAGCTTCATGATCATGTCCCTTAGCAGGTTCAGGATTCAAATCATAATCATCATCTTCATCATAAGAATCAGGAACAACTAACTCCATATAATTAGGTTTTTTCATGGAGGAATCAAGAAATTAACTCAACTATCAAAAAAACAAAACTTAATCTCTTCTCACTCAGACACATAAACCTCACTTCGCCACTTTCTGCCCATTCGGCGTTTTCACCGTATTATTTTAAATTAATTTTAGTTATGAAACAAAAATTAAAGGAAAAGAAAGTTGTTTTTTCTTTATTTAAAAATTAGTAACTAGTTTTTTAGGGTAAATATAATTACAATTTTTGTTCCAATATTTTTGTAGTTAGAATAAAAAATAATATTGTGTCAAATTTGGTTAAAATTGATTTGAATTGAATTAAAAAAAAAAAATTGCAAAATAAGTTTTAAATGAGAATCAATTTAAATTTGGGAAAGATGAGCAGGAGAATTATTTTTGTGATTTGTCAAATAAAATCAGTTTTTTTTTTTTAATAATGATTTTTTTATTTAATTTTAGTAATTTAGGTTATAAAAATGACTATATACACTCATAAGACAGTCATGGGAATTCCTCTTTCTGATATTTTTATTCTTCTCTCATGGCCATAAGCTCTCAATCGATTGAGGCAGCCAAATTCATGATCATTCCCTCTATTTCTCTCTCGCCTCACAGTCACAACAACTAGACAAAACCCTTTCATCAGGCTTGACCATTTGAAGTTGCTGTACATTCAATTCTCAAACTTTTGTTTCAATTTAAATCTTTTGATAAGATATATCTGTTCTCAAACAATTTCATTTTTATTATATTTGTGACCCTCTTTTTAATTTTAATATGGTGTCATAAAACATGGTTTAGATTTTACCCATTTGTGATTTATGAAGACAATTTGATTAAGATGATTTTTGAGTAAAATCACCTACTGTGTTATCTCTAAGATGGTTCTAATTTTATCTTTTGTTATTTTTTATGATTCATTTTCAACTTGATTCTCTATATTTATATTCAATTGATTAGTTGGGCAGTTAAGTTCTCATTTCTGTGGAAGCATATTAACAAACTTAACATATTTCTTGTATTTGCTTAATTATAAATTTTTAATGTTTAGCATTTATATTCTTATCAATGTTCTATAGATCACAGGTAATCAACTTTATCATATGCCAAAATCTTCAAATTTTTTATTTTTTCAAAAAACACTTTAAATACTTTTAAATTTATTCCAAACGATACTAAAAGGGGTTTTAATTTTTCTCTCTTTATCCCATGCACTGTGAGTATCCCTCTTTTGATGCTTAATAGGTAAACCATTTTGCTGGATCTATATATTTTTTTAACTAAAATCGTATCTGTATACAATATTTAAGAAATTAAAAAAATATATATATGAGAGTTGAGTTAATTTTTATATGTTTCTTGATTTCAGCATTTTGATTATCCTCCATGGAAAAACCTAATTTAGAAGAACTGGTTGTTCCTGATTCTTGTGATGAAGATGAGTTAAATCCTAAATCTGCTAAAAGAAATCTTTTCCGATCCTCGTTGATAAGGACTCATGATAATGATTCAAAGAGAAAGAAGAATTTGGTTGAGGACCAAAAAAAAGCAAGTGGATCACCATCTCATGATCATGAAGCATTCAAGACGCATATGCCTTTGTTTCATACATTTCTGGAGAAAAATGAGTTGGACATTCATTTTTTGGAGCCATCTAGCTTTGAATCTCTACATAAAACTTGGATCAAAACACAACTTGATTCTTGTGAGTTGCACTACAAAGAGACCGAATTTAATTTAAAGCTCATCAATTTGAGAATTGAGATTTTGAAAGACTGGGTTAATTCATACTGATAAAAAGTTTTGTTTTTGTTCCCTCTTGATTTCAAGTGTTTTACTATGTCATACTTTTTAAGTTAAGTTATGATCATAATTCTATTACCATAATATTTTATTAGATTCATTTATGTTACCAACTTTCCAGCTCTACCTTTTTAAGAAATGTAGAGTCAACCTTTGATGTGTTTGGTGAGTTTAAAAAAAGCCTGATTAGAAGCTATGTGAAGAGCCGGATTGATGTTGAGTCGAAATGGGAAGTAGCTTCACAACAACACCTCAAAAGATGATGTTCAACATCTAATGCGGCTGTCTCGGTTTTGATACATACTGACTTAGATTATGAACAAAAAAACATTATGTCAAGCCGGTTAAACTGTTGAGTTTAAGGCTTCTCTCATTCTCATTTGAAGAACTTATTCAATGTTTATGTAGGATAACCACATGAACGTACAACACTTGACGTTAGAAAACTCATAGGATAATATACTAGGTAAGTGGCGAAACAAGATTTGAGTCCATGACCTCAAGGTCTGAAGGATTAACCAATAGGCCAACCCAAGCAAGAATCATATATCATTACATAATAATATATCAAAAGGCTGTAGATAAGTAAAATCAAGTTTCAAATGTAAGAAGTAACATACTTTTTCACTTAAACATCTCAAATTGCTATAGTTCTATTATTTGAGGTAAAAATCACTCTTTTTACAAAAAGAAAATATCTACCAATCCATCAAATAACATTATGTTTATTAGATAATAAAAATAATGAACATAATTTAAAGAATCAAACTAAAGGTTATAGAATAGAAAACATAAAATAGCATTTAAATGTTCAGAGAAAACAATGGAAAAAATTATAATATCACCTAAGAGTCACTAAATATGCAATGTGAACTCTCTTAAAGTAATGATACTTGAGGTTCTCCATCTTCCAATTCGATTTTGTCTTGTATTCTAATAAACTTTTAGCAATTTCCATTTCTACAAATTTCTTTTTCAAATTTCCAACTCTTTGATCATCCAACAAAGCTATGTCCACTGCTTCGTCGAGAAGGAAGTCGGAAAATTCTCCCGAACTTGAAACTTTAGCTACATCATACAATTCGGCTTCTTCACCAGCAGGAGGTGGAGGAGCAGGAAACAGGAACAACATGTGGTTTTGGTTTGCTGATTTCATTTTCACCAATAACAACATTATTAATATTGCTAGAATCATCCTTGTGATCAAGATTATTAATATTTCTAGAATCATCCCTACGATCAACATTACTAATAAGATGCTGTCTCAATATTAAGTCATAACTGAGATTAATCCGATTAAACTGATTCAATTCTTTTTTAGAACATGATCCCGATCCCAATCCCGATCCCGATCTCGATCTCGTCTTCTTCTTCTTCTGCTTCTTCTTCTTCACCCATGAAGTTGAGGCTCCTCTTTTATCCATCTTAACAAATAACAATGACATTTCAATAATATTAAGCTTAATAATTCAAGACTATAATAGCAAAAAATCATATTTATAGGTGCCCCCATTTAACTTACTATTCACTACTAACAAAATAACTAACTAATTAATCCAATAGCAGCTAGACAACTACTACACTCAACTAACCTCCAAAAAGTAAACTAATCAGAAACTAAACAACAATTAACAAACTGTTAAAGTAACTCTTCTCTTCTTCATCATTACTTTATCAATTAAAATTTATATAGCAGAATTTATTTTTAAGATAAGACAGCCAAAAGTTAATTTTAGATGTTTATAACTATTTTGATGGAAAAAATTGTATTGATTATCTAACTATTTCAATTCTATATTTTTTTTATAAATAATTATGAACATCAAGAGGAGGAATCCTTTTCTGAAAATAAATTACAAAAATATGCCCATCCTTCTATGAAAGCAAAAGAAAAACGAAGTGGACATTTGTCAAAAAGATTGTTTTGTTCTTCTCTAAGAAAATTATTCAGCATGATTCTATAATTGCATATTTCCAAAATTTCTTTGTGTTATATTTAAAAAATAATCCAATAAAAGAGAAAATACACACTCCTTGAATGTCTAGCACACATGATACATGAAATTAAAAAAGAAGCTTGCACTATAATTAATGTACAACTTACTCATGTAAATTGGTTGGAAAAAAACAGAAGAATTTTTAGGAGGTAAAGAAAGATCTTGAGATTGCGTTTGGGAGTTGGCTCATGTAAATGCCACCTTTTGAGCGTCAACTTTAAGAACTGATTGCCCTTGTTGCAAATTCCTCTTCTTTGCACATATTATCATTATGTATATAGTACTCACTTTTCTAATACTCTGTATAGCACCTTCAAAGTAATTTATGCCATCTTTAAACATCTTGCATTTTATGGTATTTGTTATCTTCTTGTTTCATGCATAAAGAAATCATTAAAAGCAACAAAAAAAGAAGGAAGCGGTAAAAATCAATCAAGCTCACCATCTTCGGTCCAAACTCCATGAGAAGCCTCTCAGAGGATTGATGCCAGGGACCTCAGATAAAAAAACCATTACTCCTTTCTTAACCATTCCTCGGCTGGTATGCAAATGAAAAGAAAGTGCATCGCCGCTCACCGATTCTTCTGAATCAACCAAAAAGAAGAGAGACATTCTTTTTTATCTTTTTTTTTTTTTTAGCTCATAAGCCTTAACTACCATCGTCATTAACATCCTCCAAGTGTTCGACAAAATATGTCATGGAACAAGAAAACAGTAAAGAGCTTTGAAAGAGGAAGACGAAACACGTTCATTAAAGAGTACAATAAAAGGATGTCCAACCACTCTCATTGGTGTCTCGACCTCCTCCAAGTCTGCCTCACGCATAACTAAAGCATAGTCAGATGGACGAAGAGCAGCTCTAACCTACTCGATGGCCTTCCTCCTTTTCTTAAGAGGGGATCTATCAATATCATGCTCTCCACAATAGGCATTCATGCAACCTATTCATACAAAGAAACCTATTCTTTTCAGGGAAAAAAAGTGTAAAGCACATTTAAACAAAGGTGCTTTGCCTTATTGTTATTCTCCCAACCCCAATATTTCATATGAAATCCAGAAAAATATCAAACTAAAACTGTAAATATAGATGTGATCGATTTCAATAACTTGAGCCATCAGAATTTTGTAATTTTTTTTATCACTAATAATATTTTGACTTTTAACATTTCATGTTTCGCATTTTAGCGCATTTTAGTTCTTCGTTTTCTAGCAATGGCCATACTACTCTAGTAACATCGTTTTTTCTTCAACCCCTATATCATTAAGGTTAATGATTGTGGAGTTTGATTGATGTGTTTTTTACTCATAACTCGATCAACTTTGAATTCTGGAAAATGCAGGAATCAAATAGACGTTTGTACATATTACAAAAGTTCTTAACCACTATTCTACTAAACCTCACAAGTTACAACGACTCAACTATGAAGAAGCGAAAAGATCAAGGCACTTTTTTATTTTCTATTAAAATAGCCCACATAAAATTGGTGCAAAAGGGAACAGACAAAACCATCAAAATATACGTAGGTAAGTACCACCATGAATTGTGCAATTCGACCTCCATTAGAATTGCCAATAAAGTTTTCACGTCCACTTATCTAAGTCTTCTTCAGTACCCTCTCTTCTATGGATTTTCAGATTTCTACCTTTTTTTTAATTATCCCCCAAGGCACTCCTACGTATGATCATATGATTTGATTTTCTTATAAGAAAAAAAAAAAAGACTGCCGATAGTTAAAATCAAGTTTCAAATGCAAGAAGTAACAAACTTTTTCACTTAAACATCTCAAATTTCTCCCTTAGATGTATATAGTTATACTCTTTGAGGTAAAAATCACTCTTTTTACAATAAGCATATATCCACACCCATCCATCAAATAAAAGTGTGTTTATTAGATAATAAAAATAACGAACATAATTTAAATAATCAAACCAAATAAAAGTGTGTTTATTAGATAATAAAAATAACGAACATAATTTAAATAATCAAACCAAATGTTCTTGAACAGAAAGCATAAAATACCATTCAAATGTTTAGAGAAAATAAAGAAAAAAATAATTATTATAATATCACCTAAGAGTCACTAAATTGAGCAGTGTGAAGTCTCTGAAAGTAATGACACTTGAGCTTCTCTATCTTCCAATTCAATTTTGTTTGATTGTATTCCAATGTACTCCTGGCAATTTCCATTTCTACAAATTTCTTTTTCAAATTTCCGACTCTTTGATCATCCAACAAAGCTATGTCCACTCCTTCGTCAAGAAGGAAGTCGGAAAATTCTCCCGAAATTGAAACTTTAGATGCATCATATAATTCGGCTTCTTCAGCAGGAGCAAGAACAACATGTGATTTTGGTTTACTAATTTCTTTTTCACCAATAACAACATTATTAATATTGCTAGAATCATCCTTGTGATCAACATTATTAGAACCCCAAATTTTGGTTGATAACTCATATAGCTTTTGGATGTGAGGATCAACTTGTTGATCAGATTGGGAGGCTAGCATTGACGTAAACTTCTTTTTGAAACGACAAATTTTATCAGAAACTTGATGTCTGGTAGCGGAAGAACGAATGAGACGAGGTTTGATAAAATCGAAGAATCCACCAGCAACGGTATTGCTTTGTTGACATTCATAATAACCATTTAACAAAGTAAGCTCATCTTCCTCACTCCATAACTTTTGAAATTTCACAGTCTCATTCTTAATAATCTCTACATCCATGCCCTGATCTTGTTCATCGCCCTCCATACCACGTTGTTGATAATGCAATTTAAATCTGAGGATTGAAAAAACTTTGTATAAGAAATTAACAAAACAAATTAAAAAGAATAAAAAGTAGAGTAATGGTTCAAAGAAAAGAGAACAAACCCTAAAAACGATGATAGCTTGAATGAGAGAGTTGGGAACAGATTATATATAGTAAAAAAAAAAAATTAAAAGAAGGATATCCTCATCTTTAATCCCATGGTCTAATAATACTAGCTTCTTCTTGTTCTTCTTCACTGTATTTTTGGCTTAAGTTTAATATATTTTCATTTAAATTGGAACCCTATTTGCATTCCCAGTCCGAGACCCTCGATAAGCAAATTGAGAAAAGAAATCATGGTAATTGAGTTAAGAATCTTACAATTGTGGATTGTATTCTCTCTCTCTTTCCCTTACGGATTCCAATTGGGAAACTCAATGCATAGCCTCAATTCTCGCCCTGTCCCTTTCCTTCCCTCGTTTTCTACATAATATCAATTTTAATATTATATTAAATATATCAATTTTAGTATTAAAAAAACATTTGCAAAAAAAAAAAAAAAAAAAAAAAAACTCAAATTCCACTAGGAAAAGGAGAATATCAATAAAATGAGAATAATATGGGTTTGTTGAGGACTCATTTGTTCAAATAAAAATCTTCCTTATTTTCTTTCTCCAACTTGTACTGGTATTGTTCCGTTGATTGGGTGATTTGTTTTTTTTTATTGGTAAGATATTTCCATAAAGTGGGCTAAAAAAAAAACTTAGCATATAACTGTGGCTATTGTTTCGGTTTTATCATTTATGGAAGGCATTGGAGAATCAATGAGGCAGGCCAGCTACGGATTTGAATTGGAATTTGGCATTAGAATTGGAAAGGATAATAATTCCAATAGTATACTTTTCCTAATTATTTGAATTTTAATAATATTAAATTCAATATATAAAAATGGAAGGGAAATTTCCATAATTAACTAAAAAATGAATTTAGCAGCCTTGTTTTGTCCTAAATATATTTGACTAAGAGTAAGAGGTGTGGTCGGCCTTGATCATTACTACTAAATATACAAAAGTTAAAGAGAAGAGAAGAGGAGAGTTTGATTTTGTTCTTTGCTTTTTTTCTCACGGGTAAGTATACTTTCAATGCCATGGAATGAGTAAAATTATACTTTAGCTTAACTGCTTTGATATTATTACTCTATCCATAAAGTCATGAAATTTCGAGTTTTCAATCGAATTAGAAGCCTAACAGAATTGTTGATGATCCATATTTTTTTTCATATCTCGTTACGACTATTTTTTTTTTCTCGATCCAATCTCAGTATGAGAAAGAATCAATGGTTTATTTTTTTTTTCATATCCAGACTCGACAACTAATATATGAAATACTGTATATGTCTAATGTCCACGATGACATTGCCAAGAACTAAACCTTTTTTTTCCTCTATAAGGATTGTTGCAGAATTTAAAGAAAGAATGAAGGAGATCAAAGTTCCATTAGGAGAATCATATGGAAGTTTTGATATGGAGAAGGCAGTTTGCAACCATGGGATGTTTATGATGGCTCCAAACAAATGGATTCCAACTTCTAAAACTCTTCAACGTCCACTTCGACTTTCTGACTCTAAAACTTGTGTTACTGTTTCCATTTCTCATCCACCAAACCAAACTTATCTTCTCATTCAACTTCATTCTTCTAATTCAAACACTCATCTCTCTCTTTTAGATCAACAAGTTTTAATCCAACAAGTCATTCGTATGCTTAGAATTACACAGACTGATGAAGATAATCTTACCAAGTTTCAAAATTCTCATCCAAAAGCCAAACAAATCGGATTTGGTCGTCTTTTTCGTTCTCCTACTCTTTTTGAAGATGCTATTAAGTCCATCCTTCTATGCAATGCCTTGTAACTCTCCTAATTTCTTGACACTTTTTTATGGGTAATTTTGAAAATAACAAATGTTTTGAAATACTTCAAAAATGACATTCCTCATGTTGAGATTCCACCATCTCAATGTGAGATTGGTGGATCTCAATCTGAGATATGTCAATTTTGAAAAATTTCAAAACTTTTGAAAAATTTTAAAATATCAATTCTTAAAATGTAATTTTTATAATTTTTACTTTGATTCATATATATAAACAGGTGGAGTAAAACATTGAAAATGGCTCGAAAACTGTGTGAACTCCAAGCAAATATAGCCAAGGAGGAGTACAAGAAGAGAAAAAGGAATGTAATCAAATCAAGAAGAAGAAGAAAAGGGAGGAGCGCTAGCAATGAAGACGATAATGATAACGGAGGAAACTTTCCAAATGCAAGAGAACTTTCAGAAACGAGTGTTAGTTTGCTAAAAAAATATTCAGTTGGATATAGAGCATCTTATATTATTAAATTTGCTCAAAGTGTGGTAAATGGGAGAATTGATCTTCACAAATTTGAAAATGCTTCCTCTTATTCTCATGATTTCATATGCAATACCTTCACAAAAATTAAAGGCTTTGGTTCTTTTACAACTGCCAATTTACTCATGTGCATTGGATTTTACCATCAACTTCCAATTGATACAGAAACTATAAGGCATTTAAAACAGGTTCTTTTCTTCATCCTTATTTAATGTCTTTTTTTTAATTGATTTATTCAAATTAATCTTTTCATCAAATTAAGGTACATGGAAGAACACTTTGCAACAAAAAAACCGTAGATGAAGATGTCAGTCAAATTTACGATAAGTATGCTCCTTTCCAATGCTTGGCCTACTGGTATTTACCCCATCCCATCTCCAATTATATACCAATTTATATATAGAAAATATTTGGGTATTCACCTGTTTCACCTCATTTTTTTATTGGATAAAATATATTAGTATGATTCATGTATTTATTAAAAATATTCATATATTTTAGTATATTTAATCCAATAAAAAAGTAATACATAGAACGATGAGTACCAAAGTATCTTCCATATATTATATTATGAACTATATTTTATGTAAAAACTTTCAGGTTGGAGCTTATTGAGTATTATGAAAGCAAATTTGGGAAGCTGGGTGACTTGTGTTCGCATGATTATGATATGATTAGTGGTACTACAATCAACACTAAACATTTAATTTCGTAGTTCACTAACTCAACTATTTTGTTTTTTTCACATTCAATTATAGTCTTACAAAAGTGTGTAGCACCAACAGCTTCCATTTTTAAGTATTTATTTTTTTATCCGTGCGAATGCAATGTGTGTTATTCTTAATTTTATTTTATAGACATATATGTTTTAAGAAATTTTATTGAATATCAATGAATAAATAGCTTAGAATCAATTTTTTTTTAATTTGATGAACATTTGTAACCTTTACTACATTTTAGTTTATTAACCAATTAACCATAATATCTTTATAAATATATATAAACTACCTTTTTTTTCTTATAAACTATCAAAAATATATTAATTTTAAAATGTAATGATTTTCTAATAAATTTTTTTAATCTTTCTATGCATATAAATTTATTCCTTTGTTCATAAAATAAATTTTTATACATAATATAATTTATGTATTGAATTTTATTTTTTAATGTACAATTAATTAAATATGATTAATGGATATTTTTAAGGAACCATTAAATTGTTAATATTTTAGTAACCGAAATTATAATAGTTATTTATTGAATAATTTTAGAAAGATTTATAAGAATAATCAAATTGGATGGTATAATTACAAAGATTTTGGATTGTACCAAATAATTACAAAAGTAGACATTTAAGGCCGTAGATGATGGTTTCAGCCAAATTTTTTACCAATTTGCCCTCACCATTTTTAATAGAGTATGTTTTGTTTTTTACCATTTATTTTTTAAAATATTTTCAAAAAAATTCTCCACCAAATCAGGCATAATCCCACGTTTATGACCGTTACCATTTTTTTTCCTTTCAATTTTTTTTTAAATGTACAATCTTTCTCCATACGTGGTTATTTCCTTTACCATCTTCATCGTTTTTTTGTTCCAATCTTTTGTTATTATGAGTCGTTCGGTTGAATACAATTTTTTTTTATATTTCAAATTTCCAGATTGTTGAAGATATATTTTCCCTCTTGTAATTTTTTTCAGTCCTGTTTTCTTCCTCTTCGTGCTTCTTCCATTGATTTCATTCTTTTCATCTACTACTATACGTCTTGATTTTTTTTTATCATTGTTACAAATTTAAATGCCACAAAATCAGCCCCATATCTCATGTTTTCAATTTTCTTTTGTATTTTTTTTTTAATTTCAAATTTTCAGAATCATGATGTATTTCTCTCTTGGCTTAATGTTTGAAGGCTGAGTATTTAAATTTTTAGTTGTGTTTATTTAAAATAAATATTATTAAATGTTTACCTTTTATGAATTAACGCGTTTTCTATTTATTTTATAAGATGTAAATATTAATTAAGATAAACGTTATTGAATCTAAACGTATCCAGTTTTCCATAAGTTAAAATATTATTCGTGAGTGTAATTTGTTTCAACATTGAACAAAATAAACGGTTGTCAATTTAATTATTTTTCTCTTTTAATAATGTTTTTTATATTTTCATATCATTTTTAATTTATTTCACAATTGAACATAAATAAACATTATTAAATATTTATATAACTCGTTTGTTATATTTGTATCTTTTTACAATGGTTTTTATTCTCTACCGTAATATGTTTAAACATCACACTTCCACTTACACAGCAAAGGAAAAACATATCAATTATAAATTAATGTTGTCAATCATGCTCTATTTTGAAACATAGCAATTTGAAATATAATTTCACCCACAACAAACAAAAATTATGTTGAAAATTCAAAACTAATATAACCATATGTTCCAAAATCAAAATAACTCAACATTTTCAATTTATTGATTTTGATGTAATGTCCCGTTACTTTTGAAGTGAAATTTTTTATTTTATTTTATTTATTATTTATTTATTTCAATTAAAGTATTTAGTTTAATTATTATTTTGTAATTTAGAATTTAGTAGTTAATTTCGCTCGAAATCTTTTTAATTGTTTTATTTGCCTAAATTAATATGGTTGTATTAATAATTATTAACGGGTTGTATTAATAATTATTAACGGGCCAATTAATAATTATTAATCACCATTGGGCTAGTTTAAGAACTTCGGGTTTCGATTTATAAGTCAAAAGTCATTAAAAGGACGTAGCCGTCATTTCCAAAGTTCTTAAAATATCAATTCACTATTCACTTTCTCTTTAAATATCCTTTGACCCAAAAGTTGACCAAAAACCTTCTCATTTTCTTCTCAAGGCCGAGGGTCACAAGGTATTGGGGGATTTCTCGGGTTTCGTTCGTTTCTCGACAGATCGACTTGATTTCGGTTGCATCGGAAAGGCCTCAGTCCTAGGATTCTTTCCAACCTAGCAATCGTACTTTCCATCCGTGTTCTAAGGGTCTAAAGGTATGTTAAAGTTTCAAACCCTAAGCTCCAAATAGTGTTTTAATGGAGTTTTCATATTGATTCTTCGATTTCTTGCCGAGGAACTCTATGATTTTAATTACGGGAGTTGTTTTAGGTGTTTTTGGGATTTTACCCTAACTCTAAAACCCGAGTTTGAGCCAAACCCGTTCCATTTGAAATTACCATTAGTGGGTTGAATTGGGTTATTTTATTATTGATTATTTGTATATTGTAATTAAATTCGGGAAATCGATTATTGTCCAAAAACCCGAATCATCGTTACCCATTGAAATCGGGATTTACCAAATTACTTGAAACCAACCCGAAACACCTCTAAAGTTCCTAAAATCCGGAAAACCGAACCCGAGACCCATTTTCCTTTGAGGGGCCGAGAGCACCCTTGGGGTTTTTCAAGGGTTTTTCGTCGTTTTATGCTTTTACATGACGTTTGATCGATGTTTGGTTTATTAATGATTGTTAGATATACTTTTAATTGTAGGTGTTTTTGGATCATTGATTGATCGCACTATCGGAGATTTGGAGCAAAACTACTTTGGCCAAGGTGAGAATAATTAGAATGTAACATAACTTTAAAAACCGAATAAGTAGAATGATTTGTAGGATTATTGGAAGTTGAGGCTAAGATTCGAATCAAAGATTAAAGGAAAGTGAGCTAATATTCTTAGGTTAGGAGCTAGTTCTTTTGAGTGAGAACTTTTGGATTTTCTTCAGAGGAACGTTGAACTTTTGGAAGTTCTAAGATTAGAATCGTTTCGGAGTTTAGGAGGGATCATTGGAAGTTTAAGGATCCAAGTTTAATAGCATGGTTAAGGAACTTGAATGTAAAACTTTGGATGTTTATTGACAAGTTTAGAATCCTTGGAAGTGAAGACTTATTAGTTTAAGTAAGAACTTACTTTTATTAAAGTATCGGTGGTTCGATTTACTTATTGTATTTCTGAAATTCCTCTTTATTTACTTTATGCATAAGGTCATCTATGATTCATTTACTTTATGCACTTTACTTTATGCCCTTTACTTTATGCTCTTCGGTTACTTTAACATTCATATTTATGTTTATTTACTTTTGCAAGCATATGCATAACATCTTGCATCATTGAAATGAAAGGAAAGGAAAGTGAGAAACAAAATAAGGGAGAATGTGAATCCTACGAGAAGTTAACATTACCTTCATTCATAAGGGAGAATGTGGATCCTACGGGAAGTTCACATTACCTTCATTCATATTATTGGTGGAATTATATCATGAGAAAGGAATTGTATATTTCATTATGGAAAGTAAGACAACAAAGAGAATTGAGATGCTATGCTTATGTAAAGTTTATTTACTTCTTTTTATACTTGTTTTTATGAGTTATTGGACAGGGATTTGACTACATATATTAGTATTATCATCTTGTAGAGATTATGTGATAAGGAAGTACTTTTCCAAATGGTTGAAAGTTAGTTTTCTATAGTTTAGAGAACTATAGTAAAAATTATGTAAGTCCACTTGAAACACTTTGTTTATTATACTTTTCCTTAGAGAAAAAGAGTGAAGTATGATGATAGTCAAGTGTTAAAAGAAAAAGGAATGAAATGGAGTTGTATAATGAGAGAATACAAGAATATGTTGAAACTTGTATAATTATTAGGTTATATATATATAAGAGAACTAGTTCCTCTTTTAATTGGAAGATCTTGAACTTGGAGACTAAAAATTTGAATGTAAACCTTGTATATAGTATAAGGTATTAAAAAGAATGAAGTACAATGTTGTGTGTTATGAAACACATCATTCTTAATGCTTGGAAGTTAGAACTTCAATTAATTGGGAGACACGGTAAGTAAAAGTGGTTTACTTGATGTAACACTCTTGATTGGATGAATAACAACAGTGAGAAAGTTCTTGGACACAAATCCGGATATGGGTTTGGGGTCTATTGTTACCTTATATTCTCTTTATTTTCAATGGGCTTGTTGTTAGCTCATGATATTACAAACATTTTCAGGTAATGCTCGAGGTCGTGGGAAAGGAGCTGGTGCGCGCTTGATCGAGATGATGATGATACAGAGATGGACTAGATACTCTTTTAAAAGTCCATGGACTCATTTAGTTTATGTTATGTCTTTTGAGATGTAAATTGTATATAGCTCATAAGAGCTTTTTGTTTTACTTTTATGGATGTTAACTCTTTTAAACTCTTGAAATAGGAATTGCAATTCCTTTTCTTTAATTTCTCTGATTATAAAAAGTGTAAACAGGTTATGGATAGTCCAAGTTTTAAACACATCTATGCCAAATTTTTATTAAATATAAAGTCTACCGCTGAAATCTGATTTTAAATTATTTTAAAAGAGTCGGGTCGTCACATTTGATGTAGCTTTTTTGTGTTTCTAGCACTTCAATATTCTTCACAGATTCAATGCACTTGGTTGACTAAACAAATTGAAGTGTGGTTGCGAGCTGTCACTACTTTTTTCTTCTTTAAACTCCTGAATCAATAAAAATTTATCATGAGCACAGAAAAATGTAGTCAAATATTTATCCATATTTAACAAAGGTAAATATTTATATTAGATTATATAAGACAGTTTAAAATATAGATGATAATTTCACAATATTTAAAAAATATAAATATTTACTTATTTTTAATAAATATCGCTGTTATGATGCATTTTTTTACCTCCATATCATCTTGTTCTTCTTGTTCCTATTAGTTTTATTCTTCAATGTTTTCTTCCTCGTTTGAATTTGTATAGTATTCGGATTCTTCCATAGTTTTTTTTTCTTTTTCAGTCGTTTTCTTTTTTCTACTACCAGATTTTGTTTATTATTTCATGATGAAAAATATTCAATTTGTTTTAAAACAAACAAAATATGTAATCTGTAAAGCCTTTTGCAAAAACATACTAATTCTACCATTCCTGAATCTAAATCTTCTCCAACCTCCCTTCTTTTCTCTTCTAATTGCTTCTTGCACGATCAGTCTCTTTCTCGCCATTGAGATCTTGTTTTTGTTCACCATCTCCTCTTTTCTCTCTCCCCTATTTTCTAAATATTCTCAAAACATTTTTCAAAATTTGTGGTCTTCTCTTCTGATTCCTTTTTGTCTTCATCTCTTCTTTCATTATCAACTTTTTCCTCGCCATGAGAATCCCTTTATTCGTAACCATGATTCTTCTTTTCCACTGCTATCTCTCAGATCTTCTACCAAAGATTTTCTGAAAATGTGAGATTTCTCTTCCTTTGCAATTTTGAATTTTTGGATGATATGGAAAATATTTAATATGATTTCCCCCTTTCCCTCGTAGTTTCTTTTTTTAATCCCTTAATTTTAGCCTTTTTTTTTTTGTTAACTGCTATGCTTTTGTTTCCTTTTTTAATTATTTTTTGCACATCAATCTAAGTCGGTAGAGGGGGGGGGGGGTTAAAAACGTATTTCCATCTATTCATATGGTGGAGGTTGTCCATTTTTGTAAATAATTAGTACCATCTATTATAGATGTAATTATGATAGGGATTTTGAATATTGATGTAATTAACTCATAATTTTATCTAGTAAATAACATTATTAAAATTTAATTATATTTCAATTGTTAACTTTTAAATCACATATATTTTCTAATAAGTGATGGAAGTTTTAACAGCGTTAGCTTTAATTAGAGAAATTTCAACAAATAATACTTTTTTATGATTAATTTAAAAACTAGCAATTGTTTTGAAATATTTTTTTAAAAATGACATTTCTCATACTAAGATTCCACCAATCTTAATATGAGATAAGATAAACCTTTGAGATTAAACCAATTTCAGACTAAGCAATGCAATTTTTTTAAAAAAAATTCTTACTACTAACATAGATATTGAACACGCGCGGATACTAAAGGGATATTACGCGAACTATGTTTGTAAAAAAAAATCATTTTTTAAAATTATAGCAACTCATACTTTTTATTTCTTAAACATAATCATATAATATAGGGAAAAAAGCAAAAACCACCCCTAAACTTTAGAGGTTGTGACAAAAAGCCCCCTAAACTTTCTTTTGAAGCAAATATCACCTATACTTCATTAAGTGATTAAAAGAAACCCTGCCGTCTCAATCCGTCTAAAATCCGTCAAGTCTATCTCACATACGGCTTCATACGTGCGCGAACCAATGTTCTTCAACCTTGGAATCAGAATTTGATACTGTGGAAAGTGATTAATAGTCTATAAATATCTTTGGTATTCATCTCTTATAGTTTAAATGAAGAAATATTCATTCAGCTTATACAAAGTTATATATGGTATAGAGTTTTTCTATCTCTATTGACACACGTCAAATCTCTGAGACCTCACATGCCATTCATCATTTCTTCCCTATTCGAGAAGCTTCTCTTTCCTTTTCAAGAAAATTTCTCATCGTTTGTTATCTGGCAATTTCCATCGATAAGCTTCCAAGAACAACTCTTTAGCAGAAAGAGTGTTCTTAAGTCTAGGCCAAGCATTTCCTAGTTTCCTTGACTGGTTTACATTGAAACTAGAGGATATCATTTGGATTTTATTTTCAAAAACAAAGAGATTGGGTGTAACTGATATTTTTTATTCTCCTACTCATATTTAAAGATACAATACATAAACTAATCCATCATTTGATGCATTCTTGGATATAACTTCATTATTATCTGCAACTTAGAAAGAATTTGAGAAATTAATAAATATTTAGAAATTCAACATTAACTTAGAAGCATTTAAGAGTTCATTCTTCCATATCTCATGAAAGTAAACAGATAGATAAGAATAATTAAACCTTTTAATCCAAAGTTTGAAACATTTGAGAAATCAAAATAATTTTCCATGTTTTTTAATAGGGAAGATCACACACATTTTCTCCGCAATAAAAACAGAGAATAACTCACCTATTAAGAAATTAATAATGGTTGAGAAATTTATGTTTCTTTAGTAGAGAACAAGTTGTTCATCAACTCCACGTAGTTAAACTCGAGTCTTGATCTTTGTGTTTGAAATTGATAATTTTTTTTACTACATCATTGAAGGAGGTGTAGAATTTGCCTCTATTGAGCAAAGCTCAACTTCTAGAGTTTAAGTCCTCTTTCCCAAAAAAAAATTCTTTTTAATTAAAGTATAATTTTTTCCCTGAATAAGAAGGCTCAAAACATGATTTAATAATTAAAATAATGAAAGATGTACAAGGGCCAAAGCATAAAAGAGCCTAAAAGCATCCGCCACCTAAATACAAGTATGCATGCCCATTGTTAAGAATAAAAGAAATAGAGATACGACATCTCAATTTATCACAAAAGAGGAAAATAGATACTTTAAAAAATACACTAAGGATTACTAACATAAGTTCAATGAAATTTTTAAAACTAGAAAATAAAAAAGAAGCTCAAAGTACTTATAGTAAAAGTATGAGTATTTCATGAGAAAGTATAATCCAAACTAAGATTATGATTGTTGTTACCTAAAAATGGATAGCTTCCACGTAGGCAACGAACTTAATTTATCAGACGAGTCGGAGGTAGTGCGCTACTTCGACGGCGTGCTACGTAGGTACCTGCACAGAAAAGGAAAAGAGCACACCGGTGTGGTGCCGGCCTAACACCCTCCGATGCTAAAGTCGGAGCAAGCGAGCTAGTGTGCCAGGATAGTAGTAGTAGAGATTAGTTACCTAATGAATGAATTCCTTCTCCTATTTATAGGAGATTAGGTTGATGACATCATCGTGCCACGTGTCGTCGCCGGGATTGGGCTATGTGTTGCTTCTCAATTACGTGTTGCTTGTGGGTTGCGCCACGTGTCGTTTCCCAAGTGGATACTTGTATTCAATCTTAAGTATTAGGTCTATGTCGAAGCTGCGTGAGCCAGGTCTTTTCAGGTGCATGGACTTTATGCCTAGGTACCACGGTCAGACGAGGTGGCTTTGGACCGTTTGCCGGACCAGGTGCTTTACACCAGGTGCCTTGGACCAGGTGCTTCGGACCAGGTGCTTTACACCCAGGTGCTTCGGACCAGGTGCTTTACACCAGGTAGAAATGCCCATGTAGAAGTGC
This sequence comes from Gynostemma pentaphyllum, assembly GCA_028015215.1. NCBI lineage: Eukaryota > Viridiplantae > Streptophyta > Magnoliopsida > Cucurbitales > Cucurbitaceae > Gynostemma > Gynostemma pentaphyllum. Next base: position 8,098,544 of record CM051348.1, on the reverse strand, counting down.
CCAGGTAGAAGTGTCCAGGTAGAAATGCCTAGGTACTTTGTCAAGTTGTAAAATTCCACGTGTAATCTAATTTCACCCCACAACAGAGGCCCCCTACTCCCGAGTTGAGTTGAGATGCGAGTTCAATGCTACTTGGGAGTATTCTTTCAAAGTAGAATTTTTCTTCGGTGATATTTCTGAAAATATTCTAAGTGTTGAATTTTGTAGCTTGAATTTTCTACCGTTGCACTCGTCAAAATTTTGAAAGTTGTAACTTGAAATTTCTACCGTTGCACTCGTCAAAATTTTGAAAGTTTGTAGCTTGAATTTTCTCCTCTGTAATTGAATTTTCTGTCATAAATATTTTCTGAGAAAATACTAAGTGTTGAAGCTTGGTAGGTTGAATTTTCAGTCCCTGGTCGTTTTGAAGTTGAGTTGCATGTCTGAGTTGTCACGCTTAATCATCACATATTTCGCCCCCTTTGATTTTAAGAGTAAAAATTCTCTTGAAATCAAAAATATTAAAATTTTCTATCTTTTATTGAATGAAAGATTACAAAATTTGAAAAAGAATTGAATTGATAAAGATTGTAGAGAGGAAAATATTTGATAGAGAAGAGGGAATGAAAGGAAAAAATGAAGAATGAATTTTTTTTTTTTTTTAGCTGGCTTCTTTGCGTCCGTCGCGCAAGAACATTTTTAAAAAAAAATTGCTGGCTGACGCAGCAGCTTTTTTTTTTTTTTTTTTTTTTTTTTTTTTGACTTACCCGCGGGTCAGGCTTTGACCCGCGCCCCTACTTCATTTTCATCATTTTTTTTTTGTTTTTTTTTTACCTTCAGGGTCTTTTACCATGGTCAAATCGACCATGGGTGGGGTCAGGTCGGGTTTTGACCCGCGCCCCAACTCTTTTTTTTTTTTTTTCCTTTCCTTTCTTTCTTTCTTTCTTTCTTTCTTTCTTTCTTTCTTTCTTTCTTTTTTTTCCTTCTTCTTCCTCCCTTCTCTTTCTCCTTTTTTTTTTTTTTTCTTTCTTTCTTTTTTTTTTCCCTTCCCTCTTTTTTTTTTTTTTTTTTTTTTTTTTTTCTTTCTTCCATTATACAAAATCAAACTACTTTATACCTTTTTATTTTTTAAATAATAATAATAACCAATTTCAAGTTGGTTTTCCGTCGTCGACTTGTCGTTGAATCTTAACACAAGCTTGCTTGATTGCTCCATCTTCAAATTTTCTAAGTGTTGCTTCGTAGGTGTAATAGCCTTACACCCTTAGTAAACTTAGAATTTTTTTTAATTCCTCTACGAATCATGCATTCCTTAGTAGACTTAGAATTTTTTAATCGTTTTTAAATTCTTCTACCAGGTGCAGCTCGTGGAGCCCTACACTCCCTGGTAGACTTAGAATTTTTTTTTCGTTTTAAATTCTTCTACCAGGTGCGGCTCTTGGGAGCCCTACACTCCCTGGTAGACTTAGAATTTTTTTGTAGAGCTCTCCCACCTTGATGGACTAACTTTTTCCTTTTGTTCTTCCACCTTAGTGGACTTAGAACATTCTAATGTAGAGCTCTCCCACCTTGGTGGACTAAGAACTTTTTTCCTTTTGCTCTTCCACCTTAGTGGACTTAGAACATTTGCATTTTGCTCTTCCACCTTGGTGGACTTAGAACATTTTCATTTTTATGTAGAGCTCTCCCACCTTGGTGGACTAAGAACTTCGTTTTAAATTCTTCTACCAGGTGCGGCTCGTGGGAGGCCTACACTCCATGGTAGACTTAGAATTTTTTGTAGAGCTCTCCCACCTTGATGGACTAAGAACTTTTTCTTTTTGCTCTTCCACCTTAGTGGACTTAGAACATTCTAATGTAGAGCTCTCCCACCTTGGTGGACTAAGAACTTTTTTCCTTTTGCTCTTCCACCTTAGTGGACTTAGAACTTTTTAGTCGTTTTAAATTCTTCTACCAGGTGCGACTCGTGCGAGCCCTGCACTCCCTGATAGACTTAGAATTTTTTTATTTTAGCTCTTCCACCGTGGCGGACTTAGAACTTTTTAGTCGTTTTAAATTCTTCTACCAGGTGCAGCTCGTGCGAGTCCTGCACTCCCTGATAGACTTAGAATTTTTTATTTTAGCTCTTCCACCGTGGCGGACTTAGAACTTTTTCTTTTTGTTCTTCCACCTAGGCGGACTTAGAAATTTTTGCTCTTCCACCTTGATGGACTCCGAATATTTTCTTTTTATTCTTCCACCTAGGCGGACTTAGAACTTTTCGCTCTTCCACCTTGATGGACTCATAACATTTTTATTTTTGTTGCAGTAGAATCGCATAGTTGGCCCCCACTCGAGTAGAGTTTTATGTCTTGAAGTTTAGCTCGAGTCTAATTTTTCTCGAATGATCTAACTCTCATGAATGCAATAAGTAGAAAAAATATAATTTTATTCATTTCATTTTCGAACTCTTACAATAGAAGACTTTATTGTAAATGAAAATTGCAATAAATTAAATTGTTGAAATAAAATCTATGTTGCTTGACATCTTCATAGGTATTGTAGAGTCTTTTAGATGAGGCCAATACCTCAGTGACCCAGCATGATCCTTTTGAAAGCTTGGACCCCTTTTCAATAGTCGGGCCCCCGAATATGGTTCCTACTTCTCCAATTGAAAAATTTGATCATCACGGTCCTGATCTTCCTCATCTCTTTTACTTCTTACAAATTCTTTCAAGTACCCTTTTTGAATTAGGGTTTCAATTTCTTCTTTAAGATCGAAGCAATCAGAGGTGGTATGTCCGTGGTCTTTATGGAAGAGTCAATACTTGTTTTTGTTCCTCTTATTTGACGCTGCTATCATCCTAGCGGGCCACCTCACTATGTTTTTGTCTTGGATCTCCATGAGTAGTTGTTCAATTGGGACCGTGGTGGGAGTGTATTTTTTAAATTTACTAGGAGGAAGACTCTGTTTATCAAGTTGGTCTCCGACCTTTTCCTTTTTTCGTCATCATGACGTTCAGGACTCGGGAAAGGTCTTCGTTGCGTCTCTCTTTTTGTGCTCTGATTGTTTGCTAATACCTCCCTCATCCGGAGCTTTTCTTGCACTAAGTAATTCTCCAGCACTCATGTACTTTTGAGCCCTAGCAAGAAGCTCGGTGTACGTAGCTGGTGTCTTTTTACCAAGTGACCATAAGAATTTTTCATCTTTTAAGCCGGCCATCATAGCAGTTAGAACTATGTCATCACTGTAACCTTGCACCTTCAATGTCTCACTGTTAAATCTTACTGCGTAGTCTCGGAGGCTCTCCTCTGACTTCTGACGCACAGTCAAAAAGTGCGTGGCCGGTTTCTTATGATCTCTTCCACCAAGGAACTGAGTTACAAAAGATCAAGTGAGGTCTTTAAATGAAGTGATAGACCTCGGCTTGAGCTGTCTGTACCAACCGCGAGCAGGGCCTCCTAATGTAAGGGGGAATGCCCTACACTTGATAGCATCTCGGACTCCCTGGAGCTCCATCCAGGTCCGAAACGTATCGACATGCTCGATTGGATCCTTTGAACCATCATACGTGGTCATAGTTGGCATTTTAAACTTGGTGGAAGCTCCACCTCCATTATGTCATCACCGAATGGAGGCTCGTTGCTCGAGTAGATCTTCTAGTGCAAGAGGGGTCTTTCCTCTATATTCTTTCTTCATATGACCAAGTTGATCTTGGAGTTTTTTCAATTCTGGTGCCCAAGGCTGGGCACTTTCTGCAGTAGACTTCACAACATCTGAACGTTCCTTTCTCTTTTGATTGAGAACTTCTCTGAGGTCGGACCTTCGTTTCTGACTAGGTTGCTTGTTGCGATAAGAGTTATAAGAGGAGGAGGAATTGTCCTGGATATTTAGATTTGACTTCCTCTTTGAACCACCTTTCTCATGATCCAAGCCGATTCTCCTATGCGTTCTATAGGTTCTTTATCTTTCTTGGATTGGACTTCTTGATTGTCAGAGGGGATTGATGGTCGAGTTCTCGTGTAAGGATTTCGAGTACTTTAGCAAGATCTCGATTCACACCTCGGACTTGTTCTTCTAGAGCATCAACCCTTCCATCGAGGCATTGACACAACTCTTTCCACTTCTTGATTTTCATCAACTTGTTGTAGCTCCATAGTGCTACGAGTTTGATTTTTCGTATTACGAGGGTTACGATTTTCACCGTCTTGAGAACATCACCGTGTTGCTCGACCTTTTACGACCCATCCTTGATGGTAGAGCACTTAGTTATATACTCTCCCCCACAGACGGCGCCAAATGTTGTTACCTAAAAATGGATAGCTTCCACGTAGGCAACGAACTTAATTTATCGGACGAGTCGGAGGTAGTGCGCTACTTCGACGGCGTGCTACGTAGGTACCGCACAGAAAGGAAAAGAGCACCCGGTGTGGTGCCGGCCTAACACCCTCCGATGCTAAAGTCAGAGCAAGCAGAGCTAGTGTGCCAGATAGTAGTAGTAGAGATTAGTTACCTAATGAATGAATTCCTTCTCCTATTTATAGGAGATTAGGTTGATGACATCATCGTGCCACGTGTCGCTTCGGGATTGGGCTATGTGTTGCTTCTCAATTACGTGTTACTTGTGGGTTGCGCCACGTGTCGTTTCCCAAGTGGATACTTGTATTCAATCTTAAGTATTAGGTCTATGTCGAAGACTGCGTAGCCAGGTCTTTTCAGGTGCATGGACTTTATGCCTAGGTACCACGGTCGACGAGGTGCTTTGGACCGATTGCCGGACCAGGTGCTTTACACCAGGTGCCTTGGACCAGGTGCTTTACACCAGGTGCCTGGACCACTGCTTTACACCAGGTGCCCGGACCAGTGTTTTACACCGGGTGCTGGACCAGGTGCTTTACACCAGGTAGAAATGCCCATGTAGAAGTGCCCAGGTAGAAGTGTCCAGGTAGAAATGCCCAGGTACTTTGTCAAGTTGTAAAATTCCACGTGTAATCTAATTTCACCCCACAACAATGATCAATCAATTGCAAGATTTTTTTTTTATCATTACTATGAACTGCATAAGAGAAGAGAGACACATAGTCTCAAACTTACCGTGAAAGGAAGCATATATCTTTTTTAGATATCACATGATTTGCAGCCATTCCTACATCTCTACGAGAACATGGAGCTGGACAACTTGATAAAGCCTCCAACCAATCTCTCTCCTCTCCTCTACTACAACAATAGGGAGAGGGAGAGGGAGAGGAATATCTATGGAAGTGGAATCAGCCGATAAGACATGTTTTAATGGAAAAAAAACTCCTTTTCAAAGAAACGATGGTTGTTTGAGTACATAGACCTTGAAGATCAGCACCAACAAATCCAGAAGTTTCTCTAGCAATCCATTCAATTAAAGGTCCATTAGGCTCAAGTAGTTTGGGCTAATCACTCCAAGGAGCTGATTGTTTAGGAAAGTTACTAAATACAGCAGTGTGAAGTCTCTGAATGTAATGATACTTGAGCTTCTCTATCTTCCAATTCAATTTTGTTTGATTGTATTCAAATGTACTTTTAGCAATTTCCATTTCTATAAATTTCTTTTTCAAATTTCCAACTCTTTGATCATCCAACAAAGCTATGTCAACTCCTTCGTCGAGAAGGATGTCGGAAAATTCTCCCAAAATTGAAACTTTAGATACATCATATAATTCAGCTTCTTCAGCAGGAACAGGACCAGGAACAGCCTGTGATTTTGGTTTACTGATATCATTTTCACCAATAACAACATTATTAATATTGCTAGAATCATTCTTGTGATCAATATTATTGATATTGCTAGCATCATCCTCGTGATCAACATTATTATAACCCCAAATTTTGGTTGATAATTCATATAGCTTTTGGGATGTGAAGATCAGCTTGTCGATCAGATTGGGAGGTTCGCATTGCCGTAAACTTCTTTTTGAGACGACAAATTTTAACGGAAATTTAATGTCTGGTAGCAACGAATGAGACGAGGGTTAATAAAATCGAAGAAACCACCAGCAGCAGTATTAGTATTGTTTTGCTGATATTCATAATAACCCATTAACAAAGTAAGCTCATCTTCCTCTGTAAAGACCCGACTTTTCAGAGTTTAAAACGAAGATAGTAAATACCGCGGAAGACTCAATAAATGATATTTATTGAAAAATATGAAAATTTCCTCAAACAAATAGTCATTTAAATAAAATCAATAACTCCGGAGTTATATTCTTTAAAACAAGAAAAATGAAACAAAGAACTAAATCAAATAACAAAGTATTTCAAAAACTAACATGAGTCTCAAATCTCACAAAAACAAAACATAGTAATTAAAATTCAAGAGCTTAAATCCCAATCTCAAAGAAAATAAAGATGCATTGGCTAGCCACCACGACATGAACTCTCATCTCTTCCACTTCATCAACCGCCACCTCTCGGTCCATTGTTACCTGAAAAGAAACCACAGATAGCACTGTGAGGCTAAAGTTAGTGAGAAAACGATCTAAACGAAGGTAAAGCTTTAGATAGTCTCTAACAACTTAAACCGAGTCCCAACACTCAACACTCTCCAATGTCTCTTTCACACATAACTTCTCTTAAACCTCACATTCAATCTCTTTACATGAATAGGCAATTATTAACCAAATTCCATATCCAAGACCCACATTCATAATCATCTTTTCAATACACATCCCAATCCGATACATAACTAATTCTAATTTAACAAGTACAATCAAACAAATATTCAAACCATCCACTAAGAAGGCGGTCTCTCGGGACTACAACCATTCTTAGGTACTTAGTTATAGTCGTAACCATAACTAATCCCCTAATGGATCGTTCATACGAGCAACGTCCATTAGCTGTTATGAGCTCACTCTCATAACTATATATTTTACTAAGTATGAGCTCGTAGCCTCATACTAGTTTAACACACCTGTCAAGCCATCATTCCACAATCTCTTTACATTATCCTCTTGATAATGTTCATTCAAAATCAGCAAAGATAATTAAAATACAGCAGCTCAAAGATTCTAATTAAAGCATGCAAAATATTCGCTCTTAATCATTCTCAACTCAAATCTCATGCCAAATCATCTTAAAATACTCCATAATATTCCAGAATTGACTCCCAAATCAAGCAGAAACAAAAAGAATCGAAAAACATCAAAATCTGCCAAAAAACGAATAAACTAGTTATAATCGAAAAATTCTTTCACCAAACGATTTTTCAATGTTTCCATTAAGAATTCACTTCCTAAAGCTCCAGAATAATATATTTGAATATATCGAAACATAAAATCTACGGTAGAAGCTTTAGATTTCTCTAAAACTCCACCAACGAATAAACCGTTAACTCACCTCGAAATCGCTTAAATCCAAAATCAACGCTACTTCCCTTGATGAACCAGACCTGAAACGAAGGTCCTAAAATACTTAAAATACAAATTGAAATATACTAAATTTATACAAAAGGTTTGGGGTTCGATGGATCAAAGAATGGAAAACAAACGACGAAGGGAATTGGCTAAAATTGGGGGCGTGGGGGGGTGTGTGGGCCGCGGCTGGCCATGGCCTTCGGGACGTGGTTCGATCGCGGTTTTGTAGCTAGGGTGATCGATCTTGATGGTTCTAGGTATCGGTAATCAAAATCGATTGGGTGTTTGGCCACGGTTTGGAAAATTGACGATTATGGAGGTTGGATCAAGGGTTAGGGTTCTTGGTGTTCATATGAAGAATTAATAATTAAATTACAGAAATTAAATGAACGAATAATCAATCTCGAATGCTTACCCGTTATTTGAATTTCAAGAAAAGGGCTTCCGATTTTCCCTCTTCGATTCCGTGCGATTCAACCGATCTCCTAATTAACAAATCTCATCAATCTCTACCCTAGGCTCCACGGAAACAAGAAGGAAAAAGAGAAGGAGAGTTTTCATTACCTTCGTGTCCAAAATCGATTTCCAAAAATACTTGAATTCAATCCCGATTCACGATCAAACGACAAACGAGACGAACGTCGGATTCCTCTTCTCTTTCTCTAAGGGGGGCGGCGGCAAGGGTGTGGGGAAGATGAGGAAAATTCTAAAAATTGATAATGAGAAGTCCTTCTTTAGGTTAAAATCCCGAGTTGCCATAATTACGAAATTGTCACTCACCTTAAAATGTCTATAACTTGATCACCGGGTCTCAGAATGACAAACCGTCAGTTGCGTTGGAATCGTGACATTGAGACGATCAATTTTATGTCAAAATATTAATCAAATCATAAGTTTCAAATTTCGAAGTTTTTCGGGAAAAATTACCATAATACCCTTTTTGAAATAACACGATATTTCTGTTCTAATTAATCGATCAAGCTGATTAATATTATTTAACAAAATAATATTGATTTTTAACTTTCTGGTGACGGGGCGTTACAGAACTACTCACCTAAAAAGGCTTTTCGTCCCCGAAAAGTTTCACTGCACGGTAAAAGGCTGAGGGTACTTAGTGCTCGTAACTTCTTCTAGCTCTCAACTAGATTCTTTTGAGTTGTGATTCTCCCACAAAACTTTGACCAACTCTATGGTCTTATTTCTCAATACCCTTTCCTCCTATGCCAAAATCTCATATGGCTTTTCTTCATATGACAGGTTCGCTTCTAACCCAACCAATTTATATTCTATCACATGTGTAGGATTGACAACGTACTTATGAAGCATCAATACATGAAACATGATCTTCAACCAACGCAGGTGGAAAATCCAACCTATAAACAAGTGACCCAATCCTTTTAAAAGTCTCAAAAGGACCAATGAATCGAGGGCTAAACTTTCCATTCTTCCCGAATCTCATCACACCCTTCGTAGGTTCTATCTTCAAAAACACGTGGTCGCCTTCTGAGAACTCAAGATCACTGTACTACTTGTCTGTCTAACCTTTTTGAAATAACACGATATTTCTGTTCTAATTAATCGATCAAGCTGATTAACATTATTTAACAAAATAATATTGATTTTTAACTTTCTGGTGACTGGGCGTTACATCCTCACTCCATAACTTTTGAAATTTCACACGCTAGAAATATTTTTTATTTCTACAATATTTCAATCCTAAACCCCTGCATCAGCCCCTATGGGCACTCACAACACTTGACTGAGTGAGTTATGGGGGATAAGATTACTAGAAGATTGCTTTTGACCATTGTGTATTTGTGAAAAAAAAATTATGATGATTTTGTAAATTATGCTTTTTGTGGATGACATTTTGATTGTTGACAAGAATGTTTCAGGAACTGAAAACTTAAAGAAACAATTGAGCAATCCTTTGCCAGGAAGGATTTGGGACATTCTTGGGATTTAAATTGAGCGAGATAGAGCATTCAAGAAGTTGTGTTTGTCATAGGAGCAACATACTGAAAAGGTGCTTGAAAGATTCCAAGCTAAAATAGTTATTCTTAAGCTAGTCACTTTAAGCTTAGTAGTAAGAAGAACCCTTCTATAGATAAAGAGAAAGAAGTCATGAGACGAGTTCAATATGCTTCAGCAAAAGAGGGTTTGATGTATGTCATGATATACACTTTGTCATATATAGCTAATGTAGTTGGTCTTGTTTTAGTCGTTTTCTTTTGAATCCAATGAGAGAAAATTGGTAGGGGGTTAAGTACATTATGGGATATTTGTGAGACATTTTAAATTTGAAGCTCAATTTTAGAAATAAGAAAAGAGAGCTTGTTGGTTATACTTATTCAGTTCAGGTAAGCATGCACGAAGGATAAAAAGCTTTATACAGGAGTGTGGCTTCAAGCACCAACATTGGGGGTTGTTTGATGAAATCTCTATTTTTCCTCTTAAAGTATCACCAATTAAGAAATAAATAACACGACGATTGGTAATATTAATAATTTTTTGTTCCAGAATTCCATTCAAACTAGAGTATATCATTTGGATTTTATTTTAAAAAACAAAGATTTGGTATAATTACTATTTTTATTCTCCTACTAATATTTAAAGATACAATACATAAACTAATTCATCATTTGATGCATTCTTGAATATAACTTCATTATCATCTTCTACTTGAAAGAACTTGAGAAACTAATAAATATTTCAAATTAAACATTAAATTAGAAGCATTTAAGAGTTCATTCTTCCATATCTCATGAAAGTAAACAGATAGCTAAGAATAATTAGACCTTTTAATCCAAAGTTTGAAACATGTGAGAAATCAAAATAATTTTCCATGTTTTTTAATAGGGAAGATCACACACATTTTCTCCGCAATAAAAACAAAGAATAACTCACCTATTAAGAAATAAATGGTGATATTTGTTTCAAATTTTTATATGGTTAAATTTGTGGTTTTTCTTAGAGAACAAGTTGCCCATCAACTCCATGTAAATATTGGACATTTCTATATATGCAAGAGCTCCAAAAATATATATCTGAATTATCATCCATTTACAAATCTGAGAGCACAAGACTTATAGTATGTGTTTTGGCCTAGGTAACATTCCAAGATACCGTGAAGCCAAAAAAATCTTGGGACTATCACACCCAAAATAAAACCATTATGGAAGGAACTAACAGGGCCTGATATTTAGAGTCGTCTCTCATGGAAGCCTACACTCAGTTCATAGTTCATTTTTTATGTTGTGAAGAAACTCCCACTAATAATTTAGCATGTGATCCTTTCGTGTTACCTGGTTCCAATATGCATTGCAAAATATTGTATGTGCATCAGCTCCATACCTGTCTCGCATCAATTTAAAGAAGCTCAGTAATGGAAAGAAAGTAAAGAAAGTTCAGTCACAGGATGCGACGGATAGAAAATAGAGAGATCTAAAAATTCCATTAGGAAAAGGAGAATATCAATAAAAATCTTCCTCAAAGAAAAACATGATAGGAATACAAGGAAAGAAACAAAGGTGATATGAAGAAGCCAGATGTTAGAAAAGGGTTCGGGGCGTATTAGTAATAATAGGGAGAGAGTTTGTTAGAGATAAGTGTGGGTTATAAATAGAGTGAATAGAAGACGTTAAGGGTTATCCAAGATATTGAGTAAAGTAGTCATTAGGCTATTGAAGGGGAGAGTTCTAAGCCTCTCGAATACTTACTACTCCTGTAATTCTTCTATTTTCGTATTAATATAGTTTGGTTCGATACCTCCTTTGAGGTGTTCTAACTTCCTAAGAATTTGTTTGTCTTTCACAACGCTTGAAAAGAAATCTTAATGATGGATGAGTTCTTTATTTGAATTTTGATACATTATCAAAATAAAATATATACTGCTTCTTACTGAAAAGGGGGAAAAAAAAAACCAAAAAAGGGTAGAAAGCCCAACTTACTTGCCAACACCAGGGAGTTGAGTGACATGGCTCCAAGTATCCATCAAGTACATCACAGAGAAACGATGAATTGTTTTTGCCCTTGTTCTGGGTAGACCAAGAGATTTAATAATGTTTTCTATCTGCTCACATGAAACGTCTGCAACAGCCTCTACGTTGGGACATAGAGCAAAGAATTTCGGTATAACAGCTCTTGCCTGCAATTGTGAAAATGACAAATCAGAGTGAGTCAACCTAAAATGTTTTCGAAAAAATATATTGACTAAAAGAATGCATGATAATAGAAAAATGAAATGAAATCACCAATTACTAATTATCAAATTGACACAACAAAAGGGAGCAACCAAAATTAAGGCAGCAATCTCATTCTTTAAAAAAATTTAGTACAGACCTTAAACTCATTTTTCCCTAACAGCTGCACCTCTCTCTCTCACTAATTTCAGCCAATGTAAGTAGACACTATCAAATCTCAAGATACCATGATTACCCTGGAAAGGAAACCTAAAGGGAAATTTGAATTGGCAAAAACACCACCTTTTCATCTAACATTTATGTAAGGTAAACAAGTTAAGTTCATGACCAAAATATTAACATTTCTATTTAAATGTCTTTATTTGTTATAAATGTATCAATTTAACTTTTTTTCTAATTTAATGAAGTGAGCAACATCAAGTCTTGATTATTTGTCATTGTTATGTTTCTACGTTGATGTTTCCATAGTACAAAGTTTGACCAAAATACTTACATTCCTCTTTAGACGTCTTTAATTGTTAAGACGGTCTCAATATGTCTATTAAACCAGTCAACGGGTGAGCAACACCAACTTACATGCTTATCAATTTAGAGCATATGCGAATTATTGGTTATTTCGTTCTGTAATGGTAGTATACTGAGATATAGAGATGAAATATGTAAATGTTGGCACATTATGTCAGCTGATACAATTTTTTTATTGCAATGTGCCACATGAATAGTAATCTATTATGTGGAAGTTGACTGATTTTTTCAGAATTTAGGAAATAATGTGAAACAATTTGCAGAGGTTGATGTGGTTCTGGTTGTGAAGGAAGAAGTGTCCTTTTTGTTTTTAAATTAGAGAAACATTTGGCATCCAAATCCAAATCCTGATTTTGTTTTTGTAAAAAATGAGAAACTATTGGTACCCTTTCGCCTTGTGGGACTATCTCTATATCTCAAGAAAAACACGGAACCACCCCCCTCTGGTTACAAAATCCGGATTCTGGAGATCCCACAACTTTTTTTTTTATTTTTTTTTTCCGGATTCCAGAGGTGGCCCCTCAATTTTATTTTTATTTTTTTCGGAGGTGTCCTCCGGAATCCGGAGGCGATCTCCGGATTTCGAAAGAACTTTCCTTCGAAATCCGAATCCCCTTCAAAATCCGTAGGAAATACGTAGATCCGAGGTTTCGGGATTTTCGAATTCTTAGTTGTTGTATCTTTTCTTTCACCGTGTAGTCTTTTTTCCGTTGTTAGAGATTGAAGGATGAGAAGTGAAATGAGTGATCAATGGAGATTAAAGATCAATGGAGATGGATATCAATGGAAGTTGAGGGTTTTTTTTAGAGAAGTTGAGAGGAGATTTTTTTCTTCTTTTTGGAATGAGAGAGGAGAGGATAGTAGAGAAGAGATTAGAGGTATATTAGAACTTTCACAACATTGTGACATCATCATAAGGTCAAAAAAAGTTAATATGAGAATGGGGGTCAAAAAACATTTATTGTAGATTTTGGAGGTCATTTTACCTAAATTTCCAAATTTTAATATTACTTGTCAAAAAAATAAAAAAATATCCATTTTAATTATATTAAATATATAAAAACAGAAACAAAATTACAATGTTTTTTTAATCTAATGGTTAATGGAGTTAATAACCTAGCTAGTGTCATTACAATTATTTTAGGGGCAATTACTGAAATAGCATATTTTTATATACTATATATTGAAATGTCAAAACTTTTCAAAAATTACTCAAATAGTATAATTATTAGTTCAATAATTTATTGAACTAAAAAAATTAAAAATAATTAATAAATTCATTGAAAATAATAATAATAATAAATGATCAAATACTTCAATAAATTATTGAACTTGAACTTAAAAAACCAAAAAACAAACAAATTCATTAAAAATACCTATGAAAAATAGTTCAATAATTTATTGAATTATAGTTCAATAAATTATTGAACTATAATTATGCTATTTGAGTAATTTTAAAAAGTTATGATATTTTAGTAATTAGTATGTAGATTTATGCTATTTGAGACAAATTCTTATTATTTTAATAACCTAATGTTGTAGTATATTTTCGTCAAGCTAACAGGATCAACACGTCAGCTTCACGTATACTCCAACGGATATTGATGGAGAATGTATCACTTGAAATAAGAAGGAAGTAACACCGGTGTGATGACGACCACTGTACTCCGACAATCAAGTCTGTAAAATTTTTAGTAGAGTGTTAATAAGTACTCAGAGCATACCTCGATCATCAAAACTTCTGTATTTATAGAGGGTGAGTTTGTGGTTTCCCGCCCTTCCTTTGGTTCATCTTCCGCCCATTTGCAAGTTGACATGCCACACGTCAAGTCTACTGCAGCTTCTTGTCACCGACCTTAGGTAATGATGAAATTAGGTGTATTGTATAGTGTACGTTTCAAGTTGAAAAGCTCGTTGGGCTTGGGATTCTAGAATAGGCGTTGGTGGATAACTGTGGTGACCTCAATGTGTTTGGCTAGGTGGACTTAACAGGCTCAATGGGCTTAACTGTGTAGGGTGACTGAAGTTGTCCAACATGATGAAGTTGGGCTGAACAGATGCCCAATTCTTGTTTTTATTATTATTTTTATATCTTCTAAATTTACCGGCCACATACTCCCTAGTTGAATAGCCTTGATGAGTTACTCTAATGGTGTAAACTCTTTTTTTTTTTTTTTAAATAATAATAATAAAGAGAAGAAGATAAGGCTGAAATTTTTTTTTAAAAAGAGAAATATGAAGATAAGGATAAAAAAAAGGTGGTCTATTGGCTTGACACTTGGCAAGGTTTTAGCTTAAAAAAAAAACCAACTAAACTTAATTTCTTCATCAGCCATCGTAGAAGGAAACAGAGAAGAAAGGAAAAAGGAAAGGAGAGAAAAAGAGAATAGGAAAGGAAGGAAAATTGGCTTGAATTTTTTGAAGGCTTCTACAATTGAGTTCAATTTGTGGTGAATTTGCATGTTGGTAAGTCATTTCTCCTACCCAACTCTTCAATATGATGAATTTTGTTAGATTTTGCTAAAGCTTCAAAGTTGGTTTATGGGTTTATGAGTTTTGTTGGTTATGGAATTTAAGTGTTATGGGTTAAATTGAGAGGTTGATGTGTAAGATTTATTAAGAATGGTGGAGGATTAGAGTTTTCCATATTTTTGAAATTGAAGTTGTGATGGATAATTGTTTGAGATAGAAATAAGTTTATGTGTTGGAAGAGGATGAGCAACAAGAATGAAATTATTTGGCTTGGAAAGTGTATTGGAAATATAGTTATGGAAGGAAAAGTGAAACTTTAGCCATTGGGATATTAACCGTCAATTTAGGTGTTTTCAATATGTTTTTCTATATATAAAAATACTAAAAGATTATTAATGGGAGTTTTATTTAATATTTATTTCAGGTGATACGGAGATTGGCACCGCTTATAATCCGGGATCGTAAGCGGAATAGTTTTAGTGAGTGGTTAAAATGTTATTTTCGAATTATCCCTAAACTATTTGCTTATAAATCTCAAGTTAGATTATATACTATGAATAGCCTATTACACATATGTTTTTATGATATACCAATTATGTTTATGTGTTTTACGAGTACTTACGAAATATTCTTATAGAACTCAACCATATGTATTTATGTACAGAGTATTGATATTTATGGTTTTAAGATAGTTTGAAAATTATATAATGATATTCGTAAACTATTTTCAAACGGCTAAATTGTTGTACCCACTAGCTCAGCTTTTAGCAGGTCTTTGGGACCCACTTTAGCATACACATAGGCTTTGGGCCGTATGTTAGGGTGCTTAGCCCTTTGGGGGCAGCTCTGCGCGCGTATGACCAGTTTTAGTATATATAGTGCTCTGCTGCATATCTTGATTTATCTTGTGTGTAGTATGACCAGTTGTGGGTATACGTTTAGTGTCGGTTTTTCTATTATATGATTATGATACGATATTATTTTGAGAACCTGTTAGCAATGAGTTTTTATTATGTATGAAAAGTATTTTGCTCAGAAATGTATTTGTTTGTTAAAATTCGTGTTTTCTACGATATTTAACTCAAAAGTATATTTTAGTTTATAAAAGAACCCACTCATTGAGTTTTTGCTCATGATTTCCATGTTTTGTTTTTCCCCCCTCCAGGTAGATCCTGAGTTTCAAGGATAACGCCTACGAGAGCCGTTTACACCACCAGTTTTTGCTTTCATCTTCACACCTAGCCTATGTATGACATTTTTGTGTGTGTTTGTACATGTATGTTTATAAGTGCCGGTGATGGCTCGTGATAAAGTAAATAGTTTTATGATTTTTGAGGCTAGTTGGGTAGATGGTGAAGTTTACAAATGAACAAGCACGTAAATATTTCTCTTAATGTTAGTAAATTCAGAATTAACATATTTGACTGATTTTGAGTTAATTCTGAGGGCGGAGCCCGTTATAGATTATGTAGGATTATGTAAAATGTATTACAGGTTGGTTTATTCGAAAAACAAACGAAACTCTGCCAAAATTTTCTTAAATAAGTTGAATTTAAATTGTTTATTAACTAGTTATTTTAGTTATGTTAGATGGTATGCGTTGGCATTAGCTTTCGCTTGCCATTGGCACGTGTCGTCTCGAGTGGTTAGAGGGTACTCGCGTCGGGTCGTGATAAATGGGGCAATCAATTGGGGGAGTATTAAGGATGTGCAAAATATCACCTTAACATGCCAGCATCATGCCCAGATGCCACCCAGTGCAATATTAGTTTGACACATAGAGGATGATGCATGTTGTATGACCAATAAATAAGGAATGTTGGATGGTGGAGAGAAATATGACAAAGAAGAAGTAACAAGCTTCAGGTAAATTCCCTCCTCTTTTTTGCAATTTTATTTTACTCGGTCTGGCATCGCAACAATGTCAATGGCCTGAAAACGTTGCGTGTCAGGCCAAACATTGGCTGTCTGGGTGAGTTTAACAGCTAAATTTCAGCCGGCGCTGACATGCGTATGTAAGCACTTCTGACACCTCTTAACTAATTTTTTTTAGCTTATCTCAACTCTCTTTTTTTAGCTAAATTTCAGCTTTCGGGTTTTTTTTTTCAATCAACTTATCGTAAGCTGGCTTTCACCCTTTTCAGCTTATTTTAAACTGATTTCCATCCTTTTCAGCTTATTTTTAAGATTGCTCTATTGCTTAGGATAAAAACAAGCTTGGATGACAAGTCTTGTCTTAAATTTACTAACTAAACTTTTGCTTTCTAGAATGATAAGTTTAAAATAAAAAGCTAAATGTTCTGTCCTTTTACTCATATTCTCTCTCTCTCCCCTTCCCATTTCCATTGTTTAATGTTATGAAGGCTGGGAAAAAGGGGTTGGCTATTTTGTATTTTGTTTCCCCCTTTCTCAAATATCATACCTTGTTTGTTATTTATTATTGCAGGTGATATAGATATACAACTTTCCTAATATGATATGATGTTATCAGTTGCCAATCTAAGATTGTTATTTGGATTAATAGTCATAAGAGTCGGTCTGTTTAGTGGATTTTGTTAGAATGTCTTGTATACTTGTATATAAGTACAAATGTATTTGTTACTGTGGGTTGCAAAGCACATTGTTGGCTTGAAATATGGTATTCATTGTTGTTTTTAAGCTTCATTTCAATCTCTGCTACCTGCACTGACTTGTTTCCTTCCAATAATAGATATTTGAAGTTCGTTGGTTTATGGTGTGGAGTTTTTTGTGATGTGTCAGTTTTTTTTCTTGGTTTGAACCAGATCTAGGTTGGATGAGTGCCAAAAGAGTCAATTTGAGATTGATGTGATTGAATTGGACACAAGCTAAAAAAGATATATAATTGGATATAATACTTTTTTCAAGGACAAGAAAATTTGTTGAAATTAAAAACATTTTTCGAAGGATACAAGATAAAACTACCACAACCTTTTAAAATAATGAGAACCTTTGAAAAAGATAATACTCAAAAGTAGTTTTAGTGATAAATAATTTTCTAAGTCAATAATGTGTTATCCTTGAAGTAGTTTTTTTGACACCTTTCGAAGGTTGAATTAACCTTCCAAAAAAGAAATATCAAAGGTTTTTTTAAATATTTTTCAAAGGTTCCGACTTTCGAAAGTGTCAAGTTTCTGTTAGGCCTTAGTTTCATAAATATGAACATAAAATGTTATATTTCAAAAATGCCCATAAACAATCATATATGGTGGAGATGCTATGCACATATTGTTTAAGAATATCATATTTGCCATCTTCACATATTATGGTTCAGGATTCTTAAGGCAATTTAATTCCAATTACCTTTATCAAATTAAGGCAATCAAATCTCCTAATTTCATGAAGATTTCAAAATTAGTTTTATTTATAAAAATCATCACTTAGATGGAATTTAATGTCTAATTAAAAAAAAAAATCTCTCAGATGTGATCAATCACGTACCTCTACTTCTAGCTTAATATAGTTTCACAAACGTTTAAAAAGAAATGAAAATAACAATGATAAACTTTAGGTCAAAATACAACGATTGAAATAGAATCCTTAAAAAAAGGTTTAGTTGTTGGGTGCAATAGGTCGGACATTAGACATTTGATACATGAGTTGTCTAATCTTGGTATCAAACTTGCACTTGCTGAATGAAAACTCAATGGACATAAGCATTCTTACTTCCCATTCTTTCTTAATATTCTCCAAACATGAAGGTTTCATGTAATTTATATCAATCTTCATACTTCGAAGATACTCGATCAATTTTTCTTCACTATCCATATCATGTTGTGTTGGTGATGAATTTTGATTTTGTCTCAATTCCCATATTCTCTTTGACAATTCAAATATATTTTTCTGATGAGGATCATCAACCCGCTTTTCGTCGTCTTGACACTCCAAATATTCCTTTCTGAAACGAGTTACTTTGCTACACAATTGATGCATTGAAACTTCCTTACTTAATCTTTTCTTTACAAAATCATAGAATGACTTTGTGCAAATAGCATTCTTTCCTGAAAATTCAAGTAGCTTCTTCAATACAATGATCTCATCATCTTTATACCATTGGAATCCTCTTGATCTCCTCTTCCTCTTTTTATTCTTCCTTGAATTTGGTTGATTTTGCTTGTATATCATTTCAGATTCCGACGATGATTGCTTGTAATCGGTATCTGACTTGTCTTCAAGTGATGAGTAATAATCATATTCCATTCTCTTTCTTGAATGGTATTTATTAGGGGTCATGTCAATGTCCAAGGATGATGAAATATCTACACCAACCAAACAAAAGAAAATCAACCATGGCATTGATTGATTCAATTCTATGGATGTATATAATGTCAACTTTGAGTAGTAGCTAAGTGCCCATTTAAAAAATAAAAGCATTTATAGTGATCACTTAAAAAATACTTTTAAACATTTCAAAAGTTATCTCAAACTAATCTTAATGTGCTAAATGACTATATTCGAGAATGCCCCAAAACATAAATAAATAAATCAAGATAGTTATAAGTTCTATGTCAACTTTGAGTAGTAGGAAAATATTTAAAAAGTAGAAATTCATATCAAGTTATTAAGTTTGATACTAGAGAATGCCCCAAATATGAATAGATAAATCAAGAGATAATGAAAATGTAAAATAACACAACAAAAAACAAAACAAAAAGAGGAGAATAGAAAAAATAGTGTTCTCATAAATCACAAATGGGTAAAATCTAAACCATGTTTTATGACACCATATTAAAATTAATAAAAGAGGGTCACAAATATAATAAAAAAAAATTGTTTGAGCAAAGATATCTCTTACCAAAGGTTTGAATTGAAACAAAGCTTTGAGAATTCAATGATGGTCAAGCCTGAGTTGTTGTGAGGCGAGAGAGAAATAGAAGGGATCTGGGTTTTGTCTAGTTTTTTTTTTTTTTTTTTTTTTTTCCCCGTAAGACTGGAATGATTATGAATTTGGCTGCCTCAATCGATTGAGAGCTGTGAATGAATTCTAGGTTATGGCCATGAGAGAAGGGGTTATACGGTGAAAAAGGAATGGAGAGCTTGCCATGACTGTCTTATGAGCCTCATTTTATAACCTAATTGGTAAATTAAATAAGAAAATCATTAATTAAAAAAAATATATCTGATTTTATTTTACAACTCACAAAAGTTAATCTCCTACTCATCTTTCCCAAATTTAAATTGATTCTCATTTAAAACTTATTTCGCAAATCTTTTTTTTAATTCAATTCAATTTTAACCAAATTGACACAATATTTTTTTTTAATTTATTTTTATTCTAGCTAAAAAAATATTAGAACAAAAATTACAATTATATTTACCCTAAAAATCTAGTTACTAATTTTTAAATAAATAAAAATCAACTTTCTTTTAATTCAAAAAAAAAAAATCAACTTTCTTTTCTCTTAATTTTTGTTTCACGACTAAAATTAATTTTAAATAACATCGAATGAAAATAGGTGTCAACAAAATTATTAAGTTTGATATCAGAGAATGCCCCAAATATGAACATCGAGAGATAATGGTAATGTAAAAGAATTAATTAAACCAGTTACCTATTTAATTTACCTAATTTCATTTCTAACGGTTGTGCAACTTTTATTTCAATTATACCATAAAACACCATTTATGGTGGAGATTTGATTTACTTTGCGAGATTTGATTTATCATTTTCTTATTTTTCCCTTGTTTAAAAACTTATTTCTTTCAAATCTTTTTTTTATTCGTTTCTTGATTTATTTTTCATTCAAATTTAATTTCTGCAATTTTGGTTTCTCTTAGTTTTTCGTTTTCCTTGTTTTTCTGTTTTCAGAATCGTTCTACGTCCATTTTCTTTTCACATTACTATTGTTTTGTCCTTTCTCAATGATGAAAGACTGCTTTTAAAAAAACGAGTTATTATAACCTATTTCACTTATGTTATAAAATGTTTATTTTAAGTAAACATTTTTTAAAATACAACAAATTTCTATTTCCTCCAAAATATCTCCTTCATTGTCTTCCACTTTCACGGTTTATGTTCCTTTTCCTTCTTGGAGTCCCCCGTCTAGACAATGGTATCTTCAAATCCATTTGTTTCTAAGGTCAAGAATGCATTTTCTTGTCAGATTATTCACGTATTCTCTTATTGAAATTTTAATAATTATTATTTAACGTTTACTACAAGTAAACATTTTTCTTTTTCTCACAAAAATACATGTACCCAGTTCTTATCCATACCTCCGTTCTTTTCTTCCTCAAGTGATTCCTCATCCACAACTTGTCTTGTCTTACTCACTAAAAAAAATGTCGATTTGCGACGAAAGTGGTCGCAGGCTATTTTACATAGAAAATTGTGACGACAGGCGATGTAGTTAAAAAGCTCGTCGCCCCGAACCCCACTCCATTAAAAAACTCGTCGTTAAATTGTGACGACAAGCAATGTCATTAAAAAGCTCGTCGTTAAATAGCCCCGCCCTATTTATTAAATGGGAGAAAAAATTCAACCGCCCCCGCCCCATTTATTAAGCGGGTTAGGCGAGGTTGGGGTTTTTGTGACGACTTTTTCCAAAAATATTAAATTTAACAGCCCAAAATTTGGTGAAAATTTTAAATACCACGCCATTTTTATGTCATTTGTGACGGATTTGTCGCAAATATTCGATGAAAATTTTGAAAATCTCGCGATTTTTATTTGAGAAAATTTGTGACGACATTCATCACAAATATTAAATTTAGTCGCAAAAATGTGGTGAAAATTTTAATTATCCCGCAATTTTAATTTGATAATATTTGCGACGACAGTCGTATCACTGATTTGTGACGGTTTTTGTTGCAAATAAAGTGACAAAAGGCGTTGCAAGGCAAGGTGGGACACTTCTTCTTTCCGCCAAAAATTGGCTCCAAACTTAGTGTCAGTTATTGTTGTTAATTTTGTGACGAACTTCGTCGTAATTTTTATTATGCGAGCGGCCATCACTCGTTTCCCGTCATGAGCTTCTGCCATTTTTAGCAACAAACACTTCTTTTTCATCAATATTTTGCGACAAAATTTGTCGCAGGCGGTCAACGCATGAAATAGTGACAACTTTCGTCACAAATCAGTGATGACTTATGGTGGTCGTAAAACGACAGTTTTCTTGTTGTGACTTTCTGTACACCTCCCAATATGTTAGGAGTAAAGAAGAAGAAGATAATACAATTAATGAGAGATTAGTTAAGGATTAATGTAATATGTTTCCTTTACTTTTATATTCTCTTTTCTCTTTCTTGCTTCTTTTATTCCTTCTTATCATGTAGCTCTTTGCCATGTATACTGTCTGTTTTGCTATTAATATTACTAAGCCTTAGCACTGTTTGTGTGCAGTGAGCATCTTTTTCAGCATTCCTTCTTTTTCGCTTTCTTCCTTTTCTTCCCTCTTCTCTCTATTTTTAGTATTTCATGGTATCAGAGCCATAAAGGATGTAATGGCGTCAGGATCTAGGACTTCTTCATCCTCTCAGATAGACAATCAACGCCCACCCATCACCTCACTACCTACTACTCTGCAAATTCCTACCTCTAATGTCCAAACCCCAGTAGCGCCTCCAAATCAAAACAGACAAACCCTACCTTCTTTTCCAAATCTCACACCACCTACCGCTCAGAGACAAGCAACCTTCGCTCCTCAAAATTTCCATCCTCATCCTAATACAGGTACAAACCCAGGAGCTCCGAATTATCATCCTCAGAGTTTTTATCCAACATTCCAACTAAACGGATTTCCACCAAACTGGATTTCCCCAATTTCCTCATGTTCCAATCTTGTCCAAGCTAACCTTGTTCATTTCTCCTTAAACAATTCTCGCTATCCTCTTTAGTCTTATTCTCCAAACTTCACTCCTTCACAACCTGCCCCTCATGCTTCTACTTCCTCTACCCAATTTCATACTCCCATTTACTAATCCTACACCTCGTCCATCTATTCAAGATCCTTTATCTATACCTATAATATCCAATCCAAATCCCAGGTGGGGTAGACAAAGGCCTCAATGTCAAATTTGTACTAAAGTGGGACATTCAGCCTTAGATTGCTATAATAGGAAAAATGAAGCAAGGTATCCAGCCACAGTGCAACGCCCTCAAGGCAATTTTGCTGCACAATCTCCCTTTAATCCCATTCCACACTCACAGTCATCTGTTCCTACAATGCCTTCTTTTTAGGCCATATTCCTCTTTCCTCTCCTCTGTTTGATACTCCTCAGCAACCTCATTACAATCCCAACCCACATCCTTCCACATCTCAAACTTTCTACCCTAATCATGAGTGGTTCCTAGATTCTGGAGCAACACATCATATGACCTCATCTCTCAACTCTTTTACAAATACCACACCATACAATGGCTCATATTAGGTTATGCTAGGAAATGGTAAGTTTGTTTCCATATCAAACATTGGCACTGCTTTTCTTCCTTCTAACTCTCAGTCTCTTAGACTTAATTCTGTTTTGCATATTCCTTCACTATCCAATAAATTAATAAGTGTGGCCAAATTGTGCAATGATAATCAGGCCTCTGTTGAATTTTACCCTTCTTGCTTTCTTGTGAAGGATCTCCACAACAAGACTATCCTTCTTCAAGGCCAACTTAAGCATGGGTTATACAAAGTGTCTCCATCCACCGGTCAATCTTCCACATTCACAAATGCATCTTCCTTCTCTTTTTTTCTTTCATCCTCAACTTTGTGGGATTACAGGCTAGGGCATCCTTCATCCACCATTGTTAATCAAGTTTTAGTCTCATGTAATCAGTCTTGTCATAGGCTTACTGTTTTTTATTTATGCAACTCATGTCAATTGGCTAAAAGCCATCGCTTGTCTTTTTCAAAGTCTTCAAGAGTCAGTACCTCTCCGTTTCAACTTGTACACTTTGACTTATGAGGGCCTTCTCCCACTTTATCAATAAATGATACAAGATATTTTCTACTCTTTATTGATGATTTTACTGGATATACCTGGTTTTATCTTCTGCAATCCAAAGATCAAACATTGAATTACTTTGCTCACTTTCTTAACATGGTTGAAACTCAATTTGATAGCAAATTAAAAGGTTTACAAATTGACTGGGGAGGAGAATTTCGTGCTTTGTCTGCAATTCTTGCTGCTAAGGGAATTCATCATAGAATTTCTTGCCCCTTTACCCCTCAACAAAATGGAAGGGTTGAAAGAAAAAATAGACATGTTGAAGAAGTTGGGTTGTCTTTTCTTGCACACTCCTCAATCCCTAAAGAGTACTGGTCTTATGCTTTTCAAACAGCCACATACTTGATCAACAGACTGCCATCTCCTGTTTTTCACCATAAATCCCCTTATGAATTGTTTTACTCAAAACCACCACACTACACATTTCTCAAAGCCTTTGGCTATGCTTGTTTTCCATTTTTAAGACCATATAATCAATCAAAAATACAGTTTCGTTCATCACAATGCATCTTTCTTGGATATAGCTCCAATCATAAGGGATATTTGTGTTTAGACCCAACTTCTTGTAGAATCTATCTATCTCGCCATGTTATCTTTAATGAGGCTTCATTTCCCCATCCAACTCTTTCCAAACCAAATACTTCCATTCAATCTTACCATTATGATATCTCTTTTTTCCCACACAGCTATGTCTTACCTCAATTCTCTCCTCTGCCTATACTTTCCCATATCCTCATTACCATAATAACTCATCTTTCTATTCTTCTACTCCAACTACATCTAATCCCACCCCTCCATCTCATCCAACACCAGACCTCTCTTTAAACACATCCAACATAGTTGCCTCTCCATCTCCCTTGACCACTGATAATCCATCTCCTCTTCATTTGCCTCCTTTTGACTCTAATACTGATATAATTCACCCCTCCTCTATCAATAATCCAAATCCAACTTTCCAAAATGCTCATCCCATGATTACTAGAGCCAAATCTAGCATTTTTAAGCCAAAAGTTTGGCTGTGAAAATCCACATCAATACCTTCTTCTTCTCTGTCTGAACCATTAAATTACAAGACAGCAGCCCTTATTCCTAAATGACAAAGTGAAATGGTCCAAGAGTATAATGCTCTCACTCTCAACAAAACTTGGCACCTAATCCCTTCTCCATCAAACTGTAAGTTAATAGGCTACAAGTGGGTATATTAAACCAAGTTGAAACCCAATGGAGAAGTAGAGAGGTATAAAGCTAGATTGGTGGCACGAGGATACAATCAGTCATATGAGATTGATTTCTTTGAGATTTCAGCCCTGTCATCAAACCAACAACCATTAGAATTCTCTTGAGTCTTGCAATTTCACACAATTGGGTCATCAAACAACTGGAAGTGCACAATGCATTTTTAAATGAGGATTTACAGGACGATGTCTACATGACCCAGCCTCAAGGGTTTGTTGATGCTGCACATCCAAACTATGTCTGTAAATTGCAAAAATCACTCTATGGCTTGAAACAAAGCCCTGAGCATGGTTCACAAAGCTTAGTACTTGTCTGTCTAATTGGGGATTTCTTGCTTCGAGGTCTGATTCTTCTCTTTTCTTTTACAAAAAGAGTTCTGACTTCCTTGCTGTCCTAATATATGTAGATGATATCATAGTCACTGGCAATAATCCCTCTCTTATACATAATTATTTTTTGGCAACTTGAATTATTTTTTGGGAATACAAGTATCTCAAACATCAGGACATTTACATCTTTCCCAGTCCAAGTATATCTATGATCTTCTATCCAAACACTCCATGCTTGATTGCAAGCCTTCCCCAACTCCAATGGCCATTAATTCTCCTATTTCAATCCATGATGGGGAACCCTTATCTAACCTTACCACATATAGAAGTGTAGTTGGTGCATTACAATATTGTATCATCACTAGGCCTGATCTCAGCTACGCAGTTAATAAGGTATGCCAATTTATGCATAGACCTACCTCCACTCACTGGATTGTTGTGAAAAGAATTCTCAGATACCTCCAACACACTTCCTGCCATGTCTTGTCTTTCACTCCTTCCCAAAGCCAATCAATCACCTGTTATACAGATGCAGACTGGGCATCTTTTCCTGATGATCATCGTAGTACTTCTGGCTTCTGCACATTTCTAGGCCAAAATCTAGTCTTCTGGTCCTCAACAAAACAGAAAGTTGTCTCAAGATCTAGCACTGAATCTGGATATAGAGGGTTATCTAATGCTTCAGCTGAGATCATTTGGTTACAATCCTTGCTCAATGAAATTGGTTTTCTAGCTTCTATTACTCCTTTGCTACTTTATGACAACATGATTGCCATTTACTTGGCTGAAGATCCAGTAATCCACAATCGCAGTAAGCACGTTGAAATAAATCTCCATTTTGTATAAGAGAAGGTAATGAACAAACAGCTGCTTGTACGATCTGTACCATCCGAGGATCAACTTGTAGCATCCTTACAAAACCATTAACATCTCAACGCTTCTCTAACCTTTGTGTCAAGCTCACTGTCTTAGCAACTACAGCTGGCTTGCGGTGGGATGTTAGGAGTAAAGAAGAAGAAGAAGACAATACAATTAATGAGAGATTAGTTAAGGATTAATGTAATATGTTTCCTTTACTTTTATATTCTCTTTTCTCTTTCTTGCTTCCTTTATTCCTTCTTATCCTGTAGCTCTTTGCCACGTTTACTGTCTGTTTTGCTATTAATATTACTGAGCCTCAGCACTGTTTGTGTGCAGTGAGCATCTTTTTCAGCATTCCTTTCATTTTCGCTTTCTTTCTTTTCTTCCCTCTTCTCTCTATTTTTAGTATTTCATAATAAGCTGTGTGATATGAATGTTTCATCCAAAAAATATTCCTTTATAAAAAAATTCGATAAAAATGATGCTTTTGCATTAAATTCTTTTCAAGATGAACTCACAGATGGATCTTCATCTTCCACCACTTTTTTCGCCATTAATTTTGTTATTTAGCATAACTTGTTCCCTCTCATTCTCGCCATTATCGCTTCTTGCTCTTTTTTCCAAAGTACAAAGTATTTCTTTATTCAATACCTTCTAGTGTTCATATCAAGTTTAGCGTTTTGTCGTGCTTTTTTCCCCTAAGTCCCACACAATTTTTTTTAAAATTCAAATAATCATACGTTCTCATGTTTCATGGAGCAATTGTTGGAACGGAGTATAAAGAACAACAATAATATGACTAAGAACTGTCTTACAAAATTCAACTTCGATTAGTAATAACAATAAATTGAAATGAGAATTACAAATAGAGAGAACTTTTCGATTTACAACAGAATGAACGTCGAGCGTGCAATAGCACTGTCCTGAAGACAATAGTCGCCTTGCACCGGGTTGCTTGCAGTCAATGACGATCGTCTCAGCAGGATACTACGACGGTATTCCGATGAACAGCAATAAGATACACTGGAATCTAGCAGAACTCGTATAAGAAATTTGCTCTTCCAACAAAAATAGAAAACAACCCAAGAAAATGGATGAAAGGAAAGACAAGAGATAAACTAAAGGAAATAGTATTAATATTTGTAATCTATTTTTTTTTTGTGTGATTCAACAATAGAATACAAATCCTATTTATAGGAGAGTATTGACCAACGGACGAAATACGCATTGAATTCGTAATATTCAATTTGATGTCAAAACCGTAGAAACAACGTTCAGAAACGTCTAGCTGCAAGAAACGTAATCCAATTTAATAATTGAATTAAATACTCAATTTGAATCCTTGAGAAACGTTTCATGGTTTTGAATTATATTGAATTAAATATTCAATTTTTAATGTCAAAACTTTCCAATACCACACCACCGTCTGACTTTAGTCAAAATATACTCACAAAATGTATTTATGTAAATATATATAAACACCAAAATTTAACAAAGTAAAAACCCACTAACTTTCACTTTATACATATATATATATATATGTACGTATACGTATATGTACATATACATGTACGTATACGTATACGTACATGTACGTATACGTATACGTACGTATGTACATGTATGTATACATATACGTATAAATATATATACGTACATATATGTATAAATATATATACATATACATATATGTATATGTATATAATATATATATATATACATATATATAAATTTTCCAACAATCCCCCACATGAAAGTTAGTGTGTTTAAAACATGAAATAGATCAAAATAAAAAAGACTCAAAAATGTTGGAGAGCAACTAGTCAAGCTATGCATCAGATAAGGTGTCTTTTGAACTTGAACCTTTCTTAGTGATTAACTATCGAATTTACCGGAGAAATAGTGAAATGTATTTCTTGAACTATCCTTCTAATGGTAAATTAAGACAATAGCCTTCACACATAACTTAACTCATTCTACTGAGTTCTATACGTTTTAGTCCGTTTTGGTCCTGGACTGGATCCCGCAATTCGTGAGAGTTTTTAGAGAACACAAGCCTATGTTGTTCTCAAAGAACCGACCCAATTTTACTCTCATTTAGATAACTATTGATTTATAGTATTCTAAAAATACTCCTTTATCAATATTATCTTAACATTCACATTTACACACAATTAATGGAAACGGGCTAGGACTGAAAGTCCTTGTGTATTGCTATGAACTATTCCGACTTAGTTGCCTATTGAACCTGATCTTGGGATCTCCAGTCAATAAGGTTAGGTTACCACCAGATAGTTCATTTAATAGGCTTTAATCCCATTTGCCTCGATGTATATGCCACTTGCTCTCGTGATACTTCTTTGGTTAAAGGATCAGCAATATTTGCTTTTGACTGCACATAGTCAATTGATATTACTGAATTAGTGAGCAATTGTCTTATCGAGTTATGCCTACGCCTAATATGTCTTGACTTTCCATTGTAGACAGAATTTTTAGCTCTCATAGAAGCAGCTAAATTATCACAATGAATACATATAGCGTTTACAGGCCTTGGCCATAGAGGAATATCTTCTAGAAAATTCCTAAGCCATTCCGCTTCTTCACTAGCCTTATCTAATACAATGAATTCAGATTCCATCGTAGATCGTGCAATGCACGTCTGTTTCGTAGACTTCCAAGAAACAGCTGCTCCACCTAGGGTAAAGAAATACCCACTAGTTGATTTAGTCTCTAGGCTATCTGATATCCAGTTAGCATCACTAAATCCTTCCAATACAGGTGGATAATGCAATCCATAGTCCAAAGTATACTTAAGATATCTTAGTACTCTGACTAGTGCATCCCAATGATCACTTCCAGGATTACTGGTGTATCTAGCCAATCTACTAACTGAGTAGGCTATATCAGGTCTTGTACAATTCATTATGTACATAAGACTCCCTATCACTCTAGAATACTCCAAAGATGACACACCCTCATCTTTATTCTTTTTTAATTTTATACTCGGATCATAAGGAGTAACTGCAGGTTTACTCTCATAGTGTCCAAACTTTCTCAACACTTTTTCTATATAGTGTGACTGAGAAAGTACATATCCATTAGGATTTTTCGTTATTTGAATTCCTAGAATAACATCAGCAAGACCCATGTCTTTCATATCAAAGTTAGAATTCAACATCTTCTTTGTTGATTCTATTATTACTCTTGTAGTGCCCATGATTAACATGTCATCCACATATAAGCAAATAATGACACATTCATTATTTATACTTTTATAATACACACATTTGTCACACTCATTGATTTTGAACCCATTGGATATCATGGTGTGATCAAATTTCTCATGCCATTGTTTGGGTGCTTGTTTTAACCCATACAAAGACTTAACAAGTTTACAAACTTTGTTTTCATGTCCTTTCACAACAAACCCTTCCGGTTGTTCCATGTAAACTTCTTCATCTAAGTCGCCATTTAGGAATGCAGTTTTTACATCCATTTGGTGAATTTCCAAATCATGTAAAGCTGCTATAGCAATCAACATCCTAATAGATGTGATTCTGGTCACTGGAGAATAGGTATCAAAGAAATATATCCCCTCTTTTTGTCTATAGCCTTTAGCTACTAAACGGGCTTTATACTTATCTATAGATCCATCAGCCTTAAGCTTTCTCTTAAATATCCATTTGCAACCAATTGGCTTTACTTATGTAGCACCTTGGAATCCGGTTTTCAAAAGAGGAATCTGACGTGTCTGACAGCTGGTTTAAAATTAAATTCATAAAAATAGAAAACGAAACCTGTTTTCCATGTTTTATTTGGACCGGACTTCAAGTCCCATAAAAAATAATTACCTGAACGGTAATTTTTGTAGGTGGTGGAAAAATTAAATGAAAACAGGTGTTCAAAATCCATTTTCTTTGTTTTCTTTAAAGTCCGGTCTGCAGACCGGACTTCATCCCATCAAATAAATTACCTGAACGGTATTTTTTGTAAGCGGTGGAAAAGTTAAGGTAAAAAAAATTAATAAAACGCTGAAAACCCGTCTTCAGGTAATTTAAAAAAAAAAACACTGAAGACGGGTCTTTAAAACCCGTCTTCAGGTACAAAAACTTAAAAAAACAGTTTTGAAAACCCGTTTTCACCACATAGCAATAAAACGTGTTTTGAAAACCCGTCTTTAGTCGAGTCACTTAAAGACGGGTTTTGAACCCCCGATTTCAGGGAAAAAAAAAAGGACATTTCACCAATTACTTTAAACGTTTGGACATATACTTTAATACTTTCAAAAATAGGGCTAAGTTGCAAAAAAAAGTCCCAATAAATGCGCTCCCTGACGTTTTTATCTGATTGTTCGCGGTTTTTTTGAACGTTTACGGCTGATTTGATATCCAAGGGCAGTTCCAATCTTTTTCAATGTCAGGGGTCGTGGCACGTGGAATGGAAGTGGGTATATTATAAACATGTAATTCAATGTTTAATTGTAATATCTTTTTTTTGGCTATTAATGAAATTAACACAATGTAAAATAACAAAAAGAGGATTTTATACCTATTGAATATTAAAAAACAACAAAAGGGAAGGGAATAAAATAGGGAAATTTCATTGGGTGATAGATTTTTATGTAATATTTGTAAAAATATCAACTCAAAAAAGTATTTGCAAATATAGTAATTTTATCATGTTTGTGACGACCCGACACTTTTAAATAAATTTATTTCAGAAAACACAGCGGAAGTCTTTTATTTTAAGAAAATTTGCGTGGTTATGTTTGAAAATTGGCATGCCAAAAACCTGTTTACATCCTAATTTTCAAATCTAATAAATCCACAAGGAACATCAAGTCCCATTTCAGGAGTTCAAAGATGTATATCATAAAACATCAACATTAAGCTCTTATGAGCTAAATACAAAGTACAAATCATTAAATTTCTTAAAGTTCATCAAAATAAAGACATAAACTTTACAACAAAAGAGTCCATCTCGAGGTCAGCATCCCTCGATCACGCAGCACCATCTCCCCTTCTACGGCCTCTAGCCAGGGCATTACCTGAAATTTTATAATATCATGAGCTAACAAACTAAGCCCAGTGAGAATAATAAGCATAAAAAGTAAAGATAGACCTCAAACTCGCATTCCGATTTGTGTCCAATTAGTTTGACACCAATCACTCCTAAAGTCCTCAAACTCTAGGTAATTCTATTCCATATTCTCCAAATGATGGTACTAATTAGCATACTTAGTCTAATTGTTCATCCATTAGCATGTTATGACTTAAATGATAAAAATAAATAAACTTTGTATAATTATAACATCTCGATTCTCTATTCCATCTATCATATGCATAAAAGTAATGAGTACATCCCATAGGATACGCATTCGCCATTTATGCATGGAATGAAGGTAAAGTGGATTTTCACATTCATCCACCATTCAACCTTATGCATGAAGGTAACATGGGTATTCACATTCATCCACCATTCTTTATGCATGATGAAGGTAACGTGGGTATTCACATTCATCCACCATTCCTTATGCATGAAGGTAACGTGGATATTCACATTCATCCACCATTCCTTATATTTTCATCCTCACTTTCTTTCTTTTGTTCACTTTCTTTCAATGATGCAAGATGTTATGGTACAATATATAATAGTGCAAAAATGTTATGCATATGCTTGCAAAATAGATAAAGTAAAGTGCGAATATTAAAGTAATCGAAACCAACATAAAGTAAAAGACATAAGGTAAAATAGATAAGAATCTCGGACAAACGATATGTCGATCGAACTCCGGTATCAATAATAAAAGTAAAGATCATAACATAACGATTAACCTAAACCTTCAAGGATTCTAAACTTCCAATAATCCGAGGTTCTATCAATCGTTCTTTAAAGTCTTAGATCCTTTAACTTCCAATGATCCGTCTTAAACTCCGAAACTAATCTAACTTAGAATCTTCTAAGATTCGAGGCTTTCATCGAGAAATCCTAAGTTTCTCGCTTAAAGGATTAACTTCAAATCCTAAGGCACTATCTCACTCCCTCTAACCTTAGATTGGATTCTAATCTTAGTTTCCGATTCTACAAATTATCGCACTTATTCGCTTTCTATAGTTACTTTAAATTCTAACTATTCTTACCTTTAATAAAAGATGACTTTGCTCCTAAGTTTGAAGGAGCGATCAAGCGAGCGGTCCAAAAATACCTACAATTGAATTATATCATACAATCAATAAATTACCAACTATCGATCAAACAACAACCAACCATACAAAACGACGAAAAACCCAACAAAACCCCACAAGAGGCTCTCGGCCATCACAAGGAAAATGGGCCTCGGGTTTGGTTTTCCGGCTTTTAGGCAATCTAAAAGTGTTTCGAGTTGGTTTTAAGCAAATTCGATATTCCCGATTTCAATGGATATCGATAATTACGGTTTTTGAACATTAAGTCCTTTCCCGAATTGAATTTAAATAAACATCAATTCAATAAATTCTAACCCAAAATCAAACCCAAAAGGGTAAATTTCAAACGAGAAGGGTTTCGACTGAAACTCGGTTTTAGGGTTATGAGATAGTTTCCAAAAACACTTAAAACTACTCCCGAGTTTACAAACACCGAGTTCCACAACACAAAATCGAAGGAAATCAAAGAAAACTTCATTAAAACACTATTTGGAGCTTAGGGTTTGAAACTTTACTTACCAAGATCTCCGCAAAACACGAGTGGCAAGTACAAAGGTTAGGTGGAAAAGGATCGTAGGACCGATACCTTTTCAATGGACCCGGAATCAAGTCGATCGGGCAAGAAACGAACAAAAACCGATTTTTCTTTCTTCCTCTTTGGTGCTCACGGGTGGGGAGGGAAAATTGGAGAGCTTTTGGTCAATTTTTGAAGTCAAAGGAGATTTAAAGAAGATGACCGAATAGTATTTTAGATATTTTACAAATTTGGAAATGACGGTTGCGTCCTTTTATGACTTTTGGCTTAAAAACGAATCCCGAACATCTCAAACTATCCCAATGGTGATTAATAATTATTAATTGGCCCGTTAATAATTATTAATACCATTAAAACGTATTTAAATAAATAAAGCCATTAAAATGACTTAAAATGAAATAAACTACTAAATTCTAATTTACCGATAAATAAATAAACTTTAATTACTTAAATTAAATTAAAATAAATAAATAAAAAAATTTATCACAAAATAACGGGACGTTACAATGTTTATCATATAAAAACTAGAAAGCTTTTTAAAACTTTGAGGCAAATTTCTTGAAATTGAGTTGAATGAAAGATCCCATAAAAAATAATTACCTGAACGGTAATTTTTGTAGGTGGTGGAAAAATTAAATGAAAACGGGTGTTCAAAATCCGTTTTCTTTGTTTTCTTTAAAGTCCGGTCTACAGAATGGACTTCATCCCATCAAATAAATTACCTGAACGGTAATTTTTGTAAGCGGTGGAAAAGTTAAGGTAAAAAAAATTAATAAAACGCTGAAAACCCGTCTTCAGGTAATTTTTTTTTAAAAAAAAAACACTGAAGACGGGTCTTGAAAACCCGTCTTCAGGTACAAAACTTAAAAAACCAGTTTTCAAAACCCGTTTTCACCACATAGCAATAAAACGTGTTTTGAAAACCCGTCTTTAGTCGAGTCACCTAAAGACGCGTTTTGAACCCCCGATTTCAGGAAGAAAAAAAAAGGACATTTCACCAATTACTTTAAACGTTTGGACATATACTTTAATACTTTCAAAAATAGGGCTAAGTTGCAAAAAAGTCCCAATAAATGCGCTCCCTGACGTTTTTATCTGATTGTTCGCTGTTTTTTAGAACGTTTACGGCTGATTTGATATCCAAGGGCAGTTCCAGACTTTTTCAATGTCAGGGGTAGTGGCACGTGGAATGGAAGTGGGTATATTTGATATAAACATGTAATTCAATGTTTAATTGTAATATCTTTTTTTTTTGGCTATTAATGAAATTAACACAATGTAAAATAACAAAAAGAGGATTTTATACCTATTGAATATTAAAAAACAACAAAAGGGAAGGGAATAAAATAGGGAAATTTCATTGGGTGATAGATTTTTATGCAATATTTGTAAAAATATCAACTCAAAAACGTATTTGCAAATATAGTAATTTTATCATGTTTATCATATAAAAACTAGAAAGCTTTTTAAAACTTTGAGGCAAATTTCCTGAAATTGAGTTGAATGAAAGATCCCTGTAAAATATATATAACACTATCATGATCATGATCATGATTACTTACTGGCCAGAATTGACACACAAATATAGTTAGGGTCCGTTTGGAATAACTTTTGAACACGTTTAAAACTGTTTTTGATAAGTATTAAAAAACACTTTTAAAACTATACCAAATGGATTCTTAGTGCTCGTTTGAGATAACTTTTGAAGTGTGTTTTTAATGGTAATAAAAAACACTCTTTTTTTATGACCAAGATTTCTACAGCCCACAAAACCCATTTTCTCAGATATTAAATTGTTGTATGTAAAAAAAAAGGGAGAGATATATTGTTTTAATTACTTACAAAAATTCAATATCAGTCATCTGAGAAATTGAATAAGGCACAGTACCAAGTGAAGCTATTTTCAGAAAGATCTGTGCATAGTGAATTGAATATAAGTCAAACAATTAATTAATTAAGGACTAATTTTGAGGATTAAATTTAGAAAAAAATAGATTTTGGTAATTGAAATAAGTTTATAAAGTGAGTCATAACTTTTGGACGAATAACCTGTAATGGCTGCATCGATGAGATCCTGTATAAGGAGGTATGGAAATCTGGTTGTCCTAAGAAAATTAACTTTTTTTTTTATCTGGAACTTAGTTACTGGGAGGTTTAAATGCGGCAATCCAACCTTCTCTCTTTCTCCTCATATTTGTTTCCTTTGCCTTCGTTCGTCGGAGAGTCAAGATCATATTTTCTTTCACTGCCATTTCACTAGCTCACTGTGGGATAATCTTTTGCAGACTTTTCCAGATTACTTGGGTTCTTACAAACAGTTCGAGAGCAAATATGAGCTCCCTTCTCAACGGCCATCCTTTTACCGACAAAGCTAAGTAGGGTTTGGCAGCAAAAATTATTCTGTGTGTGGAAGTTTGGTTGGAGAAAAATCATCGAATCTTTAATAGCAAGCAAATGACAGTTCATGAAACTTTGGACTATAAAGTGTCTCTTTTAGCCTGTTTTTCAAAAAAAAGTTTGTAATTATGATGTGCTTTTGATTATTACTGATTGGAATAATTTTTGTATCCCAATTGGCATGGGTTTGATTTTTTATCACCCTTTTTGTAATCTTTCTCTTTTTTAATGAAAATTTTCAGTTTCTAAAAAAAACGAAAAAAGAAAAAAGAAAGAGAACAAAAGTGACAATGCATTAACATCCTTGATAAGGTGCAACATAAATGTCACTTTATAATAGGGTATTAAATGTTTTCGACATTGTTGATATATCCGTCGATATGTCGTCTCTAAAATGGAAGTTCGACTTTTTAAACGGAAATAAACAATATCTTCGACATTATCGATATTTCCATTCTAGTGCTACTAAACTATCGTTGATCACCTTCTTTCTTTTATTCTTTTTTTTACCTTTTATTCTAATCATTCTCTATATTTAATTTATTACTAACTTTTAGTTCATTCTCTCTTTAATTTTTCTAAAACATTTAATTTATTCTTTTTATCTCTCTCTTTAATCAAATGAATTGTTTTATTTTCTCGATGTTAAATATCATTTGAATGTATAACTTACTTATATGATTAATTATGACTTATTTAAAGAGTAGTTCAAGTTTCATGGATTAAGTTTTTATCATTTCCATCATTTTATCCAAATATCCGTCGACATCGATATTTTCATCGACATATCCGTAAATTTGAAGCTAGATATTTCTATCGACATTGACTTTTAACACCTTTTATTTGCATAGACCTGGAAGTAAAACAGAGTTTACATTTCAAATTTTTAAAAGTGAAAATGACATTGATTTACCATGTCGATTGACAAAATTAAAAGGTATTAAATTCAGCATTTGGAAGAGCGAAAGAATGAAATGAGTATTAGAAGAAAAAAAATCATAAAGGCAAACTCAGACAAACACGTGATCCAATGCAAAGTCGTAGTCCTTAATTTTGATTAATAGATATTTCAACAATAAGTCGAACTTTGTTGTTTGATATGATCATTATATTCGATCGCTTGCAACTTGGTGCAAGAATAGATATCAAGAACTTGATCCAAAAAAAAAAAAGATAGATATCAAGTAGATAACAAGTTTAAACATAGATAAGTGGGGAAGGTTGACTACCCAAAAAATACAGGAAAGCCGAACTTTCTTCAATATTTATAAATCAAGCAGTTTTAAAATGTATTTGTAAATGTAACAGTTTTTTAAAAACCCTCATTAAAGTGAATCAAATAAATCATTGATAACTTGAAACTAATTGTAGAATTAGCGCGGGGAATCAGTGATTACTTACGCGAACTAGCGATAATTTTGTAATATTTTAGGCTCGAATTTGAGATTTTTACTATTTTTGCAAATAACTTTTTAGGCTGTTGTTTTTGTAAATATTGGACATTTCTATATATGCAAGAGCTCCAAAAATATATATCTAAATTATCATCGATTTACAAATCTGAGAGCACAAAACTTACTAGGGGTGAACAAACACCCCAGTACCCCGCGAACCCGCCTCACCCCGCCCCATTTAAACATGTAATTGGGGTCGGGGTCAGGGCGGGGTCGGGGTCAGGGTCAGGGTAAGGGGATTGGCCCCGACCCCGATTAGTGTTTTTTTTTCTTTCTAAATCCCATATCCCCCCTCCCCACTAGGCAGTCTCAGCTTGTCGCCCCTCCTTCCTTTCATTTTCTTTTTCTTTTCTTTTCTTTCTTTTACTTTGTTTATTTTCTTCTTTTTCTTTTCTTTTCTTTTCTATTTTATTTTCTGTTATGGGTGGATTTTCAAGCAACTATACGACCACGTGACACCTCTCTAGAGGACCACATGGGATGATCAAAGACCTCCATGACGCCAGTGAAGTGGGCCGGATGAACACCCACCAGGTCCAACTGGGTGGGTGCCCATCCTGAAAGATCACTTAAAGAGACTCTGGAAAGAGCTCGGCCTCAGGAAGAGGACCGAGCACCAAGCCGATCAACTTAGCGAAATGAGCACGTGAGACCTGACAAGGTGCGTGCTCATCCCTAGAAGACCAACTCACCTAAGCTCGGAAGAGCAGGTGACCATCCGAATAGAGATTGAATAAAGATGAGCGCATAGGCCAGACAAGGCATGAGCTCACCTGGTGTGGACTCCTTTCAACACTAAGGCAAAGAGCCTGGCTGCTCTTCCAAAGGAAGAGCACCGACCATCGAGGCCCTCTCTCATACATGATATGCGATCATCCAATCGAGAGCCGGTACGTGGCCTAGAGCCTACGCCTGACACCTACACGGTAGGGTCATCCTTACACCTCTCTTATAAATACCGGAGGAGACCCACTGTTGAGGTACGTTACTTCTACTTCTACTCTGCTCGGCACCACCTCTGGTATGACTTAGGCATCGGAGTGGATAGGCCGGCACCACACCAGTGCTCAGTTGTTTCCTTGTGCAGGTCACCTCTGTGCTAGGTTCTAAGCTGCTCTACTCACTTCTCACTCCTCTTCCATTTCTTTAAAGTTAGTTGCACAGTCACGGTCCGGGAGACACCCGACCCACAGGTTAGTTCCCGGTCCTCCCATTTTCACGCAACAACATTTGGCGCCGTCTGTGGGAAACATATCTAGTCGTGTGTCCTACCACCGAGAATGAGCCGTAGAAGCTATGCTGATCACCAAGATGAGGAGGGGGCATCTAACCTCCCTTCTACCAGGAAGAACCCACCTCGGGCCGCGAAAGGGCAAACACATGACCTCGACCGACCAGCGGAGAGAGCCCGCCCCGAGGATGAACGGATTGCTGCTCTAGAGGAGTATGCTCACAACACGGACCAAGACCTTAGAAAGGTCTTGGAGATACTTACTCAAAAACCTCATCAAGAGGCCCCAGCAAATCACTATGATCCTCAGAAGGACAAAGGCAAGGGCCACCTGCGTGAAGAGCAGGTTGATGAGTCAAATTCTTATGAAGAGGGAGCTTCAAAGGGGAAGCATAGGCCGAGCAATCGGCATGCTTCTGCTCTTCACCCTAGGCACTCCCGTGTGCGAGCGGGGACCGACCTCTGAGAAGTTCTTGATCAAAAGAGAAGGACAAATGTAGAGGCTGTGAGGTCTACCACGGAGAGCACACAACCATGGGCGCCTGAGCTGAAGAGGCTCCAAGAGGAGCTCAGACACATGAAGAAAGAGTACCGAGGTAAGGCCTCTCTTGCCTTAGAAGACTTGTTGGAGCAAACCGAGCCCCCCTTCACCGACGACATCATGGAGGTAGAGTTGCCCTCCAAGTTCAAGCTACCAACCATGTCCTCTTAGGATGGTTCTAAGGACCCGGTAGAGCACGTGGACACGTTTTCGGACCTGGATGGAGCTTCAGGGAGTCCGAGACGCCATCAAGTGCAGGGCGTTCCCCCTCACCTTGGGCGGCCCTGCTCGGGGGTGGTACAAACAGTTGAAAGCTCACTCCATCTCTTCCTTCAAAGAGCTCACCCGAACCTTTGTCACTCAGTTCATGGGAGGGAGAGACCACAAAAAGCTCGCCACTCTCCTCTTGACCATCCGCCAGAGGTCAGGAGAGAGCTTAAGAGACTATGTTGTGAGATTCAACAAGGAAGCCTTGAAGGTAGAGGGCTACAGTGACGACATAGCCCTGACCGCCATGATGGCCGGGTTCAAGGATGAGAAGTTCCTCTGGTCACTTAGGAAGAGGACTTCAGCCACCTACTCCGAGCTCCTCTACAGGGCACAGAAGTACATGAGCGTTGGAGAGCTTCTCACTTCAAGGAGGGCTACCGAGGAGGGAGGCAACAGCAGACACCCCCATGCCCAGCATAAGGGAAAGTCTCCAATGGAGGACCCTAACGCTGACAACAAAAGGAAGAGGCATGGGGACCGACCTGAGAAGCGGGGTCCTCCCTCAAGCAAATTTCAGAAGTATACGCCGACCACCATCCCAGTAGAGCAGCTACTCATGGAGATTCGGGACAAGAGCCTAGTTAGGTGGCCAGCTAAGATGAAGGCCGGAACCAACAAGCGAAATAAAGATAAGTATTGCCTCTTCCACCTAGATCATGGCCACACCACTTCAGAGTGCTTCGTCCTGAAGGAGGACATTGAAGGCCACATCCAGAGAGGATACTTAAAAGAGTTTGTGAGGGGAGGAGGTCACCGCGACGCTCTACCTGACAGAGAATACCAGCATCGAGCTGAGCCACAACCCCCTGGTAAGGACATTCGAACTATCTTTGGGGGCCCGCTCGGTGGAGAGTCCGCTAGAAAGAGAAAAGCTAGAGCCCGAGAAGTGAGGCGCGGCCCCTCCGGAGGAGAAATCTTCTCCACACGCGCGGCTGACCAGGAAGAGCTACTGACCTTGCAAGAGGCTGAAGGGATCCTCTAACCTCACAATGATGCCTTAGTCGTGATAATCACAGTGGCTAATAACCGAGTCCACCGAGTTCTAGTTGATGGAGGGAGCTCGGTCGACGTCCTCTCCCTTAGTGCTTATGATGAAATGGGGCTTGGGAGAGAGAAGCTGAGAAGGAGCACTGCAACTCTTGTCGGATTTGGAGGTGAGAGAGTCATCCCCGAAGGGAGTGTAGAGTTACCAAGTTGTGGGGTGCCCATCTGCCTACAACATCATCTTAGGAAGACCTACCATCCACGCTCTTAGGGCGGTGCCCTCTTCATACCACCAGATGATGAAGTTCCTTACCCCGCGCGGATTAGGGTTGATCAGGGGAGAGCAGAGAGTCTCCCGAGAATGCTATTACACCGCCATGCGAGGTGCCCAGCCAATGCACATGATCGTGCAAGAACTCCCCAAGGAAGAAGAGCAATCCGCCCCCGTGCACCTAGCTAAGGGTGCGGAGCAACCTCCCTTGGTGGACTTGCCGGAAGAGTCCAAGCAAAGAGCTACCCCTACTGAGGACCTAGAGTCTGTCCCTCTCTTGAGTGAAGAACAATGTGTCAAGATTGGCACAAGACTGGGGGCCGACCAGAGGGAAGACCTCATAAAATTTTTGAAGAAAAACTCAGACATATTTGCTTGGAGTCACGAAGACATGCCTGGCATAGACCCAAGAATCATGGTCCACCGTTTAAATGTGGACAACACCTTCTGACCGGTCAGGCAGAAGCGTAGAGTGTTTGACCAGGCCAGGAATGAGGCCATAGCAGAGGAGGTGAGGAAGCTACTTAAGGCAGACTTCATCAGAGAAGTGCACTACCCTGATTGGCTCTCCAATGTGTTCCTTGTCAAGAAAGCCAATGGAAAGTGGAGGGCGTGCATAGACTTCACCGACCTCAACAAGGCATATCCCAAGGACAGCTTCCCTCTACCTCGTATTGACCAGCTGGTAGATGCAACGGCCGGGCATGAGATGTTCACTTTCATGGATGCTTACTCGGGCTATAACCAAATAAAGATGCATGAGCCCGACCAGGAGAAGACCTCTTTCGTCACCAGCCAGGGCCTCTACTGCTATAAGGTCATGCCCTTTGGACTCAAGAACGCAGGTGCGACCTACCAGAGAATGGTGAACAAAATGTTTGCAAGGCAGATAGGTCGGAATATGGAAGTATATGTGGATGACATGCTAGTCAAGAGCCACCAAGAAGACCAGCACACCACCGACCTCACTGAAGCGTTCAACGTCCTAAGGAAGTATCAGATGAAACTCAACCCAGAAAAGTGAGCCTTTGGAGTGACCTCGGGGAAGTTCCTCGGTTTCATGGTTCACCAGCGAGGAATAGAGGCCAACCCTGACAAGGTAAAGGCTGTCCTGGAGATGGAGTCTCCAAAGAACTTAAAACAACTTCAAAGTTTGAATGGAAGAGTAGCCGCACTCAACTGGTTCGTGGCTAGAGCGACGGACAAGTGTCTTCCATTCTTCAAGGTCCTTCGGAAAGGGAGCAAGTTTGAATGGATGGGGGAGTGCGAGCTGGCCTACCTACAGCTAAAGGAGTACCTCATCTCGGCACCTCTACTCTCCAAGCCCATCTAGGGTGAAGAGCTCATTCTATACTTAGCCGTATCTGAGACAGCAGTCAACTCGGCTCTCATCCGGGAAGAGGACGGTGCCCAACTACCTGTCTACTACACCAGCAATGCCCTGGTCGATGCCGAGACCAGGTACCCTCAAATGGAGAAGTTGGCATTAGCCCTAGTGACCTCGGCCCGAAGACTAAGACCTTACTTCCAGGCGCATGAGATAGTGGTGTTAACCAACCATCCTCTAAGGCAAGTCCTCCAGAAGCCTGAAGCGTCCGGGCGCCTGATGAAGTGGGCAGTAGAGCTTAGCGAGTACGACATCAAGTACAAGCCGAGAACTGCCCTGAAGGGGCAAGCCGTGGCAGACTTCATCGCCGAGCTCACACCTGAAGAGCTCACGCTAGGGAAAGAAGAGCCACCAGCTGCCCCTAGTGAAGAGCTCACTTCCGAGAAGGAAGAACAACCAATTGCTCCCACTGACGAGCTCACTCCTGCGAAAGATCAAGCTCCTCCACAAGGAGGAGAGTCCGCTTGGACACTCTTTGTGGATGGTTCATCCAACATGAAGGGGTGCGGTGCCAGACTCATACTTGTCTCCCCGGACCGAGCCCATATTGAATATGCCCTAAGGTTTGGCTTCCGAGCCTCCAATAACGAGGCCGAGTATGAGGCCCTACTAGCTGGGCTACGACTAGCAAAGAAGGTCGGGGTGCGACGAGTGAAGGTGGTGACTCTCAATTAATCATCAATCAGATAACTGGAGAGTACCAGACCAAAGGAGAGAGAATGGCAGCCTACCTAGCAAAGGCCAAGGAACTTCTCCTAAGTTTTGAGTGGTGGGAAGTTAGACAAATCCCCCGATCTGAGAACTCCAATGCGGACTCACTCGCACGCCTGGCATAGGCATATGAGACCGAGCTGAGCAGGACCGTGCCGGTTGAGTTTCTCCAAAACTCAAGTATTGATGAGTTTGAGGCTATGGAGGTGAATGGGGACGCAGAACCGACCACTCCCACTTAGATGAATCAGATCATCAACTTTCTGAAGAGTGGAGAGCTCCCTTCTGATAAGGCTGAGGCTCTGCGACTCCAACGCCAAGCAGCCCACTATGTTTTGGAAGGAGACGTGCTTTACAAGAGAGGATTCTCCCTACCGCTGCTGAGATGCCTCACACCTGATGAAGCAAACTATGTCATGAGGGAAATACTTGAAGGGGTGTGTGGTAACCACTCAGGTGTTAGGTCCTTGGCTCACAAGATCATAAGGCAAGGCTACTACTGGCCTACACTCCAAGAAGATGCTAAGGCATTTGCCAAGAAGTGCGACCAATGCCAACGATTTGCGGTCGTGCCAAGGCAACCACCTGAGCCTCTGACCAACGTAATGAGCCCTTGGCCCTTCGCTCAGTGGGGGGTCGACCTGATAGGACCCCTCCCCCAAGGAAGAGGCCAGACCAAGTTTGCCATTGTGGCGGTGGATTACTTCACCAAGTGGGCCGAAGCCGAGCCCCTGGCTACCATCACCGAGCACAAGACCACGGATTTCATGTGGAGGAACATAGTATGCAGGTTTGGCATCCCTCACGTGATTGTCACTGACAACGGAAAACAATTTGACAACGAAAAGTTTAAGTCTTGGTGCTTGGAGCTAGGTATCAAGCACCTGCGCTCCTCCCCTGCTCATCCTCAAGCAAATGGCCAAGTAGAAGTAGTCAATAAAATTATCAAGAAGAACTTGAAGACCAAGCTTGAAGGGTTTAAAGGGTTGTGGGCGGAAGAGCTTCCCAACGTGTTGTGGGCATACCGGACCACTGCTCGGTCGTCTACCGGAGAGACTCCCTACTCTCTCTCGTTCGGGGCTGAGGCAGTGGTGCCCGTCGAAATAGGCCTCCCCTCACCGAGGACTCAACACTTCAATCCGGAGATGAATGAAGAATGTCTAAGATTAGGCCTAGACCTCCTAGAAGAGCACAGGGAGACCTCCCGCCTCCGCGTAGTCGAGTACAAGAACCGGGTGGCCCGTTATTACAACTCTCGGGTCAAACCACGGAGCTTCAAAGTGGGGGACCTCGTCTTAAGGAAAGTGATGCTAAACACCCGAGATCCGAGCACCGGAGCCCTAGGCCCGACCTGGGAAGGGCCGTACAAAGTAATCGAGATAGTAAGGTCGGGCACCTATAGGCTGACCGACCTCAACGACAAGGTCTTGCCTCACCCCTGGAATGTCGAACACCTTAGGATCTACTATCAATAGTTGTCTTGCTCTGCTTTGTACTTGAAATCTACTATGTAAGATTGGAAAAAAATCAATAAATCTACTATGTTTTTCTCTACTATTGCAAGTGTATGTATGGAGAGTGCAAGGTATGAGGGCCAAAGTCAAAGTTAAAGAAGCGCAAGCGAGGAAATGGCTAAGTATCCTAGCCGAGCTCGCACTTGACCGCCACCGAGAACCCGAGACTCGAGAAAAATTTCTAAGTATGAAATTCAACTCGAGTGGGGGCCAACTACACCAATACATTACAAAATCTACACTTCAAAATCAAATCAATAAATGAAGACAAAAAATTTTCGACAGAGCTGAGGCCTTAGCTACAAGGAAGTGCTCAGCTCACAACTCTACACCTTGGAAAAGAGTTTTAAGAAAATAATAATTTCAAGTCTTATTCTACCACCAAGGAAGAGCTCATCAGGGCTCTCCCGGGTGGAAGGACTCGAAATTCAATAATTCCGCCTAGACGGGGGAGCTCCTCAGGGCTCTCCCTAGTGGAAAAAATTCTAAGTCTTATTCCACCACCAAGGAAGAGCTCATCAGGGCTCTCCCGGGTGGAGGGACTTGGAATTCAATAATTCCGCCTAGACGGGGGAGCTCCTCAGGGCTCTCCCTAGTGGAAAAATTCCAAGTCTTATTCCACCACCAAGGAAGAGCTCATCAGGGCTCTCCCAGGGGGAAGGACTTAGAATTCAATGATTCCGCCTAGACGGGGGAGCTCCTCAGAGCTCTCCCTAGTGGAAAAAATCCTAAGTCTTATTCCACCACCAAGGAAGAGCTCCTCAAGGCTCTCCCGGGTGGAGGGACTTGGAATTCAATAATTCCACCTAGACGGAGGAGCTCCTCAAGGCTCTCCCTAGTGGAAAAATTCTAAGTCTTATTACACCACCAAGGAAGAGCTCATCAGGGCTCTCCCGGGTGGAAGGACTTGGAATTCAATGATTCCGCCTAGACGGGGGAGCTCCCCAGGGCTCTCCCTAGTGGAAAAAATTCTAAGTCTTATTCCACCACCAAGGAAGAGCTCATCAGGGCTCTCCCGGGTGGAGGGACTGGGAATTCAATAATTCCACCTAGACAGGGGAGCTCCTCAGGGCTCTCTCTAGTGGAAAAATTCTAAGTCTTATTCCACCACCAAGGAAGAGCTCATCAGGGCTCTCCCGGGTGGAAGGACTTGGAATTCAAGGATTCCGCCTAGACGGGGGAGCTCCTCAGGGCTCTCCCTAGTGGAAAAAATTCTAAGTCTTATTCCACCACCAGGGAAGAGCTCATCAGGGCTCTCTCGGGTGGAAGGACTTGGAATTCAATGATTCCGCCTAGACGGGGGAGCTTCTCATGGCTCTCTCTAGTGGAAAATATTCTAAGTTTTATTCCACCACCAAGAAAGAGCTCCTCAGGGCTCTCCTAGGCGGGAGGAGTTAGAATGATATAAAGATGAAGAGTAACATGCAAGAACCAAGAAGTGAAGCAACATAAACTAAAATTTTCATTAAGTAAACATAGATGAAGCTGCTCGATGGCATGCTTTAATACAAGATAATGTGGCCGACCACCTGGGAAAAACTACGACGAAAATAAGTTAAA
The DNA here is from genome assembly GCA_028015215.1 of Gynostemma pentaphyllum. Classification (NCBI taxonomy): domain Eukaryota; kingdom Viridiplantae; phylum Streptophyta; class Magnoliopsida; order Cucurbitales; family Cucurbitaceae; genus Gynostemma; species Gynostemma pentaphyllum. The sequence goes on along the minus strand of CM051348.1, from coordinate 8,053,580 downwards.
GTTTAAAGGTGGACACGCCCCACCGAGCAGAAAACAAATAAAACAAGATGAACTTCAGCTAAGGAGGTCATCCCTCCACATCAACATCAACATCAATGGTCTCTTCCTCAAAGACCTGATTACCACCACCACCTGGTCTAGCAGCCTCAGCGTCTGCAGCCTCAGTCATACTATTGACGAAATGAACCAACGCCTCCTGCACGTACAGGGTGTCAAACTCGGGAGACCTCTTATAGATGAGAGAACGTGCATACTCTCCCCCAACTTTGAAGAGCTCAGCCTTGAGCTTTGAATATCTGGTAGTCTTCTTAAAGAGGTCGTTCAGTTTCTCTCCATCAGTGAGCTGAGCCTGAAGCTCTCTGATCTTCTGCATCGACTGAGAAGACACTTGCCTTTCCTTGCGAAGGTCGGTTTCCAAACGTGCAACCATGGACTCCACTGCCTCTTTTAAACGAGCTTGTTCCGCCGCATTCCGCTCATGCTGGGCAATTTCCTCTCTTGCTCTGCTCAGCTCTCGGATACTTCTCATCCCAGCTAGAGACATCATGGTCATGCTCTGCAAAGAAAAGACATGAAGTAAGGAAAAGCTAAGTAAAGATAGGGAAGAGGGAAGAGTACCTAGCAAGTTTACTTACCCGATACTGCTGACGAATAGCATCCTCGTACAGCTCAGTGGTGTCCATGTTGACCAACTCGGAGTGGCCTCCTAAGACAATATCCCCCATGCACTGAGTAAGGGAGTGCCTGACGCTCTAAGGAAGAGGAGTCCTCTCCCTGGCCGTAAGGGACATTGCAGATAAGTCGACTCCCTTGAGAAGAAGACGCCCGAGCAGCTACGACTGAAGGAGCCCTAATCTTAGGTGACTGAGAGCGAACCCGACGAGGACGTTGCCCCGCTCCTTGGACCTGGACCCAACCACCCTGCTCGACCTCTCGCGCCGGGTGATCATTGCCCGCCTGAGCTTGACGGCTATTATGAAGGAATTCGACCGCGTCGGACGACATTTCTGAAAGGGGAGAGATGATCAACTCATGCCTTAGTAAAATTCTTTAAAATAAAAAGAGTTATAAGCTCACCTGGGTCAGGAAGTGAAGCGAAAGCAAGTCCGGAGTCTAATAGCCTCTCTTCGGTGAGCAGGCGAGAGCAGCGATGATGTTGAATGGGGATACCTAGAATCCTGGTCACCACAGCTTTGGAAGACTTTGGTTGAGTCGGACGTCCTCTAGGCCGAACTGAAAAATAAACTAAGTGTTAAAGAAGAGAACTTAGCACATAGGTGAAAATTACCTTTAACACATGCCCACCTGGAACCTGGAAGGAGTTAGAAACTGGGAAAACATACTCTCTCCCGGGCTCGTGCAGCATCCAATCACCGCCCACGAAAAACCATTCAGTTTTCCAATTTTTTATGGAGGAAGGGCTCTCCACTAAGGGCGCGTCTCGAGAAGCAAGGTAATACCTATGATCTTCTCCCGGTAATACTTTTAAGTGATAGAGGTATGAGATGGCTCTATAGGAAGGGGTGGCCCCTCGACCAAAAAGGTGCCAGAGAACCCAGCAGCCTAGCAAGATGTTCCAACCGTTGGGACTAAGCTGAGCAGGGGCAAGACCAGCCTCCGACAAGAAATTTTGAGGGAAGAAGTGTAAGGGAAGCCTAACTCCGCAATTGAACATCTTACCGTAGAAGGCCACCTCCCCTGGTGGTGGGCTATGGGGAAGTTCACCCTCTAAAGGGCACCTAAGGTTGATGTAAGAGGGGATATTAAACTTCTCTCTTAAATGCACCAAGCCCTCCCTAGTCATGGTAGATGGAAAAAATGACATCTCTAACCCTTGAGGTTGAAGGGAATGACCCTTCAGAAGAGCACCCAGCTCTACCTCCGCTACAAATTCAGTATAGGAATATGAATCAGACGAGTGATCGGACCCGTCAGGATGAGCTCCCTCTAGTGACCTATAGCTCGATCCATCGTCTGACATCCTAATATAAGAGGCTCTAAACTTAGTCTCTACCAAGGAGTGAGCACCTACCAGCTATACTTCAAATAAAATTAAGAATGGAAGATGAGTGACCAGAATTACGCACCTGAATTTCAAGTGTAGAAGCTACGATGTTTAAATCCGAGCAAAGTATTCGGTGTCACCTCTTAGCGCTCCTACCAAAATGCCAACATAAAATAAATTTGGTGAGAAGCTACTCGGTTCAAGCATCTCAGCCCAACACCGAGCAGATTAAATATTTTTTCAAGGAAATGAATTAATTCTACTCACTTTGGGGGCAGAGGAATGATCAAGTGGATCGTTCAAGCAACGCACCTGAGACAACAAAAATGAGTTCAATTAATTCATTAAAAAAAAAAACAAAGGTTGCTGTGAACCGAACAGCCCTTTAGGGGCTGTTTCCAACATTCAAATGGCCCAACTGATCATTAAACCCAATTTGCAGACCAGGCCCACGGCCCATTTGATCCCAAGACAAGCTAATGGGCATCTCTCTTCTTAAATGAGAACCTAGCACCGCATGGAGGATCGGCAGCCTGCGAGTGGGTCCCAAATTGATTTTAATTAAATCATACTCCACGACGTTAGAAGGTTGCGTTCTCTCCCTACACCGAGGACCGAGCTGTCTTCTTCGTTTCTCTCTCTCTTCACGCCAACGACCACTAAGAACCGAGGAGGCTGCAACTCCAAAAATATGATTGGATTTCTCTCCCTTCAAGCCACCGTGAACCGAGCAGATGAAGAAAAATAAAACTCTCTTCAACACCATGAGAATCAGGGAGCTTGAAACCGAGAACCCCTGCCCTCTGATTCGAGAAAATCCATGGAGAAATCGATGGATTCAAATTGAAGCTAGCTTGTTCTTCATCTCTTGCTCCACGCCACAGAGATCCAAAGCTCACGAGCCTCTCACAAGTCACGAATTGAGGGAGAACCAGCCACCGACTACCGAGAACCGAGCCGTCTGCGTATATGCTTCAGAAATATGGAGCACCTTCGTCTCTCTCTCTCTCTCTCCAACGTTGAACCGAGAAGGAAAAGCCCTTGAAGACCAAAACTTGAACCAACGCTTCAAACCCAGCAGCTTCAAAGGGAAAATGGCGAATCTGAGAAATTCGTCTTCAAATTGAAGCTACAACTCGAATCAAACGAAAATAGAAAGAGAGATACGAAGCCACGAACTCGAAACCGAGAAGCCAGGGCCTTCTTCTTCGATGGAACAGATTCAAATGGAAAATGAAATCTTCCATGATTTCTTTCATCCTCGTTCTCATGCAACAAGCCAAAATAATGGGTCCCGGTTCTCTCCTATGGAATCGTAAAACCCAGAATAATCGTAAATAACGTGGGAGCCCTCTTAAAACCGATCACCATGAAGCCACGAATTCTAAATCGTGGATCTCATCTTCCCTTCACCGTGAACTGAGAGCTGAGAACCGAGGAAGCAAGCGACGCTCGTCTTCTCATCTTCTTCAATTGATAAAGATCACCATGGTGAATCGAGAGATGAAACAGACTCCAGCAAAATCCAAGGGGGAAGCCGCCTCTGTCCTCGGTTCAATGGAAGTTGAAGAAATCGAGCTACATGTGTTTCTCTCTCTTCAACGCTGAACCAGCCACCGAGAAGGCATTTTCTTCCTTGCAATCCAACCGCCGTGAAGACCAAATTCGAAGCGAATTCATGCTAAAGTTCAAGGGAATCGCTTCTGATTTCATTTTCTACAAAAATCATGAACTATCCATTGAGTAAAAGCTCGGTGGTCGGTTCACGGTAGGGGGAATCAATTGAAAGCATGGGGCTATAGCAGAGAGCCAACCAGCGATGCTACTTTGAAGAGTCATCTCCCTTACAAAGATATTGTTGAGACAATAATCTCAAAATTTAGTTCCATCTGCTTGATTGGTCTGTTTTCATGCCTCAGTTCATGGAACAAAATCCGAAAATTTGAGATTTACAACAAGCTTTGAGCCCGCCATTGAAGCAACAATTGAGTCATGAAGCTGAAAATTAAATTCAGAGTGGGAACTCCCCCATCTTCGCTTCTCCTAGCCATGGAACTAGGTTATCAGGGATTGAGAGCCGAGATAAATGCAACAAAAATCGAAGGAGAATGAACCCCTATTTCTATTTCCCCTATATGCTCAGTTTTCGGTCCAATGTTCTCTAAAAGTCTCTTTTTCTACCGAGAACCACGAACCGGGCCTCTAATTAGGAGAAATCCATGCTAGAAATCAAAGCAACAGATCGGATTGAAGTCCCGGATTCTTGAAAACGGGTCTTATTGGCGCTGAACCAAGGACTCGGCCACGAGCAAAAAATTTCTGGCTGAAATGTGTTAAGAAACGCACCAGAGCATGTAAAAAGTTAGAGATTAAGCATTGGAGTTACCTCAATTTTCGGGCAGCAGGCTGATGAAGCTCAAATACAAGAGAAAATTTTGCTCGGTTCTCTTCTTGAAGCACACCTCCGTGATCGCCACTGTGGCCAAATTCAAGAACAAAAATTGGAGCTATGAATTCATTGGTTTGAAAACAAGAATGAAGAATGGTGATCCAGTAAGCTAGTGAAGTTCAAACTCAGACAAATTATGCAATGTTTTACCTCTAGCTTCAGTTCCTTCCCTGGCACTGAGCACCGAGCTTCCTGAGACTTAGAAATATTTTTCTGGCTACGTCCCGCTCTCAAGTGGTGTAAGATGGTAAAGTATGTGTGCATATAAAGAGAACAAAACCTTCTAAAATATGTGTGTGACAGATTGATGCAACTCAAATTCAACAAAATTTAGTCAAGTGACTCACCTCTAGCCTCAGTTCTCTCCCTTACACTGAGCTCTTCGAAATCCAAAAATTCAATTCTCAACAAGTTGTGCACACAAGTGAATTAAGATTGCAAAAGGATGTGTGGGGCTAAAGGAATAAAGAATGGCTATTTATAGTGGGGCACTCCCACTCCCTAGCCATTGGAAGAAAAAGTAAATCAATGGTTTACAATATTTGAAGAGACCACTCACTGGTACAGATTCCTCTTGCAAGTAGTTGATATAAAGTCTTACATGATTTGAAAACTTCATGGAAAGATTCTTTTAGAATCTCCAAAGTACAAGCTAATAAAGGGAGATTTGATTGGTCAAACAAGCTACTACTTAGTCAAATATGTAATAAATATTCCACCTACAAAATCACTCCCAAGCAGTCAGGTGCTCTCCCTAAAACCCGAGAAGAGCACCAAGCTCGGCTTGGGAGTGGGGGGCCACTGTTATGGGTGGATTTTCAAGCAACTATACGACCACGTGACACCTCTCTAGAGGACCACGTGGGATGATCAAAGACCTCCATGACGCCAGTGAAGTGGGCCAGATGAACACCCACCAGGCCCAACTGGGTGGGTGCCCATCCTGGAAGATCACTTAAAGAGACTCTGGAAAGAGCTCGGCCTCAGGAAGAGGACCGAGCACCAAGCCGATCAACTTAGCGAAATGAGCACGCGAGACCTGGCAAGGTGCGTGCTCATCCCTAGAAGACCAACTCACCTAAGCTCGGAAGAGCAGGTGACCATCCGAATAGAGATTGAATAAAGATGAGCGCATAGGCCAGACAAGGCATGAGCTCACCTGGTGTGGACTCCTTTCAACACTAAGGCAAAGAGCCTGGCTGCTCTTCCAACGGAAGAGCACCGACCACCGAGGCCCTCTCTCATACATGATATGCGATCATCCAATCGAGAGCCGACACTTGGCCTAGGGCCTACGCCTGACACCTACACGGTAGGGTCATCATTACACCTCTCTTATAAATACCGGAGGAGACCCACTGTTGAGGTACGTTACTTCTACTTCTACTCTGCTCGGCACCACCTTTGGTCTGACTTAGGCATCGGAGTGGATAGGCCGGCACCACACCGGTGCTCAGTTGTTTCCTTGTGCAGGTCACCTCTGTGCTAGGTTCTAAGCTGCTCTGCTCACTTCTCACTCCTCTTCTCATTCTTTAAAGTTAGTTGCACAGTCACGGTCCGGGAGACACCCGACCCACAGGTCAGTTCCCGGTCCTCCCATTTTCACGCAACAACATTTTCTTTCCTTTCCTTTTCTATTTCTTTTCTTTTCTATCTACTGCACTGTTTTTTTTCCCTTTTCCCTTTTTCTTTTCTATTTTCTTTTCTTTTATTTTCTATCTACTGCACTATTTTTTGTTTTTTTGTTTTTTAAATTTTTTTAACAAAACTTGCTTAAACGGGGTGTAATCGGGGTACCCGACCCCGATAATTAAATGGGGTGGGGTCAGGGTCTGGGTAATTTTTAAATGGAGTGGGGTCGGGGTGCCATTTTGTTGGCTTAAACAGGGTCGGGGTATAATCAGGGTACCCCGACCCCGCCCCATGTTCACCCCTAAAACTTATAGTATGTCTTTTGGCCTAGGTAACGTTCCAAGATACCGTGAATCCAAAAAAATCTTGGAACTATCACACCCAAAATAAAACCATTATGGAAGGAAATAACAGGCCCTGATATTTATAGTCGTCTCTCATGGAAGCCTACACTCAGTTCATAGTTCATTTTTTAAGTTGTGTAGAAACTCCCAGTAATAATTTAGCATGTGATCCTTTGGGGTTACCTGGTTCCAATATGCAGTGCAAAATATTGTATGTGCATCAGCTGCATACCTGTTTTGCATCAATTTAAAGAAGTTCGGTAATGGAAAGAAAGTAAAGAAGTTCAGTCACAGGATGCGACGGACAGAAAATAGAGAGATCTAAAAATTCCACTAGGAAAAGGAGAATATCAATAAAAATCTTCCTCAAAGAAAAACATGATAGGAATACAAGGAAAGAAACAAAGGTGATATGAAGAAGCCAGATGTTAGAAAAGTAGTTCAGTAATGGAAAGAAAGTAAAGAAGTTCAGTCACAGGATGCGACGGACAGAAAATAGAGAGATCTAAAAATTCCACTAGGAAAAGGAGAATATCAATAAAAATCTTCCTCAAAGAAAAACATGATAGGAATACAAGGAAAGAAACAAAGGTGATATGAAGAAGCCAGATGTTAGAAAAGGGTTAGGGGCGTATTAGTAATAATAGGGAGAGAGTTTGTTAGAGATAAGTGTGGGTTATAATTAGAGTGAATAGGAGAGGTTAAGGGTTATCCAAGATATTGAGTAAAGTAGTAATTAGGCTATTGAAGGGGAGAGTTCTAAGCCTCTCGAATGTTACTACTCCTGTAATTCTTCTATTTTCGTATTAATATAGTTTGGTTTGATACCTCCATTGAGGTGTTCTAACTTCCTAAGAATTTGTTTGTCTTTCACAAGTACTCTTGAAAAAACTCTTAATGATGGATGCGTTCCTTATTTGAATTTTGATACATTATCAAAATAAAACAAGACATATCTTGCTTCTTCTCTTGAAAAGGGAGGGAAAAAAAACCCAAAAAGGGTAGAAAGTCCAACTTACTTGCCAACACCAGGGAGTTGAGTGACATGGCTCCAAGAATCCGTCAAGTACATCGCAGAGAAACGATGAATTGTTTTTGCCCTTGTTCTTTGCAAGAGGTTTAATAATGTTTTTTATCTGCTCGCATGAAACGTCTGCAACAGCCTCTACGTTGGGACACAGAGCAAAGAATTTCAGTATAACAGTTCTTGCTGCAATTGTGAAAATGACAAATCAGAGTGAGTCAACCTAAAATGTTTTCAGGAAAATATATTGACTAAAAGAATGCATGATAACAGAAAAATGAAATGAAATCACCAATTACTAATTATCAAATTGACACAACAAAAGGTAGCAACCAAAATTAAAGCAGCAATCTCATTCTTTAAAAAAAATAAGTAAAGACCTTAAACTCATTTTTCCTAAGTGCATCTCTCTCTCTCTCATTAATTTCAGCCAATGTAAGTAGACACTATCAAATCTCAAGATACCATGATTACCCTGAAGGAATTTTAAAGGGAAATTTGAATTGGCAAAAACACCACCTTTCCATCTAACATTTATGTAAGGTAAACAAGTTAAGTTCATGACCAAAATATTAACATTTCTATTTAAATGTCTTTATTTGTTACAAATATATCGATTTATTATTTTTTCTAATTTAATGAAGTGAGCAACATCAAGTCTCAATTCGTTAATTATTTGTTATTGTTATGTCTACAAGTTGTTGTTTCACTTTCCATAAAGTGAGAAGAACACTGCAATGAGGTAATAAGTTTGACCAAAAGAATTCACATTCCTCTTTAGATGTCTTTAATTGTTAAGAGTGTCTCAATATTGTCTATGAGCAACACCAACTTACATGCTTATCAATTTAGAGCATATGCGAATTATTGGTTATTCTGTTCCATAATTGGTAGTACTGAGATATTATTGAGATGAAAATTGTAAATGTTGGCACATCATGTCAGATGTTGAGGCATAGAGAGAGAGAGAGAGAGAGAGAGAGAGAGAGAGAAAATATGTTTTAGTAGTTGACGTGAACAATAACTAAGGTTATTAATATTTTAATCTACTCTATTTTGTTTTATAAAGTAAGAAATTTAACTGAAAAAAAAAAAATTAATGGTAATGAAGTTTATCCAATAGTAAATTATCTATGTGAAGATGAAGTAATAGGAAAGAGGAAGATAATACATGAGTCCCAGATGTCCGATTAAGCAGCATACATATGATCATAACCCTCCAAGGATCGAAAACATGATCGTGTTGAAATAGGCGTATTTCAGAGGGAGGAGGATCCCATGTGTTATATGGCGATTTCCGTCTGTAAGCTTCCCAGAAGGGAAAATTGCATATATGACATCCATTAATGAACATTAATGAACCAAAACCTAACTTTTAATTTCTTATAATTATAACCTTATGCTGATGTCACCTGAGCGTGAAAAGACTAATCTGCCCTTAATAATTTAATACGAAAGTGAATGAACCGTCTCAAACCTACGATCTTTCGAAACCACGATCTCAGATCTCTGCTCAAACCCACGATCTCTTCTCAAACCCACGATCTTAGATCTCTTTTCAAACCCACGATCTCATTTGTTCCTCTTTAAGTTCCATTTTTTGATTTCATACCATTCGCTGAAAACATAAAGGAACGATCTCTGCTAATCCTCAAACGATAAAAGGTATGTATTTTCAATTCAGTGAAGTTAGGGTTTGAACTCTTAGTGCTAATGATCGGACTTGGATGATAGATCTGAATGATCATTTCTTTTGATCGGTCAGATCATTCAAACAAGATCTGTCCGATCGTTAGCCCTAGAAAAGCCAATGTAACAATGATCTGTTTAGTCAATGATCGTTAAGATCATAGTAAATGATCGGTCAGATCATAGTCAGAGATCAGACCGATCATTAACTATGATCTTAATGATCATTGACTATGACCTGTCCGATCATGTAGCACACCGATCGTTGTTACATTGTAATTATGATTGAACCGATCACAACCTGTGATCGGACCGATCACAGCCTATGATCGGACCGATCACAGACTATGATCGGACCGATCACAGCCTATGATCGGACCGATCACAGACTATGATCTGACCGATCACCGCCTCTGATCGGACCGATCACAACCTATGATCTGACTTTTATTTTGTTTGACCTTTTTTCACTTTTGTGTCCTTCAGGTGAAATGGCTACTTTGAAATATAGTATTACTGATCATTTTCTGCCACTGTAACTGGGGTCTCACACTTGTCTAACACTGTGAAGAACATTAAGGAGCGGCTTAGTCAAACACAGCTAGCAATGTTGAGGGAAACATTCATTGAGCGTTTAATTGATGTAGAATTCAAGTTCTGTGGCCCACTAATTCATCTAGTTCTACTAAGAGAGGTTGAACAATCGAATGAGCAAGAGATGAGCTTTTTGATTAGAGGACGGGTAAGGACATTTACAAAGGATGATTTTGCACGTATCACTGGATTGCCACGCGGGAAACCCTTCATACGTAGGGACCATTCGATTAGACTACGAGAGTTGTTGTTCAGGGGCAAATATGGTTTAAACAAGTATGATTTAGACGATAAGATCCTTGATCATGAATTGACAGACGATAAGGACGTAGTGAGGATGACCTTGGTGTACATTGTGGAGCTAGTATTGATTGGTGGACTGAGAAGAAAACAAATTGATACTAGTTTTTATTCATTGGTAGAAGAAGAAGAAATGTGGGAAAGCTTTGATTGGGTTGACACAATTTATGCGATCACGCTTAGTTCGCTTAAAGAAGCAATTGAAGGAAAATTAAAACCGACGGAACAAATTGAAGTGAAGGAAGCAATTGATGATGCAATGGTGGAGGATAAGAAAGCGAAGGTAGTGGGTGCAACCTACTCGCTTGCCGGATTTCCATACGCATTCCAGGTAATGTACCGAAAACCGCCTTTGTATTATCCGGATGTGAAAGTGTACAATTATATGATATTATATGATAATTTACCTTGTAAACTATTGTAGGCATGGATTTTCGAACAAATACCTGAGCTTGTTGCTGAAAACTATATATCAAGGGTGGATACAGATCTACCACCAGTCTGCTCGTGGCGGAGTGAAAAGGCCATGACACAGGCCAGCCTTAAGAAGAAAATATTTGATAAATTAGACAAGGTACATTCTTATTTTTTATTGAATTTGATTGTAGATTATTCTAAACAATCGGTCAGATCATAGTAGATGATCGGTCCGATCATAGTGTATGATCGGACTGATAATCTCTTATGATCTGACCGATCATTCAGACAGAGTTATTTTTATGTGCTGTCTAAATGATCGGTCTGATTTTGATCGGTCCGATCATACACTATGATCGGACCGATCATCTATTATGATCTGACCGATCATTCAGACAGAGTTTTTTTTATGCGCTCTGTCTAAATGATCGGTTAGATTATGATCGGACCGATCATATGCTATGATCGGACCGATCATTGTGTATGATCGGACCTATCATTGTGTATGATCGAACCGATCATTGTGTATGATCGGTCATATGAATTGACTAAAGTTTTTAATTTCTTTTCATGTTAAAGGCAAAACCATGTAAAAAGAAGAAGATTTTTGTAGAGTTGGAGGTGAAGAAGACAAAGGGTGAGGATGTGAAGAATGATGAGGTGGAGAAGGGTGATGAGTTGAAGAATCGACAGGGTGCCGATGTTGAGAGGGTAAAGGCTGAGAAGGTGAAGGTGAAGAGGAAGAGGAAGAGGAAGAAAGGAAAAAATGAGGAGAGGAAGGAAGAGGAGAAAAGGGATGAGAGGCGAAGGGATGACAAACAAAGGAAAGGATACGGTTTGTCATCCAAGTACAAACGAGCAATTCTCAACTGCGAGGCTCGCATTGAACGAGTTGAAACTGATGTTCGGGAGATGAAATCTATGATAATGACCATACATACGTTATTGTTGAAGGTAATTAATCATATATATGTGGTTGTTATGCGCTTGTTCGTATTGTGAATGTTTTTAGTGTTATTGACTAACGTCTCTATATGAATCCAATTTTGCAGAAAAGTGATGAAGAAGACGATTACAGGATGAAGGAGGATGATAGGGATGGAGTTCGTGATAAAGAGGATAAGGGAGAGAAGGATGAAGAGGAAGAAGAATCGGAAAATGAGGAGAGGAAGGAAGAGGAAAAAAAGGATGAGGGAGAGAAAGATAATGATGAGGAGGAGAAGACAGAGGAGAAAAAGGAAGAGGGAGAGAAGGAGAAGGAAGGGGAAAAAGAAGAGGGAGAGAAAGATAAGGATGAGGAGGATAAGGAAGAGGAGAAAAAGGAAGAGGGAGAGAAGGATGAAAAGGATGAAAAGGAGAAGGATGGGGATAAAGAAGATGAAAAAAAAGATAAAGGAGATAAGGAGGAGGACAAGGAGGGAGAAGAGGAAAAGGGGAAGGGAGATAATGAGGAGGATAGGGGAAAAGAGGAGGGTGAGAAGAAAGAAGAGGAGGGTGAGAAGAATGATAAGTTAGAAGACATCGTTATGATGTCTTCTAACTTGGAGTTTAAGACGCGTCCACGGGGCGTTAGAAAGAGGAAGGCTGTGGGGCCACTTCAACAAGCTCCAATTATATCGGAGAAGAGATTGAAGTTAGAAGAAGCAGGGATACAATCATATGACCCGATTTATCTCGTCCCAGAAAAAACACTAAAGGAGTATAAAGCCTTCATTACCAATAAGAAGAATGGTAAAACTTTAGTGCCGTGTCGGTACTACGGTGCAAAACCGAAGACATTCTTCCTAAATTGGCTTGGGGTGAAAAAGGCAGATCCAAATCTTGGTTGTGAGGTGAGTGACTATATGTCAATGTATGAATATAACATTACATATTTTGTACACTACTCATTAATGTTTGCTTTCAATATATAGCACGTTGATACATCTATGCTGTTCATTCAAGACAAGCTAAGGAAGCGGCCTGAATTTATAAAGTATCATTTCACAGTTGTGGACTCATATTTTGCAGTATGTAATTTAGTTACTGAAATTGTAAAGCTCTGTCCAAATGATCGGTCCGATCGTAGGCTATGATCGGTCAGATCATTGTCTATGATCGGTCATATCATAGCCTTTGATCGGTCATATCATAGCCTTTGATCGGTCAGATCATATCTGACCGATCAAAGACTATGATCTAATCGATCATAGCCTACGATCGGACCGATCTAATGCATATGATCTCACTGATCACACAATATGATCTGCTATAATAACATGGTGTATTTGTCACAGCAATATTGCGGTAGGAGTTGGGCCAAACATGAGAAAGCTTTGAAGAGTAAAAAAACCTATGATTGACAGAAATGTTTTGAGCTCATAGACTATGTCATAGGCAAACATGGAGACTTCATTGTCCCTTGGGGTGACTGCGACTACGTAAGTTATAATTTAGCATCTGTAAAATTTGAGTTCAAAAATAATTATTTTTCACTTATTTATCTTATTTATCCGTCCACTAGGTATACGCTCCAGTGAATATAAAAAAATCTCATTGGATATTGGTGGTCATTGATCTCATACGGCATTCATTTTTGTACTACGATTCTCTTCCAACATACTCAACTGAGGCAGAGATTGCAGCAATTATAGGGCCAATTCGGAGTTGCGTGCCACTTATTTTGTACAATGTCGGTCTATCTGACAACGTAGACCAGTGGCCATTAAGGCGTGTACGTGCCACCCCGATACAAGACAATAGCGTAGATTGTGGTGTATACACTATTTTTTGAATGTCTTGTAACAGGAAATAGCGTAGATATTTTATGCCCTACACTATTTAAACAATTTAGACTCATGTTATCTGCTGAGGTGTGGTCTAACACACCCGTTTTTTAAGCAATGAAATTTTGTTGTAAGCTTTAATTATTGTGTATGCTTTCATTTTCTTGATTAGTCATTTTTTGCATATTTCATTCGGTTGAAAGAATATGATCGATCACATTATGATCGGACCGATTATAATCTGACCGATCATAGACAATGATCGGTATGAACATAATGTGACCGGTCATTATGACAAAGCCTTAGACTAATCTGTCATAATGATCGGTCATATTATGATCGGACCGATGATTGTCTATGATCGGTCATAATATGACCGATCGTAAGCAATCATCGGTCCGATCATAATGTGACCGATCATTATGACAGGGCCTTAGATTAATCTGTCATAGTTGATCGGTCAGATTATGATCGGACCGATCATTGTCTATGATCGGTCACGATCTGACCGATCGTAGGCAATGATCGGTCCGATCATTGCCTCGTACATTAACTATCAGTCTTAAATTCAAACTGCATTTTATTAACTCAACATTTGCAAATAAACTGATGTACCAATTTACAAGTGATACGAAAGTGGATTACGACATGTTTTCCTGTTATGGCCAACTGAACCACACCTCCCACAATGTCGTGTTTTAACAACAATATCTCCAGATGACGGGATCCTAAGTTTTTTCCGACGTCCAATACGTGCCACCATTTTAGGAGGTACCACAAGTACTGACTTAAATCCATCAGAAGATTTATATTCCGACTGGTGTGGAACTGGATTTATAGGCTCCGCATACGCATTAAGTAAGAAGTCGGCCTTAAAATAATCTGAGCATAATGTATGTGGATTGACATTCCGCTCCCTTGCTGCTGCGAGCGCATGTTTGCATGGCATTCGGTCTATATCAAATAACCGACAACTTCACTCCATGGTGTTAAGGTCAACAGTCACTACATAATTATTATCTATGACTTTGAAACGGTAAATCTCAATGGTGGTGACAGACAGTTTGACTGACTTCGCATGAGATATTCGGAGTTGATCTTCTGCATGCTTTGTTAGAATTCCCTGCGTCTTCGATGCTTCAACTCGACGTTCAAAGAACCATTGTTGTAATTTCGCACGAATACCGTCAATCAGTGCAGTAATTGGTAATTCCCTATCATCAACGAATACACTATTGATAGATTTCGCTATATTCGTTGTCATTATACTATATCTATTTTTCGGGGCATGTGTCCTTGCCCATTTATGTAAACCAACTTCATTCTCCAAGTAATCACAAACACCGGTGAACAAAGAAAGAGCTTCCCAATAATGTTGGAAAGCAGAATCTCGATACGCCTTTGCGGTAAGGAAGAATATCTTATTGATATTTTCATTTTTAAACTTATGTGTCAAGTTCATACTAAGATGGTGAATGCATATCCCATGACTTGCATTTGGGAAAACACTCTCAACGGCTTTCTCGATGCTTTTGTGCCTGTCTGATACGAACACCAGATCCGCAATGTCTCCAATTGCAGATTTCAGTTTTTCCAAAAACCAAGTCCATGATTCATCAGTCTCTCTATCCACTATCCCAAAGCCTACTGGATAAATTTGATTGTTTCCATCTAGGCATGTGCTCACAAGCAATGTGCCCCGATATTTTCCCTTCAAGAAAGACCCATCTAATGCAATTACCGGTCGTATACATCTTTGAAATCCCCTGATACAAGGACCAAATGCTATGAAGAGATATTTGAAATGCTGGTCATCTTCTAATTGTATATGATAAATCGTTCCAGGATTTTCACATTTCACCGCTTCACAATACGGCCACAAGAGATTATAAGACTCTTCATGTGAACCTCTAACAAGCTCATATGCATCCTCTCTTGCTCGCCACGCTTTATCGTAAGATATGTTGACACCGTACTCTTTCTGCATGTCGTCCATTATATCTCTCGGTCTATATCTACGACTAGAATTTTCAAGTTTCATCTTAATAATATCTCCAACCACTTTGCTACTTGCTTGCCTATGATCATGGTTCAATACGGAAAGCGAACATGAATGATCATCTACAAACTTTGTAACACTGAATATGTTGGTACCCTTTAAACATACCGCACGGAACCTCCACTCACAATTTGGATCAACACATCCTACAGAATATAGGGTCTTAGTGGATTTTTTCACTTTCCACTCAAAACTTCTACCGATCGCCAACCTAGACAATCTACTTATTAAATCTTGCTTGGAAAGGAATATGCGGCCTACTTCGAACTCCTCCATAGAAACCGTTTGCAGTACATTCATCAATGAACTATTTAACTTAAGAGGTTGGACTTTATTTTTCCCCTTCTTATCACGTACATCCACACGAATACTCGGTTCACATTCATTGTCAACATTCATCTCACGTTTCACTCTCACATTATCCCTTTGGACATTTCGGAGGTCAAATGGGTCATCCAATCCTGAATAACTCGGTTCACATTCATTGGCATCATCCCTCTCAAGTTTCACTCTCACCGTATCCCTCTGGACATCCCGGAGGTCAAATGCGTCATCCAATCCTTGAAAAATATCATTATCGTGCTTATCGTTATGAAAATCGCCATTAATCTTATCCCAATCCATCCTCACATTATCATCGTTTGCTAAATCATATGGAGCTATAGAATCGTCCAATGAACTCATAGATGCAATATTCCCCAATCCATGACACTGATTTAAATTAACATTCCCCATTCCACTTTTACTCATCGTCTCTCTAGGTTCACAAGATACACATATAGGATCAAGGGGTTCTAAACCCATAATGTAAAACTGTAACTCCATATCATTTCTAATTTCAAAAGGGGGACACACTGTTGCAAACTTGTATATGCACTTGATTTTTATTGTAGTCGATGACGGGTCAGATCCTACAATTACATATAGCCGATCTATTAAATTTTCATAGCTTATACCCTTATCCACAATTATTCCTCCCAATGAGCCACCAATATAATTGTAACCTTCAGCATCCCAATATCCACCATAACGAACAAAAATTCTTACAAGTGGCATCTACACAAATTGTCAAAAAATTATATTAGAGAAAAATACTAAATGATCGGTCAGATCTTATGTCATGATCGGTCAAATCATATGAAGTGATCTGTCCGATCATATGAAGTGATCGGTCAGATCATATGTAATGATCGGTCAGATCATATGTAATGATCGGTCAGATCATATTAGGATACGATCGGTCAGATTATAAGAGTAAATGATCGGACCGATCCTATTCCATGATCAGGATCGGTCCGATCATTGACTTTCATATGACCGATCATATGAGGCAATGATCTGACCGATCATAGACAATTATCAGACCGATCATTGTCCCCTATCGTCAGACGCGAAATGAGGGTAGGATTTTTCTGTTCTCTAACACGAAAATATATGATAACATCAATGAATCTTACCTTCCTTCTTCCTCTTTACCCAAGTTCAAAGAGAGAACAGCAAAAAAATGAGAGAGAGAGAGAGAGAGAGACTTTAGAGTGAGAGAGAGAGACTTTAGAGAGAGAGAGTTCCATGGATTGTAAGAGGGTAGGTAGTGATAAATAAAGCTAAAATAAGGGGTTTTTGTCTTTTCACACAATGATGACATCAGCATAAGGTCTTAAATATAAGAAATAGAAAGTGAGGTTTATGGTTCATTAAAGCTCCATTTTCGAGGTCATATATGCAATTTCCCCTCCCCAGAACCACTCTTTAGTAGAAAGAGTGGCCTTAGGTTCCCTAGGCCTAGAAGATCTTTTTACACTCGTAAGACTTTGGAATGATTATTATGAGAAGAGAGAGCTGCTATCTCATCATCGTATAATATTGAAGAAATTAATTTCTCTATTCCTCCATAATTGGATATATGGAGCTAGTTGTTCCTGATTCTTATGATGAAGGAAGATGATTTGAATCCTGAACCTGCTAAGGGACAGTCTTTTCATGATCATGAAGCTTACGAAATTCTTATTCCTTGGTTTCATGCATTTTTGGAGGAAAATGGGTTTGCGATTGAAGCCCTCCTCCATCCAAAACCTGGATCAAAACACAACTTTCTTGTTGTGAGATGCGTTGCTTGCAAAGAGGCTGAATTTAATTTGAAGCTCATCAATTTGAGGATTCACATTTTGAAAAACTTCATTGGTTCTCCCACTTCATTTATAATATATATAATCTGGAATAAATTAAGTCTTTCTTTTTTATATTTTGTCTATGACTTGAGTTAATTTCTACTTGCTGTTTCGTAGGATGTCACACACGAGACTCTCAAAGGTAAATTTTATCAGACTTTATATTAAACAACAGATAGATATTTTTAAAGTATTTGAAGACGTTTTCCTAAACAAAAATTGTCTCAAATAACATAATTTTGCATACTAACAACTGGAACCTTTCTAAAACTAGTCAAATAGTTGAACTATTTTATTATTTTTCATTGTTATTTTCAAATGATGTTTTGTTTTTGTTTTTAGCCGTCTTTTTAGTTCAATAAACTATTATCAATTGATTTTTATAAAGTTCTGTCATTCAATAATTAGTATATAAAAATATGCTATTTTAGTAATTGCCCATTTCCTAAAATGACAATTAGTGAATATTTTTTATATCTTTCTATTTCTTTTTTTTAGGCCGTACTTGTCAATAACAAAAAGTTAAATCTTCAAATTTTGTCTAATTTGATAGAACGATAATTGATATCCTTCCAGTTCCTTGAATGGTTCCTTATCATAAGATTTTAACCAGGATTTCCCCCCCATTAATTTACATGGAAAGTAAGAAAATGCAACTTTCCATGTCTTCTATTTTTCTCAATAATTTATTGTTAAAAGCATTCTCTAATGAAAAGTATCAAGAATTTGATTTGGACAACTGTATTGAGAATGATGGAAATTTCAATTTGTTGTAGCTTCATGTATAGTATTCTTGCATAGATCTCTATAAAATTAAATCATGGTTAAAATTCTTTGATAGAGTTATTTTTTTTTCTATTTTAGTGACAATAGATGTTCTTTCTTCATTATTCACTTACTTTTATGCTTTTAAATGGTTGATATTATTAATTTTGTTAATATTTTTCTTCTACTATTGACTTTATTAAAATTAAGCATGTCCAAGTGTTTATTTTCCCCAACTTTTGAGTTTGTACATATGAATAATTCAAAGGAAACCATTGGAGTAGTGGAATTGGGTGTCAAAGCAAAACGCCTAAGAGAAGAGGAGGAGGAAGAAGAAAAATATTGTAATTGGAAAAGAGGAAAGTATATAGAAGATACAAGAGATGATTTGAGTTGGAATCACAATGATTTTACAAACAAGGGTGGATTTGAAAAGAAAGAGAGTACACATTGTGAATTGTGTGGAGGGGGAAATGATGGAAGACCTGCATTTTTAGACTCAGAGAGGAATGATGGTGATGATGGGTTTGTTCATAAAAATGGATGGCTTGGCCATCTTGTAGGTCCTATTGAAGATCGTAGTGGCATTGCTCGAATATGGGTCCATTATCAATGTCTTGTTTGGAGTCCAGAGGTATAACTATCTTATCTTTCTATAAATGCTCACACTTTTGAATTATCATGAAAATATCTAATAATCTTCAATGCATGACAGGTTTATTTCTCTGGACCAGGACGCCTAAAAAATGTAACCACGGCTCTTAATAGAGGGAAATTATTAAAATGCAGCCATTGCAGGAAGCCTGGTGCAACACTTGGATGTCGTATTAATCAATGCCAAAAAACTTACCATTTGGTATATATTTCTTTTTATTTTACTACGTTCAATGATACGTATGATCATTTATAAATAATAAGCTTGGTATTGACTTTTTTTCACCTAAATCATGTAGGCTTGTGCTCGTGCCAATAGTTGTTTATTTGATCACAAAGAATTTCTAATGGCGTGCACTGATCATCGGCATATCTTCGTGTCAAATGTAGCTCAATAAAAGAATATTGAGGAAGAAGAGATATGGATAGGGAACCATGACGATAAGGAGAAAGAGGGGGAGGATGAGTTATTGAAAAGAGAAAGCAAGAAGCATGATCGAGGTTTGAAAAAAAATTCACCAACCTACATCGGTGGTCCAAACAGAAAAAAAGAGTCACAAGGTTGGGAGTCTGTTGGTGGGCTTCAACATGTTATTAAATGCATGAAGGAACTGGTATTCTTCCCTTTGTTGTATCCTGAGTTGTTTGAAGGTCTTGGGATTGAGCCCCCGAAAGGTGTTCTACTCCACGGGTATCCTGGGACGGGTAAAACTCATGTAGTTAGAGCATTGATTGGTTCCTGTGCTCGTGGTGACAAACAAATAGCTTATTTTTCACTCAAAGGAGCTGATTGTTTAGGAAAATATGTTGGTGATGGAGAGAAGAAACTAACACTTCTATTTCAAGCTGCAGAGGAATATCAACCTTCCATTATATTCTTTGATGAGATAGATGGATTGGCACCTTGTCGCACAAGAAAACAAGATCAAACTTATAATTATGTTGTTTCAACTTTGCTTGCTTTATTAGATGGCTTAAAATCTCGTGGTTGCGTTATAGTGATAGGTGCAACAAATCGTCCAGAGAACGTTGATCCAGCTTTGAGAAGACCAGGAAGATTTGATAGAGAAATCTATTTCCCTCTCCCATCACTTGAAGACAGAAGTGCCATTCTCTCACTTTACACTCAAAATTGGCCCAAACCACTTGAGCCTAATGGACCTTTGATTGAATGGATTGCTAGAGAAACTTCTGGATTTGCTGGTGCTGATCTTCAAGCTCTATGTACTCAAACAGCCATCATTGCTTTGAAAAGGAGTTTTCCGTTAAAACAGGTCTTATCTGCTGATTTCACTTCCATAGATATTCCTCTCCCTCTCCCTATTGTTGTAGTAGAGGAGAGAGATTGGTTGGAGGCTTTATCAAGTTGTCCAGATCCATGTTCTCGTAGAGATGTAGGAATGGCTGCAAATCATGTGATGACATCTCCTCTTCCTTCCCACCTTATTCCTTGTCTCCTTAGACCACTTTCAACCCTACTTGTTTCCCTTAGTTTGGATGAACGCATCTGCTTGCCCAATACTCTTACCAAAGCTGCAACCATAATTAAAAGTGTCATAGTTACTGCATTAAATAGAAAGGCAATGGTTAGTAATAAGTGGTGGTCCCATGTTGATGATCTTATTCAAGAATATGAGGTTGCAAGTGAAATTGAGAGAGAATTGCATGGTTCTGGAGTCAATTTGTTTGAAGATTCTTACATCCCTAATTTAGATAAATTTATTCAACAAGACACAACTTCTCCTAGTCAATTTGACAAGGAAAACAGTCGAGGGTTTCGCATTTTGATTGCTGGAAATCCAAGAGCCGGGCAAAGACATCTTGCTTCATGCATTGTTAATTGTTTTGTTGAACATGTGGAAATAAGAAAGGTTGACGTGACTACAATTTCTCAAGGACATGATAATTTGATGCAAGGCATAACAAACGTATTGCGTATGCACCTTCTCTTTTATATCATATTAATTTTTTTTTTTTATAATTAAATTGCAGCAATTTTCATATTTCCATGACAGCAAATTATTCAACACGGGGAAAATGCTTAATATTCATGCCAAGAATCGATTTATGGGCTATTCAGACCCACTATGATCTAATTTTGGAGGAGGGCAATTCACATCCGACAGATGAACAATGTCCCAAAATGGCTGAACACCAATCTGCTTCACGTGCTTGGAGTTTATTTATTGCCCAAGTGGAATCTCTCCCTCTTTCCACACACCTAATAATTTTGGTATTAATTTATGCCCCATCCTTTTTATAATTGATAAAAAGTTTTTTATGCAGTTCTCACTTTACAATTTGCATATACTAAATTCTAAAAAAAAATTATGCACTACTTCTATTGACTATAATAATATAGTTTCATAATTTGATCCCTTCCCTGTTCTTATGTATGTTTCTGGATGGCAATGACAACAATTAAAGACTTAGATAACTAATGCATCATAAATATGTATTAGAAGCCTCCTTTGGCTCATTTGGTGGGAGCGGAACGAACAAGAGGGTCTTTCAAGATGATTTTTTTTAAGTTCAAGACATTTTGGATTTATTAGTTAGATTTACTTCTTTATGGTTGCGAACTCTATTTTTTTTTTTTTTTTAATAATTCTCCATCTCTTATCGCCCTCAATTGGAGGAGTTTTTTTTTAATCCAGGGGTGCTTTCTTGTGTTCATTCTTTCATTTATCAATGAAATGTCTCTTATCTAAAAAAAAATAGATAACTAATGCATCATAAATATGTATTCTTTATAATGTTACAATGTTTTTTTTTCCAATTATGTGTATACAGTTAAATTGTTATTTCTTTCATCGTGTGCAGGCTACCTCTGAAGTTCCATTTTTGCTACTTCCTCATGAAATAAGGCACTTCTTCAAGAATAGTTTATCCATTAGTGGAAATATAGCTGCATTGGAGCATACTATACCTCGGTTTTCTGTGCAAGTGAATGGGAATTTTGACCATGATCTCGTAATCAATCAATCTGCATTAAAATTATCACGAGATATAGTCAAATTTCTCGTTCAATTGATTCACCAAAAATGTCATATGAACAATACAAGTGATTTCGACAAGTGCGAATCTTATGACTCTGTTGAAGAACATACTCGTACAAGTAATTTCCAAACAGACAAAGAATCAATAAGTGAACACATTGGAGAAGCAAAATCCTTTAAAAAATCTTCTTTAAGATTTTCTCTACCAGAAGACAAAAGCAACCCAACTTCTAGAGGGAAAGTGATCTTACTTTCAGCAATAACTACAGTTGGCTATCGAATTCTACAAGATTCTAATTTTTCTAGCCTTTGTCATGCAACATCAAAGTTGAAAGAAGGTCCCTCTATAAACATAAGCAAATCTCATTGGAAGGAATGGGAATTCAACTCTTGTGTTTTGCATCCAACCAGCTCTTTAGATAATGTTAAAACTAAAGACAATTACGGTACAGTGAAAGGCTTAGTAGCTATTGGTTTATCGGCAATCAGGGGTGTTTACACGTCTTTAAAGGATGTTTGCTCTGACGTTCGAGTTGTTCTTCATCTCTTGGTTGAAAAAATTAATGCAAGAGTAGATGCTGGCAAGGACAGACTCCAATATACACGTCTTTTGTCGCAAGTTGCATCTTTACGAGATATAGTTGATAATTGGGCTTACATGCTGCGAAGGTACAACTTCTCTCACTTAATAAATTTATTCTCACTATAATAAATACAGACTGTTATGTATTAAGTTAACTAATAAGAATTCAATTTTTTTTTTCAGTTTAGAACAGGATTCCCTAAGAAATGAAATGCCAAGAAATAATACTTCTATCAATAGTCACGTTCATGGCAAGAAATCTATTGATGAAAAAGTCGAAAATGTTAGTGTGAGTAATGTGAACATGAACCTGTCTTCAACTAAAGTTGGACAATCTAGCCTCTCTACAACTGTATGCTCAGTAAATTGTTGCTCTGAATGTATAACCACCCTCCATGTCGTAACAAAGAAAATTCTGATGCACGAATTTGGAGTAAGAGGATTCGATTGGTCAGCAGAAAGAGTACATGATATTTTTATGAAAGTGTCTGTGGATCTTTTTACAGCAATGAGAAAATCATTTGTTGAGGGAAGTGGAAGCTACTTGTATGATGAAAATCAAAGGGAAGAGAACTTTGACAAGTTGCTTGAATGCTATGGTTTGGAAACATGTCGTTGCAAAAGTTCTAGAAATATGATTGTAATGCCAATAGAATGCAGTTGTCACTTGCCAAAACAAACTGTCAGTTCAGAAGTAAATGCTTCTCATCTCGCTCAACTGGATCTCAATTCAAAGTTCATGTTCAGCAATGGTGTATTGGTTGATGTAGATTCTAAAAAAGATGCCTCCTTTCACTGTAAGTTTGAGACTATGTGTCTCTCTTCTCTTATGCAGTTCATAGTAATGATCAAAAAGTCTTGATTGATCATAATCTTAGCTTGGATTACTTTTCCATGAAATACTCATACTTTTACTTTGAACTTCTTTTTTATTTTCTAGTTTTAAATAAGAGAAAAAAATTTCATTGAACTTATGTTAGTAATCCTTAGTGTATTTTTTAAAGTATCTATTTTCCTCTTTTGTGATAAATTGAGATGTCTTATCCCTATTTCTTTTATTCTTAATTATTGTCCCGCATCCCTGTAATTAGGTGGCGGATGCTTTTGGGCTCTTTTTTGCTTTTGTACTTGTACATCTTTCATTATTTTAATTAAATGATGTTTTGAGCCGTCTCATTCAAGAAAAAAAATTGAGATGTTCTACTTTAATTAAAAAAAGTGGGAAAGGGGATTTAAACTCTAGAAGTTGAGCTTTGCTCAATAGTGGCAAATTCTACCCCTCCTTCAATGATGTACTTAAAATATTATCAATTTCAAACGAAAAGATCATGACTGGAGTTTAACTACATGGAGTTGATGGGCAACTTGTTCTCTAAGAAAAACCACAAATTTAACCATATAGAAATTTGAAACAAATATCACCATTTATTTCTTAATAGGTGAGTTATTCTTTGTTTTTATTGTGGAGAAAATGTGTGTGATCTTCCCTATTAAAAAACATGGAAAATTATTTTGATTTCTCACATGTTTCAAACTTTGGATTAAAAGGTCTAATTATTCTTATCTATCTGTTTACTTTCATGAGATATGGAAGAATGAACTCTTAAATGCTTCTAATTTAATGTTTAATTTTAAATATTTATTAGTTTATTAAGTTCTTTGAAGTTGCAGATGATAATGAAGTTATATTCAGGAATGCATCAAATGATGAATTAGTTTATGTATTGTATCTGTAAATGAGTAGGAGAATAAAAAATATTAATTATACAACACAATGTAAGTGCTTGAAGCCACACTCCTGTATAAAGCTTTTTATCCTTCGTGCATGCTTACCTGAACTGAATAAGTATAACCAACAAGCTCTCTTTTCTTATTTCTAAAATTGAGCTTCAAATTTAAAATGTCTCACAAATATCCCAAATTTACGTAACTCCCTCCCAATTTTCTCTCATTGGATTCAATAGAAAACGACTAAAACAAGACCAACTACATTAGCAATATATGACATAGTGCATATCATGACATACATCAAACCCAAGCATATGGAACTTGTCTCAGTATAAATTCCAATTCGTGAAACATTCTTGTCAACAATCAAAGTGTCATCCACAAAAAGCATAATTTACAAAATCATCATAATTTTTTTTTCACAAACACACAATGGTCAAAAGCAATCTTCTAGTAATCTTATCCCCCATAACTCACTCAGTAAAGTGTTTTGAGTGCCCATAGGGGCAGATGCAAGGGTTTAGGATTGAAATATTGTAGAAATAAAATATATTTCTAGAGTGTGAAATTTCAAAAGTTATGGAGTGAGGAAGATGAGCTTACTTTGTTAAATGGTTATTATGAATATCAACAAAACAATACTAATACCTCTGCTGGTGGATTCTTTGATTTTATTAACCCTCGTCTCATCCGTTCTTCCACTACCAGACATCAAATTTCCAATGAAATTAGTCGTTTAAAAAAGAAGTTTACAGCAATGCCAACCTCCCAATCTGATCAACTAGCTGATCCTCACATCCAAAAGCTATATGAATTATCAACCAAAATTTGGGGTTCTAATAATGTTGATCACAAGGATGATTCTAGAAATATTAATAATGGTTGATCACAAGGATGATTCTAGCAATATTAATAATGTTGTTATTGGTGAAAATGAAATCACTAAACCAAAATCACAGGCTGTTCCTGTTCCTGTTCCTGCTCCTGCTAAAGAAGCCGAATTATATGATGTATCTAAAGTTTCTATTTCGGGAGAATTTTCCGACTTCCTTCTCGATGAAGGAGTGGACATAACTTTGTTGGATGATCAAAGAGTTGGAAATTTGAAAAAGAAATTTGTAGAAATGGAAATTGCTAAGTTAGGGTAGAATTGAAACTTTTAAAACGTTAGGGGTAAAATTTAAACCAACCCCATAGTATAGAGGTATTTTTTATAATTTTACCTAAAATTATATATATATATATTAGTTCGGCCCCGCAAACAAAACATCCTACATTCATCCCTGGCACGGATCCAACTACCAACAACGACACTTAGCTTCGATTCATCGTTGATATTCTCGATTGACTTATAGATCGAGACCCCCTATTGAACAGCCGCTACCCAGCTTGATTTCCCCATGAAAAAAACTCAAAAATCGCCCCATTTTCTTCAATTTTGACCATTTTCCAGCCGAATTCTTTCGTTTGAAGACTTGGGTTTTGATTTTCGACATTATTAGGTATGTTTCCATTCTTTATTTCTCAAAATTAGTGGAGATTTGTGTGATTTGGTGTTTAGGGTTTTTCTTCAAAAAAAAATAAAATTGTGAATTTGTAGTTAGATTGTTGTTAGTATATTGTGGAATTTATAAATAAGGAATGGAATTTTAATAAGTTGTCATCTAACTGATGAATACTTGGGAGCACAGACGTTTAAAATTGAATTTTAGTTTCTATATAGTGGCTCTTGAAATTGATGTAGACAACTTGACATTGCAGTTGAAGTTACATTTGGTTAAGATTATTATTTCCTGTATAGTGATGTTGGTAGCTTTATAGATTTCTGCATCTGTCTATGATAAGTGAAATGAAAAGGGCAAAGGAAATCATTGTCAAAAATAGTTTGTGTTTGAGGCCTTTTTTCTTTTTATTCTCGTGTTTGAGCCTTTTCATACCACCATAGTTTAGGTAATATATTATCCCTTTAATGCACGATTAATGGTTGTTCTAGTATAAGAATGAAAGTATTCTTTTCATGGCTTTTATTGCAGGTGCGTATTGCTCGCATCTTTAATACCTATGGACCTTGTATGTGCTTAGATGATGGGCGTGTCGTTAGCAACTTTGTTGCGCAGGTCAATTATACTACTTAAATTGATATTTAGAACTTGCAGTTGATGATTTGAAATATAATTGCTTAAGCTAAAGCTATCTGCTAAATCTGAATCAACTGTAGGCCATCCGCAAAGAACCATTGACTGTCTATTGTGATGGGAAACAGACACAAAGCTTCTAATATATTTCTGACTAGGTATGACATATAGTTTTTCTTCTATATCTTTCCTCCATACCTTTTTCTTGCTGCAACTAGCTGAATGGATGACTAATTGTCTGTTAATTCTGTTTTTGCCACATCCCTTTTCTCAATCTTGATTACTTGTGAATGTGATCTGTATTAGTGTTCAATTTTCATATAAACCCATTTTGTTCTTTCTGCGCCATTTGATGTCTTAAATCACAGACTTAATTCTAGAAGACAATTTAAAATAGAACTTTCAATTTTCGCCGGTTTCAAGTAAGTGGGAGTGTGGTAATAATGATATAATAGTTTGTCTACGCAGGGTGGGCACTTCTTTCTATGAATTGTCAAGCTACCTTTTCAACCCTCATTTCATTGTGTATATTATTACTATTTCTCCTTTAAATATAGATTTTTTGTGATGAATTAATTGTTACTATGTTTTCATTTTCCCTTATGATGAAAACTATTGATTTTTGACTAGCTAGGCAGGGAAGCTTTGTGGTTTGCTGACTTAATTTGAGATATAAGTTTTAATATGGTAGGTTAATGGAAGGTGAACATGTCAGGCCTTTCAACCTTTGGCAACCTTGGGGAATTCAACAAACAAGCACGCACTATCCAAGGGCAATTTCTTTTTACGACATGGTGGTTGAGAAAATCTAGAAGTGGGTGCAGCTTGGAAAAAATATTATTTCTCTAGTGGGAACACTTACTTTGATTCAATTTGTTTCAAGTGATATTCTATTGTATTATCTTGCCCTCATTTCTAAGTGGATGTGGTGTTTTCCCAGAGTCTCAGAGTCTGTAGCATCAAGTTAGATATGCTAACCACGTTCAATATGGATTTGAGAAAAATCCATGGAAGGCCTTCTCTTCGTGTCTACCTACTTTCCTGTATATCAAATGGTTAGTTGGGGATGAGTCCCATATTCCATTATCGGAGGACATTTGGTTTCGGATCACCTCCTTCGGAACCATCCCTAGCATTTTCTCTCTTTTGGGTGCTAAAAAATTCTATAGCTTCCCTTCTAAATTGGGAAGGGAATACTTTATCCTTTAACTTCCAGTTCTACAGAAATCTTAGGGAGAAAGACATTGTGGATCTCTCCTCCTTGTTGGCTCTAGATGGCACAATCAATCGACATTTCCTTCATTTTCTAGTTTTTTTACTTGGATTATTTTGGCTACCTTTCCTTCTACTATGCACTCTTTCATTAGTGTTTTTTTTTTTTTTTTTGCACGAAAGGGGTAATATATTGCAATAAAAAAAATAGTCCCACTGCCGAAGACCAAGGCACAAAGACATCCTCCTAACAAAGCTAGCAAGAACACTAGACTAGGCAACAAGCCACAAGAAAAAGAAAAAACAAAACAAGACGAGGGCAACAAGCCACAAAACTGAACCAAACTAAAACTAGACAAAAGGAAACAAGCCACAAACCAAGCGAAGAAAACTAAAACAACCAAAAGGAAACCTATACTCAGCCACCATGGAGAGCAACGCAAGCACACGACTTCACTTAAAGAAGCTTCAGACTCTATAATCCAATAGCAGCTAAACAACTACTACACTTAACTAACCTCCAAAAAGTAAACTAATCAGCAACTAAACAACAATTAACAAACTGTTAAAGTGACTCTTCTTCATCATTACTTTATCAATTAAAATTTATATAGCAGAATTGCAGAATTTATTTTTTAGATAAGACAGCCAAAAGTTAATTTTAGATGTTTATAACTATTTTGATGGGAAAATTTGTATTGATTATCTAACTATTTCAATTCTACTTTTTTTTTTTTAATAAATAATTATGAACATCAAGAGGAGGAATCCTTTTCTGAAAATAAATTACAAAAATATGCACATCCTTATATGAAGGCAAAAGAAAAACAAACTGGACATTTGTCAAAAAGATTGTTTTGTTCTTCTCCAAGCAAATTATTCAGCATGATTCTATAATTGCATATTTCCAAAAGTTCTTTGTATTATATTTGAAAAATAATCCAATAAAAGAGAAAATACACACTCCTTGAATGTCTAGCATACATGAAATTAAAAAGCAAGCTTGCACTATAACGTACAACTTACTCATGTGTTTTTTAGAGTCTAAGACAATGAATATGAGAGTTCACTTGATAAAAAGACTATGGAACCTGACCTCCTCTAATACTTCTTGTAAATCCTTTTTTGAATTTAGCCGCCTAGGCTTGTTGAACACTAACTCACCTTTCTTTTCCAATTTGTTGAATGTGAAGATCCCGGAGAAAGTCATCCCTCAGTAGAATTAACACCTATGAGTTTCTTTCAACGATTTTCTTCATTCACCCTAAACCCCCATTGGTGTAGTTTGTGCAATCAAGAGTCCGAAAATCTTGATCCCCATCATGTGGAAATGTAAATTCTCGAGGCTAGTTTGGCAAAGGTTTTTCCAAACGTTCGGGGTGATTTGGGTTGGCAATGATACCTTTCGCCAAACCTTGGATGAGATGTTATCTTATCCTCCTTTCAAAGATAAAGGGAAAAACATATGGGTGTTGGGATATAGTGCAATCACATGAGGAATTTGGTTGGAAAAGAATAGAAGAATTTTAGGGGGTGAAGAGAGATCTTGGGATTGCGTTTGAGAGTTGGCTCATGTAAATGCCACCTTTTGGGCGTCAACTTTCAAACCTTTTTGTAATCATACGTTAGGCTCAATGTTTTGAAAAGCGCGCCTAGCCACGCGTCAGGGCGTTCCTTCAAAGAAAAAAGGTAGTGTCTGTGGCAAGCGTTTTTTCTCTGGCAATTATTTGGGGCAATATGACTCAAAAGAAACAGCAAAGTGTTTAAAGAAGTGGAGAGTTTGTGGAAGAATGTGTGGGAATTAGTTCTTATTAATGCTTCTTTTTTGTTTCAGTTTCTAAAGATTTTTGTAACATCTTTTTTTTTTTTAATTGTCAACAATTGGGCAGCTTTTCTTTAAATACAGGTACTTTTTTGTATATCCTTCCTACATACTTATAAGTAGGTGCGGTTTTTCTGGGATTTTGGTCCTTTTGTATTATTTAATTATTTTAATGAAATGCGCTTTTGAGCTTGATCAAAGGTTGTGGTGGGCTTGTTCATAATCTGTTTGCCTCTTTAATTAGGGTTGGACACTTGGTCGATGCATACTTTTCTGCAGGAATCCAATTTCCAGGTTGATTGAGGGGGAAAAAGTCTAGATACCTGTGGCTTAAGCTTTTTTATTTAGGCTAATTTAAATATTTTATTTATTTTTCATGACTACTTTCAATAGCAAGAGTTGACATGACTATTAGTCTTGAAATGAGGATTTGAACGGAATGTCTTTTGCACTAATTTTCTTCAATTACTGTTATCTTCTGGAAAATGGTGAATGAATCTTATACCAACCGATACTAATTTTCTTCAACAAATGATGTGTTAACTATGAGAGTACGAAAGGGGAATTAGACAAATTGATTGATAAGCTTAAGAGGGAGTGTTTTGTTTTCTGTTGTTTTAAGTAAATATAAATTGTCCATACTAGTTGTCTGTATTTATGTTTTTCTTCCTAGTTGTAGTTGGTCTCGAAATATATTATGTTTTTTTTTCTCCATAAAAACTTAATTTCATACATCTTATTGTTATAGGTTGCTGCTTGTTTAAAATGCAATTCAAAGAAAGGTCAAAAAAACTTTAGAAGAAGCAAATATGAAGCTGAAGAAGAATCCCAAATTAGGTAATGTTATATTCTTTATGATTTATCTAATTGTTGAGATGAACTTTTTACCTTGATTTTGCAGGCTCCGAAAGACTATGATATAGTTGCCATCCCTCTAACAAATACAGCGATAAAGATGCTGAAAGGGAACCACTGAAGAATATCTTTAAACATCTTGCATTTTAAGGTATTTGTTATCTTCTTGTTTCATGCATAAGAAATCATTAAAAATCAACCTTTAAGAGCTGATTGCCCTTCATATATCTTTTTTATATATATATATATATATGTTATTATTCTTATAGGCATTTTCACCAATAACATTACTGTCCAATTAATATTTACCAGTTTGATTTTTAGAATCTTTAGCTTTTGAATGTAGATGGTTGAGATTATTCCAACTGTTCATATAACATATTTCTTTTATGATAATTTGGTGAGTAGCAATGGCTTGGCTCTTTCCCTCTCTGACTTTACTTGAACTCAATAGTCAGAAGAAATCTCAACACCAAAGGTAGGAGTCTAAAATCCCGCACAAACCAGGGACTCTTCAGATATAGCAGCATCTCAGTCAAACCATTATATGTCTAACCACTTTCATGGGTGGTGTCATGAGCTTCGTAGGGAGACGCATCTCGACCTCCACCAAAATTTTAAACTCCTTGCGAATCGCCACCAAGTCTGCCTCATAGTCAGACGAATGAAGAGCAGCTCTAACATACTCGATGGCCTTCCTCCTTTCTTAAGAGGGTATCAAATGTTTGCTCCTCCCCTTCACCTTCTTCAGAGGCAGTTCGATACGAGCTCCCATTGAAAGAAGCGACATCATTCTCTGATCAACCCTAATGTCTCACAATCCGAAACAACATCGACCCTTTTTCAAGTTGAGAAAATAAATCAGTAATGACAATGAGAGGTAGAGTTAGGAATCTTACAATTGCGTTATAAATGTAAAAAGGCATGCAGTCATGTCAGCCGTTTGATTAAAATTGAAGGGAAATTTTATCGAGTAGTAAATTTTGATGCAAAAATAGCAGCTCTAACATATTTGCAAATATAACAATTTTTACTATGTTAATCAATCACCAGTGATAAATTTATTGTAAAAATATGTAAATAAATGTTTATCAGTGATGCACCCGATCAAAATTTGTTATATTTATAAATGTTTTTTCGAGCTACATTTTTATAAATTTTACTAAAAAAATTGTTTAGATTTACAAATGCCCCATAAATTAAAAGATGATGATAAAACTACAAATAAATAGTTAATCACGCACCACCATTACTTAATACTTCTTTATAAATCCAATACACGCATATAACTCAAATGGTTAGGCACATGCTATCTTCACATGAGGTTAAAGCTTCGAGTCTCCCCTCCCCCAATTTAATGTAAATATCTTAAAGGAAAAAAAAACTTATTTATAAAATGAAATGAAAAAGAAAAATAGAATGGAAGATTTGAAATTATAGAATTTTACTAATAAAATATGTCGTCTACAGTTGCACTGGTAATGAAAACTCAAACTAGAATGTATGATTAATAACAATAATTAAGAAAGAAAATCCTTACACCATACTATAAATAATAGAAATTCATCATAATGACTATTGTGGGGGGACGTGTGATTCCTAATCTTTAGGTCGGATGGTGTTTTGAGTGCATCTAATATCATAGAGATCTAAAAAAACTGACAATTCTTCAACTCGAATTCGTTTGAAGCATCATCAATTGGTCCCAATCCTTTTCGATCTCTGCTAAATGGTCAGCTGATAAGAAATCCATATCAAACTTCATCTCCAACAAATATTTTCTAAATAACTTATCATTTAATGGAACCGATTTCAATTTCGTCGAACTCTCTTCATGTTGGTTTTGTTGACCCCAAAGCCTTTTTGACAATTCAAATATCTTTTCTTGATTGGAGTCTCCAAATTTAAACTTGTTGTCTGATGATCTGACGAATCGCCTTTTCAAACGATGAATTTTACGGTTTAATCTATTAGCGGAAACCTCAGCAGTCAGGTTGTGTTTAACAAACTCAAAGAAGGTCTTAGTGTAACCAGAATTTTTACCTCCAAATTCATATAGTTTGTCAAGGATGGTGTATTCATCAGTAAAGCTCCAAATAAAAGGATTCTTTTTCAGTTTCTTGCAGCTTTCTGTTTCCTCATCATCATCATCTGGAATTGGAGTAATGTGTTTTTTCTTTTCTTTTTCTGATCTAACACGTTTCTTTTCTTTTTTGATTTTACGAGCAATCAAAGATTCATGATCTTCATTTTCTGACATGTCGTTCTCCGCCAATTCATCTTCCGTTCCCATATCACTCGATCGATCAAGTACTCTTCCTGAAAATAATGAAAAAAAAAGAGCATTAATTGAGATAAGAGAGTGGTTTTATTTTTGTATAAAATCAAACAAAGAGTATTCTAAACACAAGAAAAATATAATAAATGTTATAAGAAAACTCGATAAATAAATCATAGTGATTAAAATGAAACGAATGGAGTAATAGAGTTTTGGATGAAACTAATTGAAGAATCACCTCTTTTTCTTTCTCCAACTGGTACTGGTATCATGTGTGTATTGAATCTACAAATAATTTTTTTTTTTTTGTATTTCTAAGTGGAACTGCGAGAAGGTGTTGGAGAAGTAGAAAAAGAAGGTGAGAGATAAGTGGAGTAATTTCCATAATTATTTCTCCTCCCTTAACTTAATATTTATTTGAATTTTAATATTAAATTCAATATATAAAAATGGAAGGGAAATTTCCATAATTATTTCTCCTCCCTTAACTAAATAATTTTTTTTTAAAGTAAAACCCTAATAAGTGTGGTCGGCCTTTATGTGTGTATTTCCTACAAATAAAAATAACAGAATTTTTTTTTTTTTTTGGAGAGGAATTGCGAGAAAGAGAAGTAGTATAAGAAGGAAATTTTCCTCATTTGGTTTTTATTCGGTTTGATTTTACAATTTTTATTTTATTTGTAAGATATTTTCATAAATTGAATTATTCCCCCTTTCAAAAATAAAAATAAATAAACATATCATATCATTGTGGCTATTAATTGTTTTAGTTTTATGGAAGCTACGAATTTTGATTGGAATATCTTACACTAACTATGTTTGTAAAAAAAATCATTTTTTAAAATTATAGCAACTCATACTTTTTATTTCCTAAAAATAATCATATAGGGTTAATATAGGATATGGCCCTATTGAGGGAACTCATTCCATTTATACCCTGTAACAGATTTTCAACTGTCATTATTACTTTTGTTTTATTGTTTTCTTTATTTTCTGATTGTTATTCCTTAATTTTAGGTGATTTTAAAATCTCCACACCTTTTTACCATTTATGTTTCCAGAATTTTTTATTTTTTTTAGTTTCTATATTTGATTTCTTTTATACACATTCCTTAAATCTCTCCTTTCAAGTTTAAAATTTGTTTTTTTATCCTCTCTCACGATTTTAACATTATTTTCCTTCATCTTACTGTTTATATTTTATTTTTATAATTTTTTTAAGTTTCCATATTTGATTCAATTTCAAATTTTGATTATTTTCGTTTATTTAGCTGGTTTTTTAATGTAAGTTTCTATATTTGATTCATTAATATTTCAAATTTCCTTAAATCTTTGGTATAATATAGATGTATCTAAATTTCGTTAAAACTAATCCGTTGAAAGGTGTGATTTGCAATTTTACTAAAGTGCATGAGTATTTTTTTTGACAAAAAAAATGCAAGGATGTTTTAACAATAACTCAAAGTGTAGTGGTGTATTTTGTATTTATCTCTTTAACTTGCTAACAATATTTCTAATACTTTAAATATACTAATTTAAACTTGTTTGTTTATATATACGCACTATACAATTTTTATATGTCTATGTTTTACCAATCTCATATGAGTTTTTGAGGCAAAACCAATAACTGTGAAGCTTCCCTTGATCTCTTCTTTGAGTCTCGAAGAGCACCTGATCAAGCCTAATAGTCTCAGAATTCGAAAGAACATCAACGTTTTTTGAAGAAGAAAGATCGAGAGTATGGTTGTGTACAAGAGTATGGTTTATTATAAAAAAGTTTACTTTATGAATTTAGTTGACCACGTCTATGAACATGAAGGCAATGAATTTTATTCTTATATTTCATTTTAAAATATTAATTATCTTATAATCTCGTGAATTTTTTTTAATAATAGTTACTCATAATATACATACTAAAGTTTCTTTAATAATTATTGAATCTGTACGGTTATAATTATTTTAAAAAAAATTACTTGTAAAATGATCATTCTTATTATATAGATGTATAAAATGCATTTGTTAAAGTACTAGTATTTATAAATAGGTCCATAATTATCATGCTTTCCACAATAGGCATTCATGCAACCTATTCATACAAAGCAAACGGTAAAAAGCACTTCTTTTCAGGGGAAAATAAAGTGTAAAGCACATTTAAACAAAGGTGATTGCAAAAGAAATTGTCAAACCAACAAATCTTTATCAGTTGTGCTTTGCCCACACCAATATTTCATATGAAATCCAGAAAAATATCAAACTAAAACTGTAAATATAGATGTGATCGATTTCAATAGTAGATTTTTCTTACCAATAACTTGAGCCATCAGA
Organism: Gynostemma pentaphyllum; assembly: GCA_028015215.1. Lineage (NCBI taxonomy): Eukaryota > Viridiplantae > Streptophyta > Magnoliopsida > Cucurbitales > Cucurbitaceae > Gynostemma > Gynostemma pentaphyllum. Next base: position 8,018,778 of record CM051348.1, on the reverse strand, counting down.
ATTTTGTAATCGGACAAAAACAACAATATTTTTTACTTATAACATTTCATGTTTCGCATTTTAGTTCTTCATTTTCTAGCAATGAACATACTACTCTAGTAACATCATTTTTTCTAGCAATGATCTGTGGACTTTGATTGATGTGTTCTGTTTGTACATATTACGAAAGTTCTTAACCACTATTCTACTAAACCTCACAAATTACAACGACTCAACTATGAAGAAAGCCAAAAGATCAAGGCAATATTTTATTTTCTAATAAAATAGCCAAAAATAAAATTGGTGCGAAAAGGAACAGACAAAACCATCAAAATATACGTAGGTAAGTTGGCTAACTAAAACCACCATGAATTGTGCAATTCGACCTCCATTAGATGTATATAGTTCTACCCTTTGAGTTAAAAATCACCCTTTTTACAAAAAGAATATATCCACCCATCCATCAAATAACATTATGTTTATTAGATAATAAAAATAACGAACATAATTTAAATAATCAAACCAAAGGTTCTTGAACAGAAAGCATAAAATACCATTCAAACGTTCAGAGAAAATAAAGAAAAAAATAATTATTATAATATCACCTAAGAGTCACTAGATTGAGCGTTGTGAAGTCTCTGAAAGTAATGATACTTGAGCTTCTCTATCTTCCAATTCAATTTTGTTTGATTGTATTCTAAGGTACTCTTAGCAATTTCCATTTCTACAAATTTCTTTTTCAAATTTCCAACTCTTTGATCATCCAACAAAGCTATGTCCACTCCTTCGTCCAGAAGGAAGTCAGAAAATTCTCCCGAAATTGAAACTTTAGATACATCATATAATTCGGCTTCTTCAGCAGGAGTAGGAGTAGGAACAGGAATAGCCTGTGATTTTGGTTTACTGATTTCATTTTCACCAATAACAACATTCTTAATATTGCTAGAATCATCCTTGTGATCAACATTATTAGAACCCCAAATTTTGGTTGATAATTCATATAACTTTTGGATGTGAGGATCAACTTGTCGATCAGCTTGGGAGGTTGGCATTGCCGTAAACTTCTTTTTGAGACGAGAAATTTTATCGGAAACTTGATGTCTGGTAGCGGAAGAACGGATGAGACGAGGTTTGATAAAATCGAAGAATCCACCACCAGCAGTATTAGTATTGTTTTGCTGACATTCATAATAACCATTTAATAAAGTAAGCTCATCTTCCTCACTCCATAACTTTTGAAATTTCACACTCTCATTCTTAATAATCTCTATATCCATGCCCTGATCTTGTTCATCGCCCTCCATACCACGTTGTTGATGATGCAATTTAAATCTGAGGATTGAAAAACTTTGTATGTTTGTTAGGATAAGAAATTAACAAAACAAATGAAAAAGAATAAAAAGTAGAGTAATGGTTCAAAGAAAAGAGAACAAACCCTAAAAACGATGATTGCTTGAATGAATGAGAGAGTTGGGAACAGATTATATATAATTAAAAAAAATTAAAAGATTTCAAAACGATCTCAATAGGAAAAGGTCAATAAATTGGGTAATATTTTCAATATTCTTATTTATTGAAAACCAAATATGAGCAAAATTTCCTTTTCTATTATTAGTTATTTTAGGAATCTTGATTTGATTTTTTATTTTTTGAAAGAAGGAATCGTGAATTGATATTAATTTTTGTTTTTTGTTTTTATTTTTAAATTCAGTTGAAGAAAGAACTGAAGTTTTAGGAACCACCCCTTTCCTATGTCGTTTATGGAGAAGGATGTCCGAAATTAAAACAAGGGTTTCCTCCTCTTGAATCTCATGGTCTAATAATACTAGCTTCTTCTTCTTCTTCACTATTTTTTGGCTTAAGTTTAATTTATTTTCATTTAAATTGGAACAGCTATTTCCATTCCCAGTCCGAGACCCTCGATAGGCAAATTGAGAAAAGAAATCATGGTAATGACAATGAGAGGTAGGGTTAGGAATCTTACAACTGTGGATTGAACTTGTTGTATTCTCCTTCTCTTTCTCTTTCTCTTTCTCTTTCAATTCTCAAACAATACTTCGCTCCCTGGCTTTCCCCCTGTCCCTTCTACGACTCGTTTTCTACATAATATCAATTTTAATATTAGTTGTCAAAAAATATAAAATATAAAATAAAAATATCCATTTTAATCTATAACATATATAAAAGTGGGGAAGTGCTATTTATTATATTTCATTTGTATCCTTTTATTTATTTTAAATTAAATTGATTAAAGACAATAGTAAGATTATATGTCTTTCCATCAAAAGACATAACCATATAAATAGTCATAATTTTTCATTTTGAATCAATAGACATGTTTTTATAATGTGTCCATCAACAAATAAAACTAACTAGATTTAATAAATTAATTATTCACCGCCAATAATATATCAATTGGGTTATAATTATTTCTTACATTTTGAGTCGATAGACACATTTTTATAACTAGTTTTTAACACGTGCGTTGCACGTGAAAGATTTATTCTATTATTAATTAATAAATAAATTTTAAAGTATTTATATAAATATCAATCACTTAAATGATTCACACTATTTTATCTAAGTGTAGATGTTTATTTGATAAGTATATTAAAAAAAATATTATAACTTTATTAAGTTGATTTTAAAGCATACAAAATAATTTAATAAAAAAATTTAAAATTTTAGTAGTGGCCAGTTAAAATTTATAAAAAACAAAATCAACACAATTTTATAAAATATTATTAAGAGACCATAACATCATATATTCGTATTAATATTATGAAATTTTGTAAAATTAATAAAAAAAAATGATATTATTAAGAATACTGTATAAATATATACCTTGTAAATGATGGTTAAATATATTTTAATAAATCTATAAATATTCTCAATAGTATAGTGGTTAAAAACTTTAAACATCAAAGTCCTTTATAAATTTAATATCACTTATAAAGGAAAAAAAAAACTAAAAATTAAAACTAAAAATAATGGTTTGCAATGAACTCTCTATCCAACAACAAAAAAAGTAAATGAAAAAAAAAATTCTCTGTATGTCTGCGTTTGTCTCCATCAATAATGGCTTCCTCGTCAAACGGTGATTCCAATCCTTTTTCTTTTCAACATTTCTTATCAAATAACAATTAATAGCTTAATTTTTCGATAGAGAAACCAAATTTTTCATTGTGATCATTGTTTCCCTTAGGGGTGAAAGAAAAACCGAAAACCGGAAAAATAAACCGGACTGAAACCGTAAAAACCGAACCATCCCGGTTTCCATAATTTAAAAACCGAACCGAACCGGCTAAAACCGGTTAAAACCGAAACCGAACCGGCTTCTAAAAAACAAGTAAAAATCCCCATATCCATTCCCTATTTCTCCCTAATTTTTATTTATTTGTTTTATTTTATATATTTATTTATCACTTTATTTTAATTTATATTTTATATATTTATTAATCTAATTTTTTCAACTAAGGTTTTGTTTAGGTTTGATTTTGTTTTGTTTTATCCTTCAATGTTGGAGGATTTTTTAAAATTAAATGAAAATGTCCTATAGTAGAAAAACCGGAAAAAAACGAAAACTGAACAGGCAAAAATCGTTCAAAACCGGACCGGTTCCTATTATAAACCGAATCGGTCTGGTTTTTAAAATTAATTGAAAAACCGGACCGAACCAGTTTCACCCCTAGTTTCCACCATGAAAAAACAGAAAGAAATAATTAATGGAAAACAAATATATATAAAATACTTACTTTTGAATCTCATATACTTCGGTTGATATTAACACAATGTATTTTGGAGGTGGCTCTCACAATTTCTCTTTTAAACCGTATTTGTGTAAGCTTGACCTTCTTCTCCTTAAGTATTTCAAAATTACGTCAACATAGACGGATATATTTCAATCATTGGAATTTTATAGAGATGAATCTATAAAATAAAAATTTTAAAAAATTGTCCAACTAATGGATTTTACTGTTTTTTCATATTTTATTGAGAAAAAGTACAGTGATTTATAGTAAATAATGATCGAAGTTGAAGAGTTTTCTAAAACATATGTATATATAATAATTTATTTAAATTCATTCTTGGTTAAGAATTCAAAAAGATAATTAAATATGTAATTAATGACTTAGTTTTCAATTTTTGTTTAACGGAGAGATTTTTTTAGTATTATTAACGTGTGGAAGTCAATAGGTTTATTATCATTAATGTGTATAATGGCAGGGATATAAAAGGGTGATTGAAAATTTTAATAAAGTAATTTTATAATTTAATTTTTTATTTGAAATTACTAATGTGCTCGATTATATTTTATTTTAATAATTTACTTTGTAATTTGTCTTGTTAAAAAATATGCTATTTAATTATTATTTTTTAAATTGATAGAAGGAAAATTCTCTAAAAAAAAATTCTTCATGAAATATCTTTTAATATATGCTTTCTAGTTTATTATATTCGTAAAATGATATTAAAGATTTTAAATAAAAGTTCATCTTAAAAATATTACACACAAAAGTTTAAAAAAAATGAAAACAAATGAATGACCCTTAATTATAGTGGGATATGTTTGAGAATTTTAAAATAGAAAAGGGGCAAAAATGTCTAAAAAAGTTTCTCAACCTTCCCCACTTTTATATATTAGAGATACGTCCCTATATAAATAAAGGAAAATTTCATTGGATAGTAAAATTTTCTGCAATATGTATAAATATAGCATTTTTAAAAATTATTTACAAATATAGCAGTTTTTTAAAAAACTGTCATTCATGTGAATCTGAGAAATCAATGATAAAACTTATAAGATAATCAGTGATTCATGCACAAATCAGTGATTACTTGTGTGAAAATAAGTAATTACTTGTGAGGAAATCACTGATTACTCATGTAGGCAATTTTGTAATATTTAAGGCGCGAATTTGAGTTTTCCGCTATTTTTATAAATAAGTTTTTTACTACTATTTTTATAAATATTGGATCTAATTTTACTATTTTTGTAAAAGCCCCATAAATAAAACTAACAAGATTTAATTAATTAATTATTCATTGTTAATAATATATCAATTGGGTCCTAAATATTTCTTACAATCTCAAAACGCCAATCGCCACCATGTATGTTTGTGTTCTTTTATTTTAAAGGATGTTTTTTTTTTTTCATTTTGATCAGTCAATAGTAACATTTTAACTTAATTAATTATTAAATGACTAATAGTATATCAATTGGGTCACAATATTTTCTTACATTCTCCCACTTGATATGATATGGCTCAATAAATAAAACAACCATGATGTATACACCATGGACATATGAGTACCCATTTTACCTTTACTTTTTTTATATATTCCATTTGTATCATTTTATTTCATCCATGCAATTTTTTTACTTAATTATACATTGAAGTAATGTGTAAAAAAACTATGAGTTTTTGTCAATTTATGGAGTTTTCGTATTTTTATATATCTACACAATCAACATGACGTTTAAGAACTTAATTCTCATTATTTTCAATATAAAAATTGAGATTTGTGTGATTAAAAAAAATTATGTAACCATATGAACTTTGAATTTATGCACATATCTTTTTAATAACAATATATATTTGCTTTACAATTATATATAAAAGAAAATGTTTTAATTTCAATTTTTTTATAAGAATAATTCTAATTAAATTTTCTCAAATTATATTATTCAATGATTTTTTCAATTGATAATTGATATTTCACGTGCAAAGTCACGTGTCATATGACTAGTATTATATTAAATATATAAAAACGAAAACAAAATTACGAAATTACTCTGTTTTTTTATCTAATTGTTAATGGAGTTAGTAACCTAGTTGCTGTCATTAAAATTATTTTAATAACCTAATTATAATAATCTAATTTGGATTATTAAGAAACATTTTGATATTTTAAAAAATAAACATTCTCTACAAAGATTAATAAAAAAACTTCTCACTTTAATATATACATGGGGCTTTATATATGGATGGATGGTTTGTTGAATATTAATTTTCATGCTACTTTTTATAAGTACATGAACAAGAGACGGAGTAAAGAGGTCCGCAAGCAACTGGGTTCAATGACTTTTATTTTCAAAGTTAGTACTTTTGAAAATGTAATATATATTGGACTGATAAATTTAGTACTTTTTTATTATTGAACTTTATATGTTGTCTTTAATGAGTTAAATGGTGTACTTTTTGGATAATTACATTATTACTAAAAATACAAGTTCAATTACTATTGTGTCTGAATAAGAATATGTTTACATATATTTTGTAGTGATAAACAGGTTAAAGAAATTATATTACTTGATACAGGTTTACTATAGCAAACGAGATAGCCAGTTACAAACATTATAAATTATAAATGATCCTGAATTATAGGAGAAACTATGACATTACTAAAAGGCTATTACAAATATACAATAACGTTTTAAAATAACTATATGTTTACAATTAGTTTTTTAAAATTTAAGAATATATAGACCGCAAAACTACAAAGACAACTATCTCAAGAAAATAAACCAAACAAGATATTTGATCAAAAGTTCTTTTTCAATAATCAAAATTATATATTTATTGCAAAATCTCACCACACGTTTCACAACCATACTTCTTCTCCCCCAGATCATTCCCAATTGTTACTTCCCCTTTACAAACCAATCCTATCGAATTTACCTATGAAGTCGATAACAAAAAGATAAGATTAAACTTGTAACTATTTATCCAATTTAAAATTAAAATTTAAGGTTAAAGTTAACAATAGAATATGGGTAATTTTTTTTTTCTATTTTTATATAGAGCATGTAACATTTATTTAAGTATCTATTGTTATCTTCTTTTTTTAAAATATTTTTGTTATGGGTGGATTTTCAAACAACTATACGACCACGTGGCACCCCTCTGGAGGCCCACGTGGGATGGCCAAAGACCTCCACGACACCAGTGAAGTGGGCCGGATGAACACCCACCAGGCCCAACTGGGTGGGTGTCCATCCTGGATGATCACTTCAAGAGACTCTGGAAAGGGCTCGGCCTCAGGAAGAGGACCGAGCACCAAGCACCAAGCTGATGAACTTAGCAAAATGAGCACGCGAGACCTGGCAAGGTGCGTGCTCATCCCTAGAAGACCAACTCACCTGAGCTCAGTAGAGCAGGTGGCCATTCATATAGAAGATGGGTAAAGATGGGCTCATAGGCCAGAAGAGGCATGAGCCCACCTGGTGTGGAATCATTTCAACACTAAGGCAAAGAGCCTGGCTGCTCTTCCAAAGGAAGAGCACCGACCACCGAGGACCTCTCTCATACATGATATGCGATCATCCAATCGAGAGCCGGCACGTGGCCTAGGGCCTACGCCTGACACCTACACGGTAGGGTCATCATTACACCCCTCTTATAAATACCGGAGGAGACCCACTGTTGAGGTACGTTACTTCTACTCCTACCCTGCTCGGCACCACCTCTGGTCTGACTTAGGCATCGGAGTGGATAGGCCGGCACAGCAGATACCCCCATGCCCAGCATAAGGGAAAGTCTCCAATGGAGGACCCTAACGCTGACAACAAAAGGAAGAGGCATGGGGACCGACCTGAGAAGCGGGGTCCTCCCTCAAGCAAGTTTCAGAAGTATACGCCTACCACCATCCCAGTAGAACAGCTGCTTATGGAGATTCGGGACAAGAGCCTAGTCAGGTGGCCAGCTAAGATGAAGGCCGGAACCAACAAGCGAAATAAAGATAAGTATTGTCTCTTCCATCGAGATCATGGCCACACCACTTCAGAGTGCTTCGACCTGAAGGAGGAGATTGAAGGCCTCATCCAGAGAGGATACTTAAAGGAGTTTGTGAGGGGAGGAGGTCACCGCGACGCTCGACCTGGCAGAGAAGACCGGCACCGAGCTGAGCCACAACCCCCTGGTAAGGACATTCGAACTATCTTTGGGGGCCCGCTCGGTGGAGAGTCCGCTAGAAAGAGAAAAGCTAGAGCCCGAGAGGCGAGGCATGGCCCCTCTGGAGGAGAAGTTTTCTCCACGCGTGCGGCGACCGAGAAGAGACCACGACCTTTAGCGAGCAAGAGGTCAAGGAATCCTCCAACCTCACAATGACGCCCTGGTGGTGATAGTTATGGTGGCCAACAACCGAGTCCATCGAGTTCTAATAGATGGAGGGAGCTCGGTCGACGTTCTCTCCTTAGTGCTTATGATGAAATGGGGCCGGGAGGGAAAAGGCGAGGAGGAGCACCGCGCCTCTAGTTGGCTTTGGGGGCGAGCGAGTCATCCCCGAAGGAAGTGTAGAGTTGCCTGTCACCTTCGGAGAAGAGCCCAACAATGTCACCAAGATGGTGGAATTTCAAGTTGTAGAGTGCCCATCCGCCTACAACATCATCTTGGGAAGACCTACCCTCCATGCTCTAAGGGCGGTGCCCTCTACATACCACCAGATGATGAAATTCCCTACCCCGCATGGAGTAGGATTGATCAAGGGAGAGCAGAGAGTCTCCAGAGAGTGCTACTACACGGCCATGAGAGGTGCTCAACCGATGCACATGATCATACAAGATTCTCCTAAGGAGGAGCAGTCCGCCCCCTTGCACCTAGCTGGAGGGGCGGAGCAACCTCCCTTGGTGGTTTTACCAGAGGAATCCAAGCAAAGAGCTACTCCCACCGAGGACCTGGAGTCTGTCCCCCTCTTGAGTGAAGAGCGATGTGTCAAGATTGGCACAAGACTGGGGGCCGACCAGAGGGAAGAACTTATAAAATTTTTGAAGAAAAACTCAGACATATTTGCTTGGAGTCACGAAGACATGCCTGGCATAGACCCAAGAATCATGGTCCACCGTTTAAATGTGGACAACACCTTCCGACCATCGGCGCAAGCGTAGAGTGTTTGACCAGGCCAGGAATGAGGCCATAGCAGAGGAGGTGAGGAAGCTACTTAGGCGGGACTTCATCGGAAGTGCACTACCCTGATTGGCTCTCCAATGTGGTCCTTGTCAAGAAAGCCAATGGAAAGTGGAGGGCGTGCATAGACTTCACCGATCTCAACAAGGCATGTCCCAAGGACAGCTTCCCTCTACCTCGTATCGACCAGCTGGTAGATGCAACAGCCGGGCATGAGATGCTCACTTTCATGGATGCTTACTCGGGCTATAACCAAATAAAGATGCATGAGCCCGACCAGGAGAAGACCTCATTCGTCACCAGCTAGGGCCTCTACTGCTATAAGGTCATGCCCTTTGGACTCAAGAACGCAGGAGCGACCTACCAAAGAATGGTGAATAGGATGTTTGCAAGGCAGATAGGTCGGAATATGGAGGTCTATGTGGATGACATGCTAGTTACCAACGAGGAATAGAGGCCAACCCTGACAAGGTAAAGGCTGTCCTGGAGATGGAGTCTCCAAAGAACTTAAAACAATTGCAAAGTTTGAATGGAAGAGTAGCCGCACTCAACAGGTTCGTGGCTAGAGCGACGGACAAGTGTCTTCCATTCTTCAAGGTCCTTCGGAAAGGGAGCAAGTTTGAATGGACGGATGAGTGTGAGGTGGCCTTCCTACAGCTAAAGGAGTACCTCAGCTCGGCACCTCTACTCTCCAAGCCCGTCCAAAGTGAAGATCTCATTCTATACTTAGCCGTATCAGAGACAGCGGTCAGCTCGGCTCTCATCCGGGAAGAGGACAGTGCCCAACTACCTGTCTACTACACCAGCAAGGCCCTGGTCGATGCCGAGACCAGGTACCCTCAAATGGAGAAGTTGGCGCTAGCCCTAGTGACCTCGGCCCGGAGACTAAGGCCGTACTTCCAGGCGCATGAGATTGTTGTCTTAACCAATCATCCTCTAAGGCAAGTCCTCCAAAGCCTGAAGCGTCGGGCGCCTAATGAAGTGGGCGGTAGAGCTTAGTGAGTATGATATCAAGTACAAACCGAGGACCGCCCTGAAGGGGCAAGCGTGTGAGACTTTATTGCCGAGCTCACACCTGAAGAGCTCACGCCCGAGAAAGGAGAGCCGCGATCGCGCCACCGAGGAGCTCACTAGTGGGAAGGAAGAAGAGCTACCAACGGCGCCCACCAAGGAGCTAACTCCTCGAAAGATCAAGCCCCTCCACAAGGAGGAGAGTCCGCTTGACACTCTTTGTGGATGGTTCATCCAACATGAAAGGGTGTGGTCTGGGACTCATACTTGTCTCCCCCGGACCGAGCCCATATTGAATATGCACTAAGGTTTGGCTTCCGAGCCTCCAATAACGAGGCCGAGTATGAGGCCCTACTAGCCGAGCCGCGACTAGCAAAGGAAGGTCGGGGTGCGACGAGTGAAGGTACTTGGTGACTCTCAATTAATCATCAATCGATAACCTGGAGAGTACCGGACTAAAGGAGAGAGAATGGCGACCTACCTGGCAAAGGCCAAAGAGCTTCTCCTCGGCTTTGAGTGGTGGGAAGTCAAGGCAAATCCCCGCTCCGAGAACGCCAATGCGGATTCACTCGCACGCTTGGCATCGCATACGAGACCGAAGCCGAGTAGAACCGCGTTTGCGGTCGAGTTTCTTCCGAACTCAAGTATTGACGAGTTGGAAGCTATGGATGTGGATGGAAACCCGGAACCGAGCACCCCTACTTGGATGGATCCGATCATCAACTTCCTGAAGAGTGGAGAGCTCCCTTCGGATAAGGCTGAGTCTCGGCGACTTCAACGTCGAGCGGCCGACTACGTTTTGGAGGGAGACGTGCTCTACAAGAGAGGATTCTCCCTACCGCTGCTGAGATGCCTCACACCTGATGAGGCAAACTATGTCATGAGGGAAATCCATGAAGGGGTGTGTGGCAACCACTCAGGTGCTAGGTCCTTGGCTCACAAGATCATAAGGCAAGGCTACTACTGGCCTACACTCCAAGAAGATTCTAAGGCATTTGCCAAGAAATGCGACCAGTGTCAACGGTTTGCGGTCGTGCCAAGGCAACCACCTGAGCCTCTGACCAACGTAATGAGCCCTTGGCCCTTTGCTCAGTGGGGGGTCGACCTGATAGGACCCCTCCCCCAAGGAAGAGGCCAGACCAAGTTTGCCATTGTGGCGGTGGATTACTTCACCAAGTGGGCCGAAGCCGAGCCCCTAGCTACCATCACCGAGCACAAGACCACGGATTTTATGTGGAGAAACATAGTATGCAGGTTCGGCATCCTTCACGCGATTGTCACTGACAACGGAAAACAATTCGACAACGAAAAGTTTAAGTCTTGGTGCTCGGAGCTAGGTATCAAGCACCTGCGCTCCTCCCCTGCTCATCCTCAAGCAAATGGCCAAGTAGAAGCGGTCAATAAAATTATCAAGAAGAACTTGAAGACCAAGCTTGAAGGGCTTAAGGGGTTGTGGGCGGAAGAGCTTCCCAACGTCTCGTGGGCATACCGAACCACCTGCTCGGTCGTCTACGGAGAGACCCCCTACTCACTCTCGTTCGGGGCCGAGGCAGTGGTGCCCGTCGAAATAGGCCTCCCCTCACCGAGGACTCAACACTTCAATCCGGAGATGAATGAAGAATGTCTAAGGCTAGGCCTAGACCTCCTAGAAGAGCACAGGGAGACCTCCCGCCTCCGCGTAGCTGAGTACAAGAACCGGGTGGCCCGTTATTACAACTCCCGAGTCAAACCACGAAGCTTCAAAGTGGGTGACCTCGTCTTGAGGAAAGTGATGCTGAACACCCGAGATCCGAGCACCGGAGCCCTAGGCCCGACCTGGGAAGGGCCATACAAAGTAGTGGAGATAGTGAGACCGGGCACCTACAGGCTGACCGACCTCAACGACAAGGTCTTGCCTCACCCCTGGAATGCCGAACATCTTAGGATCTATTATCAATAATCTACTTGCTCTACTTTGTACTAGAACTCTACTATGTAAGATTGCCAAAAATCAATGAATCTACTATGTTTTTCTCTACTATTGTAAGTGTATGTGTGGAGAGTGCAAGGTGTGGGGGCCAAAGCCAAAGTTAAAGAAGTGAATGTCTAAGTACCTTAGCCGAGCTCACGCCTAACCACCACCGAGACCCGAGACTCGAGGAAAATTTCTAATTATGAAATTCAACTCGAGTGGGGGCCAACTACACCAATACATTACAAAATCTACACTTCAAAATCAAATCAATAAATGAAGACAAAAAATTTCGACAGAGCTGAGGCCTTAGCTACAAGGAAGTGCTCAGCTCACAACTCTACACCGAGGAGAGGGGCTGACAAGCAAACCTCCCTTGGTAAATTTAAGTCCTACCAGGGCGCAGGGCTACCTTAAGCCGTCCTTGGTGGACAATGTAAAAGGCGAAGGCTACAACCCACCAGGGAGTAGGGCTCACCCGAGCTGCCCCTCATGGATGGCCTCACCAAAAACCTAAGTGCATAAAGTCTATCTGGGTGCAGGGATCACCCGAGTCGCCCCTGATGGACGAGCACGAACGATAAAAGCTCTGAATCCCACCAGGGTGCAGGGTTCACTTGAGCCGGCCTGGTGGGAGAGCGTAAATATTCTAAGGCTTCGAGTCTCACCAGGGAGCAGGGCTCCAACGAGCCCGACCTGGGGAGAGAAACCACATTAGAATTCTATAATTCAGCCCAGACAGGAGAGCTCCTTAGGGCTCTCCCTAGTGGAAAAAATTCTAAGTCTTATTCCACCACCAAGGAAGAGCTCCTCAGGGCTCTCCCGGGTGGAAGGACTTGGAATTCAATAATTCCGCCTAGACGGGGGAGCTCCTCAGGGCTCTCCCTAGTGGAAAAAATTCTAAGTCTTATTCCACCACCAAGGAAGAGCTCCTCAGGGCTCTTCCGGATGGAAGGACTTGGAATTCAATAATTCCGCCTAGACGGGGGAGCTCCTCAGGGCTCTCCCTAGTGGAAAAAATTCTAAGTCTTATTCCACCACCAAGGAAGAGCCCCCCAGGGCTCTCCCGGGTGGAAGGACTTGGAATTCAATAATTCCGCCTAGACGGGGGAGCTTCTCATGGCTCTCCCTAGTGGAAAATATTCTAAGTTTTATTCCACCACCAAGAAAGGGCTCCTCAAGGCTCTCCTGGGCGGGAGGAGTTAGAATAATATAAAGATGAAGAGTAGCATGCAAGAGCCAAGGGTTGAAGCAACAAACTAGAATTTTCATTAAGGAAATATAAATGAAGCTGCTCGGTGGCATGCTTTAAATACAAGATAAGGTGGCCGACCACCTGGGAAAGACTACGACAAAAATAAGTTAAAGTTTAAAGGTGGACACGCCCCACCGAGCAAAAAACAAACGAAAACAAAGTAAACTCCAGCTGAGGAGGTCATCCCTCCGCATCAACATCAACATCAATGGTCTCTTTCTCGAAGACCTGATTACCACTACCACCTGCCCTAGCAGCCTCAGCCTCTGCAGCCTCAGTCATACTATTAACAAAATGAACCAACGCCTCCTGCACATACAAGGTGTCGAACTCGGGAGATTTCTTATGGATGAGAGAACGTGCATACTCTCCCCCAACTTTGAAGAGCTCGGCCTCGAGTATCAAATATCTGGTGGTCTTCCTAAAGAGGTCGTTCAGTTTCTCTCCATCGGTGAGCTGAGCCTGAAGCTCTCTAATCTTCTGCATCGACTGAGAAGACACTTGTCGTTCCTTGCGAAGGTCGGTTTCCAAGCGTGCAACCAAGGACTCCGCTGCCTCTCTTAAACGAGCTTGCTCCGCCGCATTCCGCTTATCTCGAGCAATTTCCTCTCTCGCCCGCCTGGCTCTCGGATGGTCCTCATCCCTGCCAGAGACATCATGGTCGTGCTCGCAAAGAAAAGACATGAAGTCGGGAAAAGCTACGTAAAAGTGTGGAAGAGGGAAGAGCACTTAGCAAGTCTACTTACCTGATACTGCTGGCAAATAGCATCCTCGTACAGCTCAGTAGTGTCCATGTTGACTAACCCGGAGTGGCCTCCTAAGACAACCTCCCCATGCACCGAGTAAGGGAGTGCACTGACGCTCTAAGGAAGAGGAGTCCTCTCCCGGGCCGTAAGGGACATCGCGAGATAAGTCGACTCCCTCGAGAAGAAGACGCCCGAGCAGCCTAAGAACCTGGAGGAGCCCCAACCTGAGGAGACCGAGAACGAACTCGACGAGGACGCCGCCCGCACCCTGGACTTGAACCCAACCACCCCGCTCGACCTCTTGCGTAGGCCGATCATTGCCCTCCTGAGCTCGACGACTGCCGGAAGGAATTCAAGCGCGTCGGACGACATGTCCTGAAAGGAGAGAGATGATCGGTTCATGCCTTAGTAAAATTCTCTAAAATAAAGAGTTATGAGCTCACCTGGGTCAGGAAGTGAGGTGAGAGCAAGTCCAGGAATCTAATAGCCTCTCTTTGGTGAGCGCGAGAGAAGCTGGCGATGTTGGATGGGAATAGCTAGAATCCTTGGCCACCACGACTTTGGAAGATTTCGGTTGACTTGGACGTCCTCTAGGCCGCACCGAAAAATAAACCAAGTGTTAGAGAAGAGAACCTAGCACAAAGAGAAGGTTACCTTTGAATCATGCCCACCTGGAACTTGGAAGGAGCTAGGGGACTGGGAAAACATACTCCCCTCCAGGGCTCGTGCAACATCCAATCACCCCCCACGAAGAACCACTCGGCTTTCCAATTTTTAACAGATGAAGGGCTCTCTACTAAGGGCGCGTCCCTAGAAGCAAGGTAATACCTATGGTCCTCTCCCGGCAATACTTTCAAGTGGTAGAGGTATGCTATGGCCCTATAGGAAGGGGTGGCGCCTCTCCCAAAAAGGTGCCAGAGAACCCAGCAGCTTAGTAAGATGTTCCAACCATTAGGACTAAGCTGAGCCGGGGCAATACCAGCTTCCGACAAGAAATTTTGAGGGAAGAAGTGTAAGGGAAGCCTAACTCCGCAGTTGAACATCTTACCATAGAAGGCCACCTCCCCTGGTGGTGGGCTATGGGGAAGTTCACCCTCAGATGGGCACCTAAGACTAATGTAAGAAGGGATGCTAAACCTCTCCCTCAGGTGAACCAAGCCCTCTTCAGTCATAGTAGATGGAAAGAACGACATCTCTAACCCTTGAGGTTGAAGGGAATGACCCTCCAGAAGAGCACCTAGCTCTACCTCCGCTGCGAAGTCAGCATAGGAATATGAATCAGACGCGTGATCCGACCTTTCAGGATGAGCTCCCTCTAGTGACCTATAGCTCGATCCGCCGTCTGACATCCTAAAATAAGAGGCTCTAACTTAGTCTCTACCAAGGAGTGAGCACCCACCAGCTATACTTCAAATAAAATTAAGCATGGAAGAGAAGTGACCAGAATTGCATACCTGAATTTCGAAGGCGGGAGCTACAATGTTTGAATACGAGGAAAGTGTTTGGCGTCACCTCTTAGCGCTCCTACCAAAATGCCAACATAAAATAAATATGATGAGAAGCTACTCGGTTCAAGCATCTCAGCCCAACACCGAGCAGATTAAATATTTTCGCAAGGAAATGAATTAATTCTACTAACTTTGGGGGCAGAGGAATGATCAAGTGGATCGTTCAAGCAACGCACCTGAGACAACAAAAATGAGTTCAATTAATTCATTAAAAAAAAAAGAAAAAAAAAAGAGGTTGCTGTGAACCGAACAGCCCTTTAGGGGCTGTTTCCAACATTCAAATGGCTAAGTGGTAAACCCAAATGAAGTCAGCTCATCTAAAAGCCCACTAGAACAGCCCAACTGAGAATTAAATTCCAAGTGGCTATGAATCAAGCCCAACTGACCGTCATGGCAGCCCAATTCGTAGGTATCTCTCTCTTAAATGAGAGCCCAACGTTCACATGGGTCACGGTCCAGCAGCTCACGAGTTCAAGGTCCACGGATGAAGAAAAATAAGGAAAAATTCAATTCAATTCTCTCTTCTCCCAGCACCACGAACCGAGCAGATGAAGAAGAATGAATCAATTCTTTCTTCTCCCAGCAGCTGAGAACCGAGGACCCCTCCCCCTTCCTCTCTTCAACGCTGCAACAAGAAAGGGGAAGCCATGGGAGACAGGCCAAAGCTGAATCGAGCGAAAAATGAGACGGATCAAGAAAACATAAATTCATTTCTTTCCTGAACCGTAAACCGAGCAGCTGAAAAGAAAATTTAAGAGAATGTCCCTTTCTCTCTCTTCAACGTTAAACTGAGAAGCGAGGCGGTTTTGCTTTTTCTTTCTCTCTGGCAACCGAGAACCGACCAGCCACATCGATCTTTCTCTCCGTTTGCTCGTTGTCCCGTGTTCACGCCTCCGCCCAAATGAGAAGGATGAAGAAAATAAATGAAAATTCAAGGGGACTCCCTTCTCTCTTCTCACGGCAGTCATTGATGGCCAAGAAATCAAATTCAAAGCAACTAAGTGGTAAATTCAACCCATTCTCCCACCTGCCGAGAACCGAGGAGGCTGGCGTTAGACGTTCTCCCTCTCTCCTCTCTCGTGAAGCCGTGAACCGAGAAGACATGGTCTTCTTCAATTACGCAGATGCTAATGGAATGAAGGGAATCTCCCATGATGTCTTTGTTCTCTTAAATGACCAGATCTATTTTCTCTCTACCAACGAGAACCGAACAGATGAGGAGAAATTTCAAATGAATTCGTTTCTCTCTCTTCACCGCCAACCGAGAACAGGGGCGTTTTTGGGTGAAAAATCCATGGAGAAATTGAAGTATCTGTTCAAATGGAAGCTACAGACGGGGTAGATTACAATGGAGTCGCCTGATTTTGTTTTCTCTTCCCCGTGTCTCAGCCACTCGAACAAGAGATTTCAAATCAATGGGTTTCGCCCCCGATCATCTCTCTATCGCTTTTTTCAGACGCCCAGCCAAAACGAATCAAATAATCAGTCAAGTATCTCCCCTCCACCATGAACCGAGAACATGGAAGCTTAATCCATCGATCTCTCTCGTGAACGAGGCCACCATGAACAAAAATTTGAAGCGAATTCAAAGTTTACCCACGAACAAGTCGAAGACTGATTCAAATCGAAGCTACAACTCGAATCAAATGAAAATAGAAAGGGAGATGGGAAGCCACCATGGACGAAAGTTTTGAAATTCAACACTGGGCGACTTTCCCCACCAAAATCGTGAATCAGAATGGAGGAAACCTGCTCACTGATCTGCTCTCTCGCCCCCGTTCATAGCCAGAAATCAATGGAAGATTTGATGTGATCTTGATTTGTTAAAATTCCAGAATTCTCTTCCTCACGGCAGGCATTGAAGATGAAATTCAAAGCAAATTTAAGCGAAAACATGGCAGGTTTCATCTCCTCAATTCTCGTGGATGTGTTCACGATCCATGGGCAGTAGTTCTTAAAATTGGGGATCTTACCTCCCTGCCACCGTGAACCAACCAGTAGAGACCAAGCATGGAGCGGATTCAAGCAAAAATTGATGAACAAACCACCGTGGGTCAAAAACATGATGCTTAACCCATCAATCCCTTCTTCTCTATCTCGTATGAATCCATTAAGGGTCAATTGCTCTGAATCAGTTGCTCCGTGTTCACATTGGCGCTGAACCAAGAACCGGGAAGTGATCTCCTTCCCTGCCAATCAGCAACCACGAGCCCATCACCAAAGCTACGGTGAATATTGCCTCTGATTCGATATAAATTGAAGCGACTACAAATGAAAACAGCCCGGTTCTCTACTTCACGGTTTTAAAATAAATGAATTGAGAAAGGGGAACCGAGCACCTTGAAGAGTTTCTCCTCTTTCTTCACTATCGTTCAGCTGTAAAGAAACAAATAAGTTAAGTGCAAAAGTGAAGGTCTACCTGAACTAGCCGGTCCGTTCTCGTGTTTTGATTACAAGTGGTGGAATTGAGTTTGGTCAAAAATCCAGCCAACGCTTCCCCCCCCCCTGCTGCTCAATGGTAGTACTATAAAATTCTCAAACTCAGTTCACTCCCCGGTCCTGATCTGATCAATAAGGAAGAAGAAATGAAAGTTAGAATTATGAACAACATTGGTTTAAAATAATGGCAGAAACTGCAGCAAGCTGGTGGAACTCAAATCCAATAAAATTTAGTTAAGTAATTCACCTCTAACCTCTAGTCTCTTCCTTGCACCGAGCAATGAGCACGAAAATTCTCCACAAGTGTTCAAGAGAGTTAGACAATGGAATGAAGAAAGAAACAAGCCACTACTTATAGTGGGACATTGTTGCTCCCCAACCATTGGATTAAAAATGGAGTCAATGGCTTGAAATTTTGAAGGGACCTCACACTTACAAGATTCTTCAAGGAGTTGACATAAAGTCTTTATGGAAGAGACAAGACAATGGCAAGATTCTTTTAGAATCTCCAAGTACAAGCTACTTAAGAAGAGAAATGACTAGTCATCCAATGCTTAGTCAAACAAGCTACTACTTAGTCAAATATGCAATAAATACTCCACCTACAAGATCACTCCCAAGCAGCCAGATGCTCTCCCTAAAACCCGAGAAGAGCAACCTTGCTCAACTCGGGAGTGGGGGGCCACTGTTATGGGTGGATTTTCAAACAACTATACGACCACGTGGCACCCCTCTGGAGGCCCACGTGGGATGGCCAAAGACCTCCACGACACCAGTGAAGTGGGCCGGATGAACACCCACCAGGCCCAACTGGGTGGGTGTCCATCCTGGATGATCACTTCAAGAGACTCTGGAAAGGGCTCGGTCTCAGGAAGAGGACCGAGCACCAAGCACCAAGCTGATGAACTTAGCAAAATGAGCACGCGAGACCTGGCAAGGTGCGTGCTCATCCCTAGAAGACCAACTCACCTGAGCTCAATAGAGCAGGTGGCCATTCATATAGAAGATGGGTAAAGATGGGCTCATAGGCCAGAAGAGGCATGAGCCCACCTGGTGTGGAATCATTTCAACACTAAGGCAAAGAGCCTGGCTGCTCTTCCAAAGGAAGAGCACCGACCACCGAGGACCTCTCTCATACATGATATGCGATCATCCAATCGAGAGCCAGACGTGGCCTAGGGCCTACGCCCGACACCTACACCTGGTAGGGTCATCATTACACCCCTCTTATAAATACCTAGGAGGAGACCCACTGTTGAGGCACGTTACTTCTACTCCTACCCGCTCGGACCACCACCTGCGGTCCGACTTAGGCATCGGAGTGGATAGGCGCACCACCACAGGTGCTCGGTTGTTTCCTTGTGCAGGTCACCTCTGTGCTAGGTTCCAAGCTGCTCTGCTCACTTCTCACTCCTCATCTCATTCTTTAAAGTTAGTTGCACAGTTACGGTCCGGGAGACACCCGACCCACAGGTCAGTTCCCGGTCCTCCCATTTTCACGCAACAACGCTTTTTATTCCAAAAACACGTGGCACTAGTTAATGGGTGGAGTCAGGTTTGTAGTTAGATAACAAAATATGAGTCATATTTAACTAATTGTAAACATACAAAAAAGTAGGAATAGTTGTGTATGTTTGATCGAAAAAGAGGAAGGAAAAGCTAGTGAGATAGGACTTTTAAAATTTAAGAGTGATTGAGTGAGAATTATGATAATATCATCTGCTCACACGGAAAAATCACCTAGATTTTTTTTTTTGTAAAGAATAAATAGAGAGATAAAAGAGAAGAATTGAAATGGCTTGAATACTAGTTCTAAAATTGCTTTCATATTACAGCGACAAATGGTAGGAACTTTTAAAGCAAGCCAACAACAAATAAAGAATGAGGCCGGACAAAGATAGTTCTATTGATCATCCACCACGTCAAACACCTCGTGAGGTACTCATAAATTTTCTAGGTCATCGTCCAGGTTATATTAAGGGAATGGGTAAAGGTCCAAAACCCCCCTCGAGGTCTGAGGGTTCTTCTAGCTCCAATTCACATTATCAAGAGAGTTAACGTGTTGTAGAGTTGGAGCGTGCATTAGCGGCTAAAAGGGAAAGAAGAGAAGAGTATGTATCTATGACCAAAGCAAGATTAAAAGAACAAGATGATAAGATTGCCATATTTATGACGTTCATGAGCCGATCTCAATAGCCTCCACCACATGATGACCTTCTCTGATTATGTATTTGTTTATGTTTGGACAATATTTTGCTTTAACTTGTGTTTTAAATTAAATTTAGTTGGAAACAATTTTATGAAATATTTATATCATGTTTGAATCTTGGAGATTTGGTTATGTGGAACATAATATATTTATTACAGGTTTTAAGCTTAATATATTAAAAGTGTAGATAGTGTAGAATCTTTACGTTCCTATTTTACCCTCACTTTAATATTTCATACCAAAATTAGCCTTACCTTTTTCATATTTTTCGTAGGGACACATTCTAGCATTTAAATTATGACCATTTAAATCCATACATTAAACTCACTTTAAAACAAATCTTAATTCATTGACAAAGTATTTGTCTTCTTCCATTTTTCCTACAAATTCATTTCCACTTCCCCATACATATTCTTGAAAGTTGTTTCATAAATAAATAGATTTTTCTAGATTCATGAATGTTCTTTATCAATTTAATCAATCTTTATTAATGGAATCTGTTATGGGTGGATTTTCAAGCAACTATATGACCACGCGGCACCCCTCTGGAGGGCCACGTGGGATGATCAAAGACTTCCACATCACTAATGGAGTGGGTCGGATGAGCACCCACCAGGCCCAATGGGGTGAGTGCTCATCTTGAACGACCACCTTTGGAGACTCTGGAAGGAGCTCGACCTCCAGAAGAGGACCGAGCTCCGAGACGATCAACTTAGTGGAATGAGCATGTGAGGACTAGCAAGGAGCATGCTCATCCCTAGAAGACCAACTCACCTAAGCTCGGAAGAGCAGGTGACCATCTAAATAGAGATTGAATAAAGATGAGCTCATAGGCCAGACAAGGCATAAGCTCACCTGGTGTGGACTCCTTTCAACACTAAGGCAAAGAGCCTGGCTGCCCTTCCCAAGGAAGAGCACCAATCACCGAGGCCCACCCTCGGACATAATAAGTGATCATCTAACCGAGAGCCGGCAAGTGGCCTAGGGCCTACGCCTGACACCTACACGGTAGGGTCATCATTACACGTCTCTTCTAAATACCGGAGGAGGCCCACTGTTTAGGTACGCTAAGCTAACGTGACTTCTACTCCTACTCTGCTTGGCACCACCTCTGGTCTGACTTAGGCATCGGAGTGGATAGGTCGGCACCACACCGGTGCTCAGTTGTTTCCTTGTGCAGTTCACCTCTGTGCTAGGTTCTAAGCTGCTCTACTCACTTCTCACTCCTCTTCTCATTCTTTAAAGTTAGTTGCACGGTCGCGGTCCTGGAAACACCCGACCCACAGGTCAATTCCTGGTCATCCCATTTTTACGCAACAACATTTGGCGCCGTCTGTGGGGACGCATATCTAGTCGTGTGTCCTACCACCGAGAATGAGCCGTAGAAGCTATGCTGAGCATCAAGATGAGGATGGGGCATCTAACCTCCCTCCTACCAGAAAGAACCCACCTCGGGGTGCGAAGGGGAAAACACATGACCTCGACTGCCAACCGGAGAGAGCCCGCCCCGAGGGTGAACAGATCGCTGCTCTGGAAGAGTATACTCACAACACTGATCGAGACCTTAGAAAGGTCCTAGAAATACTTACTAAAAAACCTCATCAAGAGGCCCCAGCTAATCACTATGATCCTCAGGATAAGGGTAAGTGCCACCTGCGTGAAAAGTAGGTTGATGAGTCAAATTCTTATGAAAAGTGAGCTTCAAAGGGGAAGCATAGGCCAAGAAATCGACATGCTTCTGCTCTTCACCCTGGGCACTCCCGTGTGCGAGCGGGGACCGACCTCTGAGAAGTGCTTGACCAAAAGAGAAGGACAAATGTAGAGGCTGTGAGGTCTACCGCGGAGAACAAACAACCATGGGCGCCTAAGCTGAAGAAGCTCTAGGAGGAGCTCGGACACATGAAGAAAGAGTACCGAGGTAAGGGCCCTCTTGCCTTAGAAGACTTGTTGGAGCAAACCAAGCCTCCCTTCACCGACGACATCATGGAGGTAGAGTTGCCCTCCAAGTTTGAGCTACCAACTATGTCCTCTTACGAAGGTTCTAAGGACCCGGTAGAGCACGTGGACACGTTTCGGACCTGGATGGAGCTCCAGGGAGTCTGAGACGCCATCAAGTGCAAGGCGTTCCCCCTCACCTTGGGCGGCCCTGCTCGGGGGTGGTACAGACAGTTGAAAGCTCGCTCCATCTCTTCCTTCAAAGAGCTCACCCGAGCCTTTGTTACTCAGTTTATGGGAGGGAGAGACCACAAGAAGCCCGCCACTCACCTCTTGACCATCCGCCAGAGGTCAGGAGAGAGCTTGAGAGACTATGTTGTGAGATTCAAAAATGAATCCTTGAAGGTAGAAGGCTACAATGACAACATAGCCCTGACCGCCATGATGGCCGGGCTCAAGGATGAGAAGTTCCTCTGGTCACTTGGGAAAAGGACTCCAACCACCTACTCCGAGCTCCTCTACCGGGCACAGAAGTACATGAGCGTCAGAGAGCTTCTCACTTCAAGGAGGGCTACCGAGGAGGGAGGCAACAACAGACACCCCCACGCCCAGCATAAGGGAAAGTCTCCAATGGAGGACCCTAATGCTGACAACAAAAGGAAGAGGCATGGGGACCGACCTGAGAAGCGAGGTCCTCCCTCAAGCAAATTTCAGAAGTATACGCCCACCACCATCCCAGTAGAGCAGCTGCTCATGGAGATTCGGGACAAGAGCCTAGTCAGGTGGCCGACTAAGATGAAGGCCGGAACCAACAAGCGAAGTAAAGATAAGTATTGTCTCTTCCACCGAGATCATGGCCACACCACTTCAAAGTGCTTCGACTTGAAGGAGGAGATTGAAGACCTTATCCAGAGAGGATACTTAAAAGAGTTTGTGAGGGGAGGAGGTCACCGCGACGATCGACCTGACAAAGAAGACCGGCACTGAGCTGAGCCACAACCCCCTGGTAAGGATATTCGAACTATCTTTGGGGGCCCGCTCGGTGGAGAGTCCGCTAGAAAGAGAAAAACTAGAGCTCGAGAGGCCAGGCATGGCCCCTCCGGAGGAGAAGTCTTCTCCACGCGCGCGGCTGACCAAGAAGAACTACTGACCTTTAGCGAGCAAGAGGCTGAAAGGATCCTCCAACCTCACAATGATGCCTTAGTCGTGATAATCATGGTGGCTAATAACCGAGTCCACCGAGTTCTAGTTGATGGAGGGAGCTCAGTCGACGTTCTCTCCCTTAGAGCATGATGAAATTTTTGGTATTTAATAATTCAAATAATTTGAACCAAAATCCATTGAATTCATTAATTCAATTATAGGTTCTTCCTTATTAATAATTCTTATTTATTAACTCTTGATATTTATTTCAATAAATCAATTATTTAAATAAAATATCATATTCCGATTTTGTATATTATTAATAAATATTTATTATTTTCTATTTAAATAATCGACTTTATTTAAATTAATAATAAATATGTTATTTACTATTATCCTTTTAAATAATCACTGTTATTTAAAATTAATAATAAATGCTAATTATTAATTTCCATTTAGGTAAACACATTACCTAAATAATTAATAATTATTTATCAATAATATTTTATTATTAATTACCATTTAAATAAACACATTATTTAAATAATTAATAACAATGATATTAATTTCCATTTAAATAAACTCATTATTTAAATAATTAATATTGTCAGTTTATTTAAGTAAACCGCTTTACTTAAATTATTCATTTTCTTTTTCTAGGAAACATAGTTCTCATCGTTCAGTTTGTTCTTTCCAAGTATAGTGACTAAAACAGATGCTATATTACTAAAATTTAAATAAACTTTATCTTAATAATCTAACATGCATTCAACATTCAAATACTCAAAGTTTCGACATATAATTAAATATGATGCATGAATGCGAACATATTAATGAACAGAAAAGCCCTAAAACATGTTACTATGTCACGATATTTTAATGATACCGGTGAAGTGCCGTCGAATGATAGGTCAGTTACCATCATTAAAACGAGATGCCACTCGAACAATTGACAACTCCAGAATAACTCATATTCCTATGTCATTGTTTACCGTGTGTTTGGTCAAGAATTTCGATAACAAACTTTATCAAATTTCTTTTTAAGTGTGACCCACCAATTTAGTCGTTTAAATAAAAATTAAAGAGTGTCTACGAAGTGTAGATTCAGTCTTCAACCGCATTTAAAATTCTTTATCCCTTTCGGGAGACCCAACTTGATATTGATTTATACAATAAAACCTTTCTATGGGAATGAACACCTGCAGCAGTGTTACAGAGGCCATGTATAAATCTCACGTTTCGAGCCCATTAGTGGAAACCATAGGATACATTGACATGTTTCCTTCTCCCACTTAATATTTTGAGTTAGGGTTTCATAACTTAGACTAATTCAGGCTAATTCATTAATCCAAGTTTTAATTAACCTAATCAACTTTAACTCTTAAATTGGTTAGATTAATTTTTATAAATGTGATTGTTCAAGTTTTTCTAATTAAAACTAATCACATTATGAGCCGTCTTTTAAGATAGGGAGATAATCTTAAAAAGATTTTATCCTTATCTTAAATATTATGAATTTAGAAATTGATATAAGATTATATGGAAAATATTTTCTTTATTTTTTTTTCCATATAATTAAAAGATAATTATTTTAAAACAAGTATTTATGGAAATATTATGGGAGATAATATTGCCTCCATAAATACCCTATTCACGCCTACACCATGGAGGAGAGAGAAAGTTGAAGCCTCAAGTTCTACAATGGAAGATTTAAATTAAGTTGTAATTTAATTTTTCTATTTTAGAAATAGTGCCAAGAATACCGGTCAATTTAGCTATTTATTATTTAAATTGTTTATATGTATGATATAATTGCTTTTAAATAATATTCATGCATAAGAGTATGTCATGTAAAAAATCCCACCATAGGTTGTATGATTTTAATTAATTATACATACATGCATCATGATATAATATGAGTTATTATATGCTAATGTATGTGAAGCATGACGGCAAAATTAGTTAAATAAATAACTTAGTTTTGCTACAACGATATTTGGGCTAGCATAGGGACCCGATGGACCTATAGATCATGGGCTTAATAATTAGTCAATTAAGTGATTAACTCAAAATCAGTTAATTACTTATTATTTAACTATGAATAATTCCACTATAGATTCATAGCTGAACTCCCCTCATTATAGATGAGTTATGTCCATTTAGTTTATCTTTATTTATATCTGTGATATATCCTTCACGTGAAACCCTCATAATTACAGGCGGATAAATTTACCGTTTTGCCCCTGTAATTACCGCTTTATCCTTGTGTTCCCGCTGATTCTCCAATGAACTTTATCTTTAGTCGAACTAAAGATAATATACTTCTGTGATCAATAGAAGTCGTGGCGCCACTTGTTCATGTCTCGAATCTGTACATCAAGGGAGTTTCCTAAAGTTCCTAAAATGTTTAGGTATCACACTGATTCCGTTAATTTATAGGAAAGTTATGAATTCCATCTCGTGAAAATGAGTTCCCAGCTACTTATCTAGCCATGTTCCCAAAACAGGAGTGTATTGAGCGTTCTTACAGATCGCTCTCAACCATGTGAATCAAAGAACATAACTCCACAAATAGGAGTCCGCATTTCACTCAGGATTGAGATCTATCACGGTTGATAAACTTAGTTTGATATTCGATTATTCTCGTAAACGGTACTAATGAGAAATTTGATCGAACATCGTGGTCCTGTCTTATACAATCAACATTGCATATGATGCTTCCATTTCATGTCTCCCACATGAATGATCAGGATTAGATCATTTGTCTATAAACAAAATGCAAAGCTATCAACAGTGTTACCAGGATAAGGTTCTCAAACGTTATCCGTTTTTTGTAGACACGTTTAAGTTACTCATCTCGACTTTAATCCTCTCGTATGACTCACATACTAAGTCGTGATTTCATAAGAGTAACTTAGGGTTTACTATTTGAATGTTTGATATTAATATATTTCCATATATTCCTAATATCGTCAATTGAATCAATCTAGATAATATAAAAAACTTATGTTTATTTATTTAATTTATTCGAAATAAATTATTATAATTAAATAATTACAAGTTCTAGGACACCATTCCTAATAGAAATGAGGCTTGGGAGAGAGAAGCTGAGGAGGAGCACCGCACCTCTTGTCGGATTTGGAGGTGAGAGAGTCATCCCCGAAGGGAGTGTAGAGTTACCAGTCACCTTCGGGGAGGAACCCAACAATGTCACCAAGATGGTAGAATTCCAAGTTGTGGAGTGCCCATCTGCCTACAACATCATCTTAGGAAGACCTACCATCCACGCTCTCCGGGTGGTGCCCTCTTCATACCACCAGATGATGAAGTTCCCTACCCTGCGCGGAGTAGGGTTGATCAGGGGAGAGCAGAGAGTCTCCCGAGAATGTTATTACACCGCCATACGAGGTGCCCGACCAATGCACATGATCGTGCAAGAACTCCCCAAGGAAGAAGAGCAGTCCACCCCCGTGCACCTAGCTGAGGGTCCGGAGCAACCTCCCTTGGTGGTCTTGCCAGAAGAGTCCAAGCAAAGAGCTACCCCTACTGAGGACCTAGAGTCTTTCCCTCTCTTGAGTGAAGAGCAATGTGTTAAGATTGACACAAGACTGGGGGCCGACCAGAGGGAAGACCTTATAAAATTTTTGAAGAAAAACTCAGACATATTTGCTTGGAGTCACGAAGACATGCCTGGCATAGACCCAAGAATCATGGTCCACCGTTTAAATGTGGACAACACCTTCCGACTAATCAGACAGAAGCGTAGAGTGTTTGACCAGGCCAGGAATGAGGCCATAACAGAGGAGGTGAGGAAGCTACTTAAGGCAGACTTCATCAGAGAAGTGCACTACCCTGATTGGCTCTCCAATGTAGTACTTGTCAAAAAAGCCAATGGAAAGTGGAGGGCGTGCATAGACTTCACCGACCTCAACAAGGTATGCCCTAAGGACAGCTTCCCCCTACCTCGTATTAACCAGCTGGTAGACGCAACGGCCGGGCACGAGATGCTCACTTTCATGGATGCTTACTCGGGCTACAACCAAATAAAGATGCATGAGCTCGACCAGGAGAAGACCTCGTTCGTCACCAGCCAAGGCCTTTACTGCTATAAGGTCATGCCCTTTGGACTCAAGAACGCAGGAGCGACCTACCAAAGAATGGTGAATAAGATGTTTGCAAGGCAGATAGGTCGGAATATGGAGGTCTATGTGGATGACATGCTAGTCAAGAGCCACCAAGCAGACCAGCATACCACCGACCTCACTGAAGCATTCGACGTCCTGAGGAAGTATCAGATGAAACTCAACCCAGAAAAGTGTGCCTTCGGAGTGACCTCAGGGAAGTTTCTCGGTTTCATGGTCCACCAACGAGGAATAGAGGCCAACCCCGACAAGGTAAAGGCTGTCCTAGAGATGGAGTCTCCAAAGAACTTGAAACAATTACAAAGTTTGAATGGAAGAGTAGCTACACTCAATAGGTTCGTGGCTAGGGCGACAGACAAGTGCCTTCCATTCTTCAAGGTCCTTCGGAAAGGGAGCAAGTTTGAATGGACGGAGGAGTGCGAGGTGGCCTTCCTACAGTTGAAGGAGTACCTCAGCTCGGCACCTCTACTCTCTAAGCCCGTCCAAGGTGAAAAGCTGATTCTATACTTAGCCGTATCTGAGACAGCAGTCAGCTCGGCTCTCATCCGGGAAGAGGACGGCGCCCAACTACTTGTCTACTACACCAGCAAGGCCCTGGTCAATGTCGAGACCACGTACCCTCAAATGGAGAAGTTGGCACTAGCCTTAGTGACCTCGGCCCGAAGACTAAGGCCTTACTTCCAGGCGCATGAGATAGTGATCTTAACCAACCATCCTCTAAGGCAAGTCCTCCAGAAGCCTGAAGCGTCCGGGCGCCTGATGAAGTGGGCAGTAGAGCTTAGCGAGTACGATATCAAGTACAAGCCGATAATCGCCATGAAGGGGCAAGCCGTGGCAGACTTCATCATCGAGCTCACACCTGAAGAGCTCACGCTAGAAAAAGAAGAGCCACCAGCTGCCCCTAGTGAAGAGCTCACTTCCGAGAAGGAAGAACAACCAATTACCTCCTCCGACGAGCTCACTCATGCGAAAGATCAAGCCCCTCCACAAGGAGGAGTGTAACGTCCCGTTAATTTGTGATAACAAAATTTAATTAATTTATTTTATTTTAATTTAAGTAATTAAAGTTTATTTATTTATCGGTAAATTAGAATTTAGTAGTTATTTCGGTTTAATTCTTTTTAAATTACCTTTTTAGTTTAATTTTGTTTTAATGGTATTAATAATTATTAACGGGCCAATTAATAATTATTAATCACCATTGGGATAGTTTAAGATCATCGGGTGTCGATTTATAAGTCAAAAGTCATAAAAGGACGCAACCGTCATTTCCAATTTCTTAAAAAACTATCCAAACACTATTCACCTCATATTAATTATGCCATTTGACTACCATTGACCAAAAAATTCATCTTCATCTTCCTCCTTTCCTCCTCATTGCCGTGAGCTTCCCTCCCTTTTTTCCCAATTTTTGGTTTTTGTTTGTTTGTCATCTGAATGCATCGATTCTCGTTCCGTTGGAAAGATATCGGTCCTACGATTCATTTCCACCTAACCATCGTGCGTTTCTCTCAAGATCCAAGGAGTTCTCGGTAAGTAAAGCTTCAAACCCTAAGCTCCAAATAGTGTTTTAATGGAGTTTTCTTTGTTTTCTTTCGATTTCTTGTCGTGAAACTCGGTGTTTGTAAATACGGGAGTAGTTTTAAGAGTTTTTGGAAACTTTCCCATAACCCTAAAACCGAGTTTCAGTTGAAACCCTTCCCGTTTGAAATTTAGCTTTTTGGGTTTAATTATGGGTTATAAATTAATGAAATAATGTTTATTGAAGTTCGATTCGGGAAAGGGCTTAATGTTCAAAAACCCTAATTATCGATACCCATTGAAATCGGGAATATCGAATTTGCTTAAAACCAACTTGAAACACTTTTAAATTGCCTAAAAGCCGGAAAACCAAACCCGAGGCCCATTTTCCATGTGAAGGCCGAGAGCCTCTTTGTGGGGGGTTTGATAGATTTTCGTCGTTTTGTACGTTTAGTTGTTGTTTGATCGATAGTTGGTAATTTATTGTTTGTGTGATATAATTCCAACTGTAGGTGTTTTTGAACCGTTCGCTTGATCGCTCTTCCGGATTTAGGAGCGAAGTCATCACTTTTTAAGGTGAGAATAGTTAGAATTTAAAGTAACTATAGAAAGCAAATAAGTATAATGGTTTGTAGAATTGAAACTAAGTTTAGAATCCGAATCTCAGATTAGAGGGATGTGAGTTAGTGCCCTTAGGATTAGGAGTTAATCCTTTAAGTGAGAACTTAGGAGTTCTTGAGGAAACTAATGAATCTTAGAAGATTCTAAGTTAGATTCATTTCGAAGCTTAGGTTGGATCATTGGAGGTTAAAAGATCCAAACTTGTATATAGAACGATTAATAGAACCTCATATTATTATTGGAAGTTTAAAATCCTGGAAGGTATAGGTTAATTATTTAAGATAGGATTTACTTGTTTTAATGTAGTAGAGTTCGATTTACATATCGTTCGTCCGGAGTTTCCTATCTATTTTACTTTATGTCTTTTATTTTATACCCCTCTACTTTATGCTTGCATCGACTACTTTAATTCCGTACTTTACTTATTTACTTTTACAAGGATATGCAGACATATGCATATCATATTGCACTATAACATTGTTGCATCATGCATTGAAAAAGAAAAGAAGGGGAGAATGTTGGAGCCTACGGGTAGTGTCCGCATCACCTTCAGAAAAAGAAAAGAAAGTAAAACAAGGAAAGAAGTTGAATGGTATGTTACGGGACGTACACATTACTTCTCATGCATAGGGAGTTGAATGGTAAGTTACGGGAAGTATGCATTACTTCCTCATGCATAAGGGCAAATGCGAAATCCTACGGGATGTCCTCATGCATTCATGCTTATGATTGATGATATAGAGAATCGAGATGTTATATTTTATACAAAGTTTATTTACTTTACTTATTCTATGTCATAACAAGTTAATGGATGAGGATTGACTACGAGTGTAGTAATATCATACTTTGGAGAAAATGGAATAGAATTACCTAGATTTTGGAGAATTCTAGGAAAGAATGTGTCAGTTTAATTGGACACAAATCGGAAATGCGAGTTTGAGGTCTATCTTTACTTTTTATTCTTATTATTCTCACTGGGCTTAAGTTGTTAGCTCATGATATTACAACCAATTTGGATGGGGACGCAGAACCGACCACTCCCACTTGGATGAATCCGATCATCAACTTTCTGAAGAGTGGAGAGCTCCCTTCTGATAAGGTTGAGGCTCAGCGACTACAACGCCGAGCAACCCACTATGTTTTGGAAGGAGACGTGCTCTACAAGAGAGGATTCTCCCTACCGCTGCAGAGATGCCTCACACCTGATGAAGCAAACTATGTCATGAGGGAAATATATGAAAGGGTGTGTGGTAACCACTCAGGTGCTAGGTCCTTGGCTCACAAGATCATAAGGCAAGGATACTACTGAGCTACACTCCACGAAGATGCTAAGGCATTTGCCAAGAAGTGTGACCAATGCCAACAGTTTGCGATAGTACCAAGGCAACCACCTGAGCCTTTAACCAACGTCATGAGCCCTTGGCCCTTTGCTCAGTGGGGTGTCGACCTGATAGGGCCCCTCCCCCAAGGAAGAGGCCAGACCAAGTTTGCTATAGTAGCCGTCGACTACTTCACCAAATGGGCCGAAGCCGAGCCCCTGGCAACCATCACCGAGCACATGACCACGAATTTCATGTGGAGGAACGTGGTGTGCAGGTTCGGCGTCCTCCACGTAATTGTCACGGACAACGGAAGACAATTTGACAATGAAAAGTTTAAGTCTTGGTGCTCAGAGCTGGGTATCAAGCAACTGCGCTCCTCCCCTGCTCATCCTCAAGCTAATGGCCAAGTAGAAGCAGTCAACAAAATCATCAAAAAGAACTTGAAGACCAAGCTTGAAGGGCTTAAAGGGTTATGGGCGGAAGAGCTTCCCAACGTGCTGTGGGCATACCGGACCACTGCTCGGTCGTCTACTGGAGAGACCCCCTACTCACTCTCGTTTGGGGCTGAGGCAGTGGTGCCCGTCGAAATAGGCCTCCCCTCACCGAGGACTCAACACTTCAATCCAGAGATGAATGAAGAATGTCTAAGGCTAAGCCTAGACTGTTAGGAATGGTGTCCTAGAACTTGTAATTATTTAATAATAATAATTTATTAAGAATAAATTAAATAAATAAACATAAGTTCTTTATATTATCTAGATTGATTCAATTAATGATATTAGGAATATATGGAAATATATAAATATCAAACATTCAAATAGTAAACCCTAAGTTACTCTTATGAAATCACGACTTAGTATGTGAGTCATACGAGAGGATTAAAGTCGAGATGAGTAACTTAAAAGTGTCTCTGTAAATGGATAACGTTTGGGAACCTTATCCTGGTAACATTGTTGATAGCTTCGCATTTTGTTTATAGACAAATGATCTAATCCTGATCATTCATGTGGGAGACATGAAATGGAAGTATCATATGCAATGTTGATTGTATAAGACAGGACCACGATGTTCGATCAAATTTCTCACTAGTACCGCAGAGAGAAATAATCGAATATCAAACTAAGTTTATCAACCGTGATAGATCTCAATCCTGAGTGAAATGCGGACTCCTATTTATGGAGTTATGTTCTTTGATTCACATGGTTGAGAGCGATCCGTAAGAACGCTCAATACACTTCTTTTGGGAACATGACTAGATAAGTAGCTGGGAACTCATATTCACGAGATGGAATTCATAACTTTCCTATAAATTAACCGGTATCGGTGCGATACCTAAACATTTTAGGAACTTTAGGAAACTCCCTTGATGTACCGATTCGAGACATGAACAAGTGGCGCCACGACTTCTATTGATCACGAAGTATATTATCTCTAGTTCGACTAAAGATAATGTTCATTGGAGAATCAGCGGGAACACAAGGATAAAGTGGTAATTACAGGGGCAAAACGGTAAATTTATCCTTTGTAATTATGAGGGTTCCACGTGAAGGATTATATCACGAGATATAAATAAAGATAACTAAATGGACATAACTCATCTATAGTGAGGGGAGTTCACTATGAATCTATAGTGGAATTATTCATAGTTAGATAATAAGTAATTAACCGATTATGAGTTAATCAATTAATTGACTAATTATTAAGCCCATGATCTATAGGTCCATCGGGTCCCTATGCTAGCCCAAATATCGTAGTCGCGAAATCAAGTAGAAGAAATGGAAATTTTAAGTAAAGTGAATTACTTAAAATAGGCAATATTAATTGTTTAAATATTGAGTATATTTAAACGGTAATTAATATAAACATTATTAATTGTTTAAATAATGAGTTTATTTAAACATGAAATTAATAATGAAATATTATTAATTAGATATTATTAATTATTTAAATATTGAGTATATTTAAATGGTAATTAATAATTTGAAATTAATTGACAATTATTAATTGTTTAAATAATTAATTTTATTTGAACGAAATTAATAATTAAAATTAATTAATTAATAATAAAATATTATCAATAAAGTTATTAATTAAATAATGAGTTTATTTAATGGAAATTAATAATTAAAATATTTATTATTAATTATTTAAATAATGGAAATTATTTAAATGGAAATTAATAATTAAATATAATTTGATAATATTTAGTCGGGAGAAAATATTAATATTATTAATTGTTTAAATAAAATATTTTATTTAAATGGTAATTAATAAATAAATTAATTAAGTTGGACTTATTAATTTAAGAGAGAATTTCAAGCCCAATTGGATTAATGAACCCAATTGAAATTGGCCCAAAATAATTAATTAAATAAATTTGATTTATTAATTATTTATTATCAATTTTGGCCTTCATAGATAATTTGTAGGAGATAATTATTTGAATTATATCCTATCATAATTATATAGATTTATTTACCCAAGATAAATAAAATAAAGAAAAGAAAATAATCTCCTATTTATCTATGGCATTTTCGAAATTGCAAGATAAAGGAAAGAGATAATCTTTTTTCTTTTTGTATTTATCTCTATAGATTAATCCTAATGGGATTAGGATTCCTATTTTTCTATAAATAGGAGGGTTGGGTCATTCATAAATCACACAATTAAATTCCTTAGAAATTCGGAATTCTCTCTTCCTTCTCCCTCCCCCCCTTAGCCGATTTTCCCTATTCAAAATTGGGAAGAAAATATTTTTCTTCTTCCCAATTTCTTCTTAAGTTCGATCCCACAATCGGATTTCGTTTGATCAATCGGGATATAGCATAGAAGATCCGGTGTTGCTGAGGATTTGATGCTGTAAAGAAACCTCCAACCGATTCTCCATTAATCAGTCAATGTAAGTTCCGGTTTTTAATTTTCGAAAAAAAACTAGCATGAATCTACATGTTTTATCACAAATTGCATGATATTAATAGATCCTAAATTAAGTGTTAATTTGTGTTACTAAATAAATTCCGCTAATTTAGTAAATCATCCTTTCATAGACCTCCTAGAAGAGCACAGGGAGACCTCCCACCGCCACGTAGCCGAGTTCAAGAACCGGGTGGCCCGTTATTACAACTCCCGAGTCAAACCACGAAGCTTCAAAGTGGGTGACCTCGTTTTAAGGAAAGTGATGCTGAACACCCGGGACCCGAACGCCGGAGCCCTAGGGCCGACCTAGGAGAGGCCGTACAAAGTAATCGAGATAGTAAGGCCAGGCACCTATAGGCTGACCGACCTCAACGACAAGGCCTTGCCTCACCCCTGGAATGTCGAACACCTTAGGATCTACTATCAATAGTTATCTTGCTCTACTTTGTACTTGAACTCTACTTTGTAAGATTGCAAAAAAATCAATGAATCTACTATGTTTTTCTCTACTCTTGCAAGTGTATGTATGGAAAGTGCAAGGTATGAGGGCCAGAGTCAAGGCTAAGGAAGTGCAGGCGAGGAAATGCCTGAGCATCTTAGCTGAGCTCGTGCCTGACCACCACCGAGAGCCCGAGACACGAGAAAAATTTCTAAGTATGAAATTCGACTCGAGTGGGGGCCAACTACACCAATACATTACAAAATCTACAATTCAAAATCAAATCAACAAAGGAAGACAAAAAAATTTCGACAGAGCTGAGGCCTTAGCTACAAGGAAGTGCTCAGCTCACAACCCTACACCTTGGAGAAGAGTTTTAAGAAAATAATAATTTCAAGTCTTATTCCACCATCAAGGAAGAGCTCATCAGGGCTCTCCCGGGTAGAAGGACTTGGAATTCAATGATTCCGCCTAGACGGGCCAGCTCCTCGGAGCTCTCCCTAGTGGAAAAATTCTAAGTCTTATTCCACCACCAAGGAAGAGCTCCTCAGGGCTCTCCCCGGTGGAGGGACTTGGAATTCAATAATTCCGCCTAGACGGGGGAGCTCCTCAAGGCTCTCCCTAGTGGAAAAATTCTAAGTCTTATTCCACCACCAAGGAAGAGCTCCTCAGGGCTCTCCCCGGTGGAGGGACTTAGAATTCAATAATTCCGCCTAGACGGGGGAGCTCCTCAGGGCTCTCCCGAGTGGAAAAAATTCTAAGTCTTATTTCACCACCAAGGAAGAGCTCCTCAGGGCTCTCCCGGGTGGAGGGACATGGAATTCAATAATTCCGCCTAGAAGGGGGAACTCCTCATGGCTCACCCTAGTGGAAAAATTCTAAGTCTTATTCCACCACCAAGGAAGAGCTCATCAGGGCTCTCCCGGGTGGAGGGACTTGGAATTCAATAATTCCGCCTAGAAGAGGGAGCTCTTCATGACTCTCCCTAGTGGAAAAATGTCTTATTCCACCACCAAGGAAGTGCACATCAGGGCCCTCCTGGGTGGAGGGACTTGGAATTTAATAATTCCGCCTAGAAGGGGGAACTCCTCAGGGCTCTCCCTAGTGGAAAATATTCTAAGTCTTATTCCACCACCAAGGAAGAGCTCCTCAGGGCTCTCTCGGGTGGAGGGACTTGGAATTCAATAATTTCGCCTAGACGGGGGAGCTCCTCAGGGCTCTCGCTAGTGGAAAAAATTCTAAGTCTTATTCTACCACCAAGGAAGAGCTCCTCAGGGCTCTCCCGGGTGGAGGGACTTGGAATTCAATAATTCCACCTAGACGGGGGAGCTCCTCAGGGCTCTCCCTAGTGGAAAAAATTCTAAGTCTTATTCCACCATCAAGGAAGAGCTCCTCAGGGCTCTCCCGGGTGGAGGGACTTGGAATTCAATAATTCCACCTAGACGGGGGAGCTCCTCAGGGCTCTCCCTAGTGGAAAAAATTCTAAGTCTTATTCCACCACCAAGGAAGAGCTCATCAGGGCTCTCCCGGGTGGAAGGACTTGGAATTCAATAATTCCGCCTAGACGGGGAGCTCCTGAGGGCTCTCCCTAGTGGAAAAAATTCTAAGTCTTATTCCACCACCAAGGAAGAGCTCCTCAGGGCTCTCCCGGGTGGAAGGACTTGAAATTCAATAATTCCGCCTAGACGGGGAGCTCCTCAGGGCTCTCTCGAGTCGAAAAAATTCTAAGTCTTATTTCACCACCAAGGAAGAGCTCCTCAGGGCTCTCCCGGGTGGAGGGACATGGAATTCAATAATTCCGCCTAGAAGGGGGAGCTCCTCATGGCTCACCCTAGTGGAAAAATTCTAAGTCTTATTCCATCACCAAGGAAGAGCTCATCAGGGCTCTCCCGGGTGGAGGGACTTGGAATTCAATAATTCCGCCTAGAAGGGGGAGCTCCTCATGACTCTCGCTAGTAGAAAAATGTCTTATTCCACCACCAAGGAAGTGCTCATCAGGGCCCTCTTGGGTGGAGGGACTTGGAATTCAATAATTCCGCCTAGAAGGGGGAGCTCCTCAGGGCTCTCCCGGGTGGAGGGACTTGGAATTCAATAATTCCGCCTAGAAGGGGGAGCTCCTCAGGGCTCTCCCGGGTGGAGTGACTTGGAATTCAATAATTCCGCCTTGACGGTGGAGCTCCTCAAGGCTCTCGCTAGTGGAAAAAATTCTAAGTCTTATTCTACCACCAAGGAAGAGCTCCTCAGGGCTCTCTCGGGTGGAGGGACTTGGAATTCAATAATTCCACCTAGACGGGGGAGCTCCTCAGGGCTCTCCCTAGTGGAAAAAATTCTAAGTCTTATTCCACCACCAAGGAAGAGCTCCTCAGGGCTCTCCCGGGTGGAGGGATTTGGAATTCAATAATTCCACCTAGACGGGGGAGCTCCTCAGGGCTCTCCCAAGTGAAAAAAATTCTAAGTCTTATTCCACCACCAAGGAAGAGCTCATCAGGGCTCTCCCGGGTGGAGGGACTTGGAACTCAATAATTCCGCCTAGACAAGGCTCTCCCTAGTGGAAAAAATTCTAAGTCTTATTCCCACCACCAAGGAATAGCTCCTGAGGGCAGTCCAGGGTGGAAAGACTTAGAATAATATAAAGATGAAGAGTAACATGCAAGAACCAAGAGTTGAAGCAAGAAACTAAAATTTTCATTAAGGGAATAAAGATGAAGCTGTTCGGTGGCATGCTTTAATACAAGATAAGGTGGCCGACCACCTGGGAAAGACTACGACAAAAATAAATTAAGTCTAAAGGTGGACACGCCCCACCAAGCAGGAAACAAAGAAAACAAGATAAATTTCAGCTAAGGAGGTTATCCTTCCACATCAACATCAACATCCACGGTCTCTTCCTAAAGACCTGGTCTCCACCACCATCTGCCCTAGCAGTCTCAGCGTCTGCAGCCTCAGTCATACTATTAACGAAATGAACCAACGCCCCCTGCACATACAAGGTGTCTAACTCGGGAGACCTCTTATAGATGAGAGAACGTGCATACTCTCCAC
Organism: Gynostemma pentaphyllum; assembly: GCA_028015215.1. Lineage (NCBI taxonomy): Eukaryota > Viridiplantae > Streptophyta > Magnoliopsida > Cucurbitales > Cucurbitaceae > Gynostemma > Gynostemma pentaphyllum. Next base: position 7,981,693 of record CM051348.1, on the reverse strand, counting down.
CAACTTTGAAGAGCTCAGCCTCTAGCTTCAAATATCTGGTCGGTTTCCAAACGTGCAACCATGGACTCCGCTGCCTCTTTTAAACGAGTTTGTTCCGCCGCATTTCGCTCATGTTGGGAAATTTCCTCTCTCGCTCAGCTCAGCTCTCGGATACTTCTCATCCCAGCCAGAGACATCATGGTCGTGCTCTGCAAAGAAAAGACATGGAGTAAGGAAAAGCTAAGTAAAGATGGGGAAGAGGGAAGGGCACCTAGCAAGTCTACTTGCCTGATACTGCTGGCGAATAGCATCCTCATATAGCTCAGTGGTGTCCATGTTGACTAAGTCGGGGTGGCCTCCTAAGACAATATCCCTCATGCACTGAGTAAGGGAGTGCACCTGACTCTCTAAGGAAGAGAAATCCTCTCCCTGGCTGTAAAGGACATCGCAGATAAGTCGACTCCCTTGAGAAGAAGAAGCCCGAGCAGCTAAGACTGGAGAAGCCCCAACCTGAGGAGACCGAGAGCGAACTCGACGAGGAAGCTGCCCTGCTCCCTGGACCTGGACCCAACCACCCTGCTCGACCTCTCGCGTCGAGCGTGCTGGGGTTTCTGCCCTAAATCTTATGTAATCCAATTAAACTATAAATAAATAAAGGAATTATTAATTAGTAATATTTACATTGTCATTTATTATTAGTTTAATAAATGTAATCCATCATAAGATCCAGAGTTACGTATGATAACTTAAAGTGAGCATATGATGCGGGAAGATTCACTTAAGTGTAACTCAAATAGTCTGTGGTACATGAATAAAGGTTGGGTGCCTTATTTCTGGTAACACCACTAACACGGCCCACTTGTGAATTGGCACAAGTGATCTCATCTGGATCGCTCATGTAGAGACATGTGAGTGGGGGTGTTCTTCGCAATAGAAATTGTAGTAGACTGGACTAAGATAAACTTACTGTCTTCTGGGAAAGCCGTTACAGAAAGACACTTCGTTTATCAACCGGTTGATCATGTACAATTGATCTTAATCCTAAGTGGATTACGAACTCCTGTTCGCAAGAGACAAGCCTTTGATTTGCATAGGTGAGAGTGACTCGTATAGTTCGCTCAATATGCCTCCCACTTTGGGGATTGCATCTTGCTTATAGCTGGGAACGTAATTACACAAGAATTGGAATTCACTCTTTTCCATATAGGAAAATAGATAAGTAGTTCCCTTATGAACTGATTCGATCTTGAATAGCGGGGCCCCATATTCCTCTGATCAAGGAAAAGGTTAAAGACGCATAATGGAGATTATGTAAGGTTGTTCATTGGAGAATCAGTTGGGCTTAAGGAACAAGATGTATCATGAAGGTTAATACGGTGTAAATACCTAGCCATGGATACAAACTAACTTGTGAAGGATCAAAGTGGAGTTAATGATTATAGCCAATGGACATAACTATGTCTATAGTACTAAGAGTGCAACTCTAGATATTTAGTGGAGTTATCTAGGAGTTAATGAATGAGAATTAATTGATTAAAAGGAGTTTTAATCAAAGGTAATTCTGGATCATTGGAGCTTAGTCCTATAGGTCCATTAAGTCCTCCGAGCTAACGCATGTAATCGAGAACATAAATTAAAATGATTAATTTCTCTTTGGAAAATTGGAAATGAATAGAGGAGTCTATTCAATTAATTAAAGGAAATTAAATAGAGGAGTCTATTTAATTATTTAATTAATGGTGGAATTAAATAGAGGGGTCTATTTAATTATTAAATAGAAGAGACTATTTAATTATAAGAGATTAAATAGAGGAGTCTATTTAATTAAATTAATTTTGTGTTGTCCAAAATTAATGGGGATTTAAATAGAAGAGTCTATTTAAATATTTAATTTGAAATTATCAAATTAAATGAGGAAATAAATAAAAGGAGTTTTATTTATTGGAATAAATAAAAGGAGTTTTATTTATTTAATTATTTAACGGAATTGTTCCATTAAATAATGAGGAAAATAAAAATGCCCAATATTGTCATATGAGGATGACATGGGCATGTGACCCAGGGTGGGGTCACACGCCCCATTGGTCAAATGGTTGACCAAAAAGTTTGCATTTTTATTTTATTTAAAATATATGTATATCTTATTTTAAATTAATGGGATTAATTTAAATGGAAGATATGGAATAATATATTTAAATTAATATTGATTAATTTAAATAAAAGATATGGAATGTTTTATTGTGGAATAAAATAAAATATCTTTATTATTCAAATATATTTTAGAATATCTTAATTAATTATTTATTAATTAAAAGATATTCAGAAGATTTTCTGAGGCCTTGGTTTTCCTATAAATAGGACCTTTGGGGTGACCCTAAAACACACAACCAAGAGAGTTAAAGTAAAGGCTCAGGAAATTCCTCTCCTCCCTCTCTCTTGCGCTGCCCATAGGGTGATTGGGAAGAAAATTCTTCTTCCCAATTTTTCCTTTTTCCAAAGGAGATAGTGCCCACGCACCGATTCTCTTTTGTGCTTAGTGAGGAAGATCTTTTTGGTGGTCCCTGGATCGTAACCATCGAAGAACGAGGAAGAGTCAGACACTTCTCGACAAGGGTTAGTTTTTTCTTTTATGCATTTAGAATTTAGAATTTATTATACTGCAAGGAAAGATCCGTTGGGACTTTCGCTTGAGAACTCTTTTAGAGGCCTCAATCCCAACAGGGCAATCATTGTCCGCCTGAGCTCGACGGCTATTCTGAAGGAATTCGAGCGCGTCGGACGACATTTCTGAAAGGAGAGAGATGATCAGTTCATGCCTTAGTAAAATTCTCTAAAATAAAAAGAGTTATGAGCTCACCTAGATCAGGAAGTGAGGCGAGAGCAAGTCCGGAGTCTAATAGCCTCTCTTCGGTGAGCAAACGAGAGCAGCGACGATGTTGAATGGGGATACTTAGAATCCTGGCCACCACAACTTTGGAAGACTTTGGTTGAGTCGGACGTCCTGTAGGCCGAACTGAAAAATAAACTAAGTGTTAAAGAAGAGAACTTAGCACATTGGTGAAAATTACCTTTAACACATGCCCACCTGGAACCTGGAAGGAGCTAGGGACAGGGGAAAAACATACTCTCTCCCGGGCTCGTGCAATATCCAATCACCGCCCACGAAAAACCACTCAGCTTTCCAATTTTTTTATGGAGGAAGGGCTCTCCACTAAGGGCGTGTCTCGAGAAGCAAGGTAATACCTATGATCTTCCCCCGGTAATACTTTTAAGTGATAGAGGTATGAGATGGCTCTATAGGAAGGGGTGGCCCTTCGACCAAAAAGGTGCCAGAGAACCCAGCAGCCTAGCAAGATGCTCCAACCTTTGGGACTAAGCTGAGCAGGGGCAAGACCAGCCTCTGACAAGAAATTTTGAGGGAAGAAGTGTAAGGGAAGCCTAACTCCGCAATTGAACAACTTACCGTAGAAGGCCACCTCCCCTGGTGGTGGGCTATGAGGAAGTTCACCCTCTGAAGGGCACCTAAGGTTGATGTAAGAGGGGATATTAAACTTCTCTCTCAAATGCACCAAGCCCTCCTTGGTCATGGTAGATGGGAAAAATGACATCTCTAACCCTTGAGGTTGAAGGGAATGACCCTCCAGAAGAGCACCTAGCTCTACTTCCGCTGCAAATTCAGTATAGGAATACGAATCAGACGCGTGATCCGACCCGTCGGGATGAGCTCCCTCTAGTGACCTATAGCTCGATCCACCGTCTGACATCGTAAGATAAGAGGCTCTAACTTAGTCTCTACCAAGGAGTGAGCACCTACCAGCTACTATACTTCAAATAAAATTAAGCATGGAAGATGAGTGACCAGAATTACACACCTGAATTTCAAGTGTGGAAGCTACGTTGTTTAAATCCGAGCAGAGTATTCGGTATCACTTCTTAGCACTCCTACAAAAATGTCAACATCAAATAAGTTTGGTGAGAAGCTACTCGGTTCAAGTATCTCAGCCCGGTACCGGGCTGCCCAAAAATTAAAAGATATTTGTAATAAAGTGAATTAATTCTACTCACTTTGGGGGCAGAGAAATGATCAAGCGGATCGTTCAAGCAACGCACCTGAGACAACAAAAGTGAGATAAATTAATTCATTGAGAAAAAAAAAATCCTTAGAACCGAACAGCCCAAATAGGAGCTAAACTAAACCCTTAAGTGGCTGCTAAGCCAAATCAGCGCATGGGTTGCCCAGTTCAAGGCCCAGCCCAAATGGGCATGTTCTCAGTTCACGCCCAGCAAGCATGATTTTCGGATATGAGAAGCGCCAAGGGTCGTGGGTCGGTCTAAAGTCCACGGGATGGGTCATTAAGAAGCAACGTGTCATCCCTCCTTCACGCATATTCTCTCTCCCAGCAAGCAAGAACCAAGAACCGAGCAAAAATATATCAATATATGTATATTATCTCATTCTCTCTCCCCGAGGAGGCTGCAACTCCAAAAATCAGATTGAACAGTAGCGTTTTCTCTCCCTCCATGTTGAACTGAATACCGAGAACCGAGGCGTCAGACGTTCTCTCTCTACGAAGAAAGAAATCATTTTTTTTTTCCTTTTCCCAGCAGCCTTCTAATTTACGTGAAGAGGGGAGAAATGTTGAACCAAGAACCCAGCCATGGGAGATCAATTTTAAAGCAACTAAACGGTTTCATCTTCTCCCTACCAATGAGAACCGAGGACCCATCATCTCTCTCTCCACCACGCCAAACCGAGAAGGCAGCAGATGAGGACTGATCTGAGAAGCTGAAGTCATCGCACGGCTAAACGGAAGAAGCCATGAACAGATATTGAAGGAAATTCAATATAGAAAGGGAGAATTGAGCGTTGAACCGAGAACCCCCAACTCTCTTTTCTCGCCGTTGGAATCGTGAAGCTACAACGGGGAAACCAACGAGGCTCCCTCTCGCATGAGTTCATTGAAGACATAGCTGAGGTTCTTCAAACCAGAGATGTCAAATCCACGTTCGTCATCTTCTTCCCCTTGTTTCTTCGAACGCCCAGCCATTGAAGAACAAAATTCGAAAGTAAGGGCTCGATGGTCGGTTCACTGCCAAAGAAAATCAAGAGAATCAATCGTATCCCCCTCCCTTGAACTGATGCGATTCGAAAAATCCATGGAGAAATCGAAGCATCTGATTCAAATTGAAGCTACATGCGTTGTTCTCTTCTCCCTCACAATCCAGCCACCGTGAAGACCCAATCTGAAACGAATTCGTGCGATGCAACTTCATGAAAAACATGAATCAATCCCTTGTTTCTCTCCCCCTACCACCAAGTCGTCTGCATCTACACCAACAGAAACGAAATTCTGCATTTCTCTCTCTTCCATGCTGAACGGAGAAGTGATAAGCCATGGAAGATGGAGAAATTGAAGCTACGAACTCCCATTAGAGCTCTGGTTTCATCTTCTTCCTCACGACCCAGCCGAAGTTGATGGGAGAATATAGCAGATTTGATCTAATAAATTCATGAAAATCAATAGTCAACTGGTCCATTCTTTCTTCCTTTCAATTCAGTCCAACTTCAGTATAAAAAGGAAAAATTGAACCGACGAGCGAGAACCGAACACGCTCTAGAAGCTGTGAATCGAAGCTACAGATTTGAAGAATCCAAGATAAACCTTGAATGGTCCTCGTCCCTGTTCGGTCTCGTTCTTCTCTCCGCTCAGCGAAACCCATATGATTTCAATAAATCTGATTATCCTTTGGTGGTTTCGATAATGAAGAAGTGATGAATTTTGCTTATGACCGAGAACCGCGAACAGTGAACAAGGAACTTAAGGGATTCAATAGTCCAGAGGAATGAGTTCTCGCCCTTTTCTTCTTTCTTGCGATTCAGCAACCGCGAACCCGTCATTAAAGCTACAGTGGACGAGAAATTGAAGCTGACCAGTCTTCGTTAAAATCAACGGTACAGTTCCGAGGTTGCAAAATTTCAGTCTCGAACTTGCTGAGAAACGCACCAGAGCCAATAAAAATATTTGAAATTAACCGTTACACTCACCTCAGTTCTCGCTGGGCAGGTGGAAATCGAAGCTATGGCAAAAAATTGCCCCAATCTAGTGAATGTTCCTCACGCCTCGGGTCTCTTCTCCTGAAACTAATATTTGTAAAAATCGGGATTAAATCCTGAATTTAGAATGAAAGCTGCCCAGTTGGACTAAAGATTTCAGAATTGAAATTGGGGGATTTGAATAATTTTACCTGCTCGCTGGTAGGTTCTCGGGCCTCAGTCCATGAGGCAAAAGTTACAAATTCGAAGTTGAAAGAAGATGACGCCTGAAGCAACATGAGAAGGAAAGAAAATTAAAACTATGCCTTTTTATTTATTCAAAATAAATAATGAAGCAACAGCAGGTTAGTGGAGCTAAAATTCAATGAAAAATTATGCTCGGTTCTCTAGCCTTGGTTCCAGGATATTCTTCGAGCAACACTCTTTCTGCTCACTGTTGTGGTCAAATTCAAGGATGAAATTAGAGGTGAATACATTAGTTTGAAAAGCATGTATGAGGCCATGACAAGTTGATGGAACTCAAATTCAACAAAATTTAGTTAAATGACTCACCTCTAGCCGTAACTCTCTTCCTTGCACCGAGCAATGAGCACGAAAATTCTCCACAAGTGTTTAAGAGAATTAGACAGTAAAGTGAAGAAAGAAACTACTACTTATAGTGGGACATTATTGCTCCCCAACCGTTGGATTGAAAAGGAAATCAATGGCTTCTAATCTTTGAGAAGACCACACACCTCACCTAACAAGTAAATGCATAAGTCTTATGATGGGACAAAAGCTTCCATGGAATGACCGCCCCATGGCAAGATTCTTTTAGAATCTCCAAAGTACAAACTACTAAAGGGAGATTTGATTGGTCAAACAAGCTACTACTTAGTCAAATATGCAATAGATACTCCACCTACAAGATCACTCCCAAGCAGCCAAGTCCTCTCCCTAAAACCCGAGAAAAGCACCTTAGCTCAGCTCGGGAGTGGGGGGCCACTGTTGGGTGGATTTTCAAGCAACTATATGACCACGCGGCACCCCTCTGGAGGGCCACGTGGGATGATCAAAGACTTCCACGTCACTAATGGAGTGGGCCGGATGAGCACCCACTAGGCCCAATGGGGTGAGTGCTCATCTTGAAAGACCACCTTTGGAGACTCTGGAAGGAGCTCGACCTCCAGAAGAGGACCGAGCTCCGAGACGATCAACTTAGTGGAATGAGCATGTGAGGACTAGCAAGGAGCATGCTCATCCCTAGAAGACCAACTCACCTGAGCTCGGAAGAGCAGGTGACCATCCGAATAGAGGTTGAATAAAGATGAGCTCTTAGGCCAGACAAGGCATGAGCTCACCTGGTGTGGACTCCTTTCAACACTAAGGCAAAGAGCCTGGATGCCCTTCCCAAGGAAGAGCACCTACCACCGAGGCCCGCCCTCAGACATAATAAGTGATCATCCAACCGAGAGCCGGCACGTGGCCTAGGGCCTACGCCTGACACCTACACGGTAGAGTCATCATTACACCTCTCTTATAAATATCGGAGGAGGCCCACTGTTTAGGTACGCTAAGCTAACGCGACTTCTACTCCTACTCTGCTCGGCACCACCTCTGGTCTGACTTAGGCATCGGAGTGGATAGGCCGGCACCAGGGCCGGCCCTGGCACTGTTCAAACAGTGCAACGGCACGGGGCCCCCAAATATGGGGGGCCCAAAATCAAAATGAATACATTATATATTATATATAAAAGTGAGAAGAAAATACTTAAAAGAATTTGTTGGTACATTGGCTTCCTATAATCCAATCTCTCTCTTTGCTGGCGCGCGTTCCGTGTTCAAATCCCATGTAGTGAATTTTTTTCCTCTATCTAAAATTTATTAATATAAATTATATACTTAAATTTATAATTTAGACTATAAAATATGATTTTTTTTCTTTCAATTTTTTATTTATTGTATTTATATATATTATAACTAATATGAATTGAATGACGTTAAATCAATTCATAAAATTTATTTATTTTGACTTCATTTAATCTTATTAAATATCATTAATCAACAATTAAAATAATTCTTCAAGTTATTGTAAATGAAAATCGTACGCCTAATAGTATTTATAAACCTTAAATTATTATATAGCAAAAGTTTGATTTATTTTTAAAAATAATTTTCGCCCTAATATTACAGATTTACTGTAAAGACTCGAATTTTCACAAATCTTTAAATCAGAAGTAAAACAGCGGAAGACTTATTTTTACAAAAAAATTTGGCGTGGATCCGTTTAAAATACGAACTCCCTAAACCTGTTTTTTAAGAACTCATCTCAGAAAAGTTTAATCACATATATTCCTACTCCAGAATATACTCAAATCAGAGAAAGTAAACTCAAAATATACATACAACCGACTTTAGGCTCTCATGAGCCGCAAAATACAAGTTTTAGGACTTTATTTCAAGTTTATATGTATATAATGCATTCTTAAAATGCTCCAAACTTAGATTTACTAGTCCAAATATCCATAAGCATTCACTCGAGATCACGCAACACCACCTCCACGACCTCGCCCTCTACCACGAGTATTACCTGAAAATAAAGTGGTGTAGCACCATTAGCAAACAATGCTAGTGAGAATAAGATGGATGCAAGAACTTTTATGAACCAAATTCCATATCGGAGAATGTGTCCAAATAAAACTAAGTACTCTTGCACTAACCATTCAATAATCCGAAGTACTTTACATAAATAGATCAAACCATTCTACTATCTCGTAAATTCGGGAAGTAAACATTCAAACCCGTAGTTAAAGTAGATACTAGTGCTTAACAAAGTAAATGACAAAGTAAATAACAAAGTAAATAACAAAGTAAATTTCTCATTTCATTCGTGACCACTTGTCACCAATCATAATTATTCCGTGACATCCGTGCATAACGATAATATGCAAGTCACCGTGACATCCGTGCATAACGATAATATGCAAGTCACCAATCACAAACCATTTCGTGACATCCGTGCATAACGATACTATGCAAGTCACCAATCACAAACCATTCCGTGACATCCGTGCATAACGATACTATACAAGTCACCAATCACAAACCATTCCGTGACATCCGTGCATAACGATACTATGCAAGTCACCAATCACAAACCATGCGTATCATAACACCACACGTACTACTCCCCGTTGGTAGTACTAAATAGCGAATCACATCGCTAATAATAACGTACTAACTCGATTCTACACAAGAATCTCTCCAAAGTCTCTTTTAACTACCTTATAACCACTTAAACTAAACGGAGTACATAATACTCTTCTCCAAATTCCGAAATCTAATTCTCCTCGAGAATATAACTTAAAACCACCAAAAGCATCTTACCTTAAGCAACAACCAATCTTAACTAAATTCCTTATGCACTTTCCTTAACTCCCAATAAACAAGCATTCTTGGAAAAGTTCTAAAATCTAATAACCCTCTTAACTTCGATCGAACATAATCGTCAAGTAATTTGAAAGCATAAAAGTAATCACAACCATTTTAAACTCACCTTATAAGAGTAGTCAACTCCTAACCACCGGTTGACCGAAAATCACGAACGATGCACAAAACCTATAATTACAATACACCTAAAGTATATTAATTATCCGAAACGAACAACGATCGACACGATACCAAAATAATAGACAAAACAGCCCGTAAATAAAGCCAAGAGGCCCACGGCACAAGGGGAAGGAAGAAAAGGAATTTGTTTTCCGAATTTTAAGCACTTTAAAGACAATCCGGGTTGGTTTCGGGTACTTTGAAGATTGGTAAACTCAATGGGTAAACCTAATTTAGGGTTTAGGTCAAAAATTCAATCCCGAACAATTTAGTAAAGTCACAAAACATAACAAATTCAAAACCCTCATCAACAACAAACATGAGAAAAACTAAAATAAAAGGCTTTTGGCTCAAACCCGATTCTAGGGTTAGGGAAAGTTCCTAAAAATGAACAAAACGACTTTCCCGAATGATTTCTTAAAGCTCCGATGAACGAATTCGAAAATTACAACTCAAAACGTCCATTAAACACTATTCACTTCTAGGTTTTGAAACTTTGACATACCTTAAGGCCTCGATAAAACGAGCGGAAATCACGAAGAGTAGGTTGGAAATGATGCTCGGGCCCGTGGCTATCCAACGCAACCGAAATTATCACGATCCGCCAAGAATTGAAGAAAAACCAAAAATCAATTCTTTCACTTTGTTGCTCACGGCCAAGGAAGGAGGGGAAGAAGAAAAATGATGAAGACTTGGTCAAATTTGCTTTATTTAAAGATAAATGAATAGTGTTTTTGATATTTAAGAAATTGGAAATGACGCCTACGTCCTTTATTTGTCTTAAGCCTTTAAAACGAAACCCGAACCATTTAAACTAGCCTAATGGTGATTAATAATTATTAATTGGCCTATTAATAATTATTAATACCACCGAAACTAATTTAGGCTAATTAAGCGATTAAAAAGGTTTCCGAACGAAAATAACTAATTAAGTCTAAATAACTAAATCTAAATTAACTTTAAATAAATAAACACTTATATAAATAAATAAAATAAATAAAAAAAAAATTACCTCTAAAATAACGGGACGTTACATTTACATACCCCAAAAGTTATTTTTTATAATCAATATTGAGATGTTATGAATTAAAATTAATATTTTTTTTCAAGTTTGTTAGTTTGAATTGTTTTAATAAATTCATTAAATAAATGTTTTTTTTATCGGTGAATGTTAAAAAAACATTTTTTATGACATTCTAAAATATTTAGTTATTATTTGAAATATATTATTACAAATTTACCATTTCTTAAAATATAGTGTTATATTTATAATTATATATGTATACAGATAGTCAATCATCATGCCCTAGAACCTAAATCTTAGATTCGTTAGTTCCAAAGTCGGGTTTTATTAAATGAATTAATGAAATATTATAAAGAAAAATCTCCTTTATTTATGTAGATTAGGATAAGATATTTCTAAAATATAATTTTCTAAAATCCTTTTATTATATTATTTAGTTGTTATAGTGTTTTAATAAATATTAATATTTTTAAACTTTAATAATTTATGGTACGGGTCCAAAATTATATTTTCGCACTGGGCCCCTATTTTCTTAGGACCGGCCCTGGCTGGCACCACACCGGTGCTCAGTTGTTTCCTTGTGCAGGTCACCTCTATGCTAGGTTCTAAGCTGCTCTGCTCACTTCTCACTCCTCTTCTCATTCTTTAAAGTTAGTTGCACGGTCGCGGTCCTGGAGACACCCGACACACAGGTCAATTCCCAGTCCTCCCATTTTTACGCAACAACAGAATCTCCTATAAATATAAGCAAGAATTCAAGAATTTAAGCCATCAAGTAAAAGAACACCGGATATGGTAAGAGGATATTACACACTTAGTTCACATTGGAGGGTTTTTCTATCATCTTTTGTTCATTTTAATATTTCTTTATGATTATATTCCTATTATATGAAATTTTATTACTTTGATCTTTTAATGATATAGTCTTAAGTGGTTATTGTTAGTTGATATGTAATTTAGCATAACTTTATATTTGCACGTGCCTCATGATCTCAAGATGGCCTCACCTCTAATTGGTAAACCCTTTTACAACCTCCAAATTCTTAGTGAGGGTCATTTTTTGTTTCAGATAGCCTAATCTTGAGAATTATACCAGTGTTTTTTCCAATTTACTCATCTTTAATATTTATTTATACTTTAGTTATTCATTAAACAATGTATCAAATCAGGAATAAATTCATAGTTTATGATAAGTAAATTAAATTAATATTTTACACAATTTAATAATTCTTTTAGAATTATAGTGGAATAATCAATTAACACAAATTATTTATTTTTTCCTATTTAACCTTCATTTCTTTTGTCTTTATCATTTATTTATTGAATATTCTCATTCTTTAAGATGTTTTATTCAATTTTAAAAATATGATGAGATGCAAAACTGCATCATCTTTGCGCATATAAACACAATTATTCTGGTTAGTATTTGCATTGCAAAATGATTTCTCTTCCCTATTTATTTAATTAAACAAAATAAATTATATTATTACAATTTAATGTGATGAAGAAAAGGAAGCACATCGTCAAAATTCGTGTTTATTTTCTAATCAAAGGTCAAAATTAAATTACATGTGTCTCCAGTTTTTTTACTCCATGGTCATATTGAATCAAACAACGATAAAACCTTACTTCTATTGTATATAATTTATATTGTAAACAAATAATTACATTTTTCCTTCAAAAATTCTACTTTATTGTTTTAATAATTTTAAATGCGTGTTTTTTTAATTATTTTTTACAAATTTAGATAATCTTTCGTCATTATCGTCAATGGTAATTATTTCAATTTTATATACCACGTGCAACGCACGTTAGTTTTAACTAGTGTATTGAAAAGGATAGTGTATTTTTTAAAAAAATAAAATTTAAAATGGGTAGACTATTAGCCACGAAAATCGAGGGCAATAGTACCCTTTGCCCATGACATTCATGGGCAATGATTGGTACAAATTTTTTTTTTAGAAACATTGCCCACAAAACTTTTTCGTGGGTACTATTGACCATTACCCATGAATGTCGTGGGTAATAGTACCCACGAAATAGCTTCGTGGACAATTATCGTACTATTACCGATGCAAACATTTGGTCGGCAAAAATTATTACCAATACCTACAATTATAGAATATCGTCGGCAAAGGTAGCACCGACGAGGCATTACCGACGATCCTTGCCGATGATAACAAAACCCATTGTCGACGAAATAGAGGGTATTACCCACAAAATATTTCGTGGTTAAAGATCCAGTTTTTTGTAGTGAAAAATATCATTTTTTAAAAAAAAATTCTAAAACTTTTACTATTTTTGAAAATTCAATTATTGAGATAAAAGAAAAAATTGTTGACAAAAATAAAATGATTTTTTTATAAGGGATTATAAAAATTCTTCCAATTGGCATTAATTAAAAAAAACAATTGTAACTACAAAAGTTCATATTGAGAGAGCCCCATTGAGAGATTTTGAACTTCATAGTAGACCACACTTCGTTGCGCTTCTACACTTGTTGAAAATTCTGTGATTTCTCTCTATCCATATTTTTCAAACTATTCATTTAACTGCAAAGTCCCATATAGTATTGGCCTTTTTAGTAAACGAGTGACCAAGGAGCAGACTCTCTATATTCAAGTTGGCTATTTTGCGTAGGCAAAGGTTTACATTGAAAATTGCTTTGAGAGAGTTCCACATAAATTGGGAGAATGGGCAATGAAAGAAAATGCGGTCATGGGTTGTGGTTGTAACAAAGGTTGTACATATTAGGGGAGATAGACAGACTCGTACATGGTCCTAAATGATATTTGAAGCAATAACGACACTGAGGATATTGACTCCCCTGATTTTGTGGAAGTCTATTATAAAATTGTTGGTTATCTTGGAACTGCCTCAAGCTCGACTCCAGATTAGTTGACCCTGCGATCAAATTTTCTTTTCTGCCCAGATAGTTGACTATGAACTTGAGCCTAAGCTGCTAACTCCTTCTTTGTAGTGACTAAATCTTTTTTCCAAACACAAGGAAGAGCATACGCATTATCTGTAAAAGCCTCATGATTCAACATTTCCCTGAATACGTGGTCTCAGCCCCATGCTAAACCTTTCCAGTTTCTTTTGAGGAGTGTCCACATACACTTTTACTATATTATACGAGCGCCTGCACGAAACGGGAAAAAAAACGCAGCCTACCTTCTTGCGACGACGACAAGTTTATGAAAGAGACGAAGTTTGTGGTGGCGGGTAATCGACTGAAAATAGTATAAAATAATTTGAATCAAAGTGCAAAGAAAAATTTGACGCAAAACAACTCAAAAACGGTGAAAAGCTTGAAATTCGGCGAGCACTTTTCCATAATGTGGTGAGGCTAAATTTCAGACGCAACCCACAATTACAAGGGCGAATCCGAACGAGCTTTTGATGCGAAAATTGATATAAGATTGAAAGAAAACAAATGGATTAAATACCTTAAAGAATTTCGAAAGAGAATTGACGAGTCCACAGTGGCTTGATGAATGGACCCCATGGTGGGCCTCAAACCGTGTGGGATAATTCTCATAGTTGAGCACGTGATGACACATGCTTGATCCTCGCGACTCTCATTATCTGAAATGGGCAAAAGAGAATGTCAGAAGGCACTGGTGTGGTACCGTCCAAGGACCCTCCGACGATCAAGTTAGTGAGAATGGATAAGGAGCCGCATGAATTCGGTCTTGCTTGGCTGTGCTAATCGGAACTAGGCTTCATTGGGCCTTGGACCGACCCAACTTTGGTTAGTCCATTTTCACTGCAGGTTTCTTTGGGCCTGAGCCCTTTCAGAAGTGATCCAACTTGCTCGACCTAAGGATGATCAATTTTCACCCTCTTCAAGAAGTACACTAAAACTTTTGAAAAATACAAGGAATTAAATTAGACATTATTAAATGTAAATTGACTCCCAAGAAACTATATCGATAAGTACACATGTCCTAGTTTCCATAAAACTAAGTGGAAGAAATTGGTGTATTTTGTAGTTTTAAAAATCTGCAATTAAGACGAATCATACTAGGCTCAATGGAAATTTTCTTTATTTTTCTAAACCAACTATTTTAAGGTTAAATTCTCGCTTTCGTATGCGTACTCGCGTCCTGGGCTTTTAGATTAAGCCGGGTCGTCACATTCCCATTCCCATTGTTCAATGTTATGAAGGTTGGGAAAAAGTGGTTATCTAATGGATGCTTCAATTCTTCTTTTGATTTTCTCAATTTTGTCTCTGGTGACTAATGAAGATATGAGGGTTTTTTTTTTTGGCTATTTTGTATTTTGTTTCCCCCTTTCTCAGATTTCATACCTTGTTTGTTATTTATTATTGCAGGTTACATAAATATCACCATCATCATATCGCTCGTGGCCTAAAGGCCGGTCTTGACTCGGTTCCGGCTCGGCCCGAGCTCGGGTCGAAAGTCAACATTTGATTGGTCGGCTCGGCTCAGCTCGTTAATTGTTTGTATTGGATATGAGCCTCCTTTTTTTGAACGAGCCGGCTCGTGGGCCAACTCGTTTGAGTCTCTATAGAGCCGATCCAATGACCTGGCTCATGCTCGGCCCAAATAAAGCTCGCAATATTTATTCATTATTTAAATAAAATTTTATATTATCACCATTTTAAAAATTTAAGATAAAAAAATCTATTATAACTTTAAAAAAAATGTGATGCTCCCGAAGAATAATTTATTCATTTGATGTAATTTTTTTAAGTTGAGAAAAATATATATGATTGACAAATAAGTGGGTGCCAACCTATTTGGGATGTACTTATATTGTAGTGACGCACTTTATTCTCAAATATTCATGTATGAAATAATTAATAAAAATATCTATTTTTTAAAGTTGATACTTTTGTGTAATTCCTAAATAGGATAAACTAAAATAGCTAAATTACTTAACGGATAAAATTGTTGTTTAGAATAATAAGTTTTATATGTTAATTTTGTTAACACTTGATTTTTTCAAAAAAAGTGATTTGAAAGTTATACTTCATTGGTTGTTGAGAAAATATAATACAAAAATAAACTTATATGATAGGTCGAGCTTGGCTCGCTCCAACTAGTAAAGTCCAAGCTCGACTCGATGAGCCTAGCCCATGAGCCGAGCCGCGAGCCTAAACATTTTAGATTGGGCAGAGGCGGCTTGGCTCGACCAAAAGTAAAACCTCATTGGGCACAAGCCCGAGCCGAGCTTGAGCCTTCTAATGTTTGGGTCGAGCTGGCTCGACTCAACCCATTGATGATGGTGACATAGATATACAACTTTCCTAAGCTGATATGATGTTATCAGTTGTCACTCTGAGATTGTTATTTGGATTAATAGTCATAAGAGTCGGTCTGTTTAGTGGATTTTGTTAGCATGTCTTGTATAGTTGTATATAAGTATAAATGTATTCAATGTATTTGTTACTGTGGGTTGTAAAGCACATTGTTGGCTTGAAATATGGTATTCATTGTTGTTTTTAAGCTTCATTTCAATCTCTGCTACTTGCACTGGCTTGCTTCCTTCCAATAATAGATATTTGAACTTCATTGGTTTATGGTGTGGAGTTTTTTGTGATGTGTTAGTTTTTTTTCTTGCTTTGAACCAGATCCAGGTTGGATGCGTGCCAAAAAAGTGAATTTATCATTGATGTGATTGAATTGGACACAGGCTAAAAAAGATACATAATTGGATATAATACTTTTTTCAAGGACAAGAAAAATTGTTGAAATTAAAAACATTTTTCAAAGGATACAAGATAGAACTACCACAGCCTTTTAAAATAATGAGAACCTTTGAAAAAGATAATATTCAAAAGTAATTTTAGCTAGCGATAAATAATTTACTAAGTATCGACAATGTGTTACCTTTGAAGTAGGTTTTTTTTTACACCTTTCGAAGGTTGAATTAACCTTCCAAAAAAGAAATATCAAAGGTTTTTTTGAAATATTTTTCAAAGGTTCCGACCTTCAAAAATGTCAAGTTTCTGTTAGGCCTTAGTTTAATAAATATGAACATAACATGTTATATTTCAAAAATGCCCATAAACAATCATATATGGTGGAGATGCTATGCACATATTGTTTAAGAATATCATATTTGCCCATCTTCACATATTATGGTCAACGGATTCTTAAGACAATTTAATTCCAATTACCTTATCTAATTAAGGCAATCAAATGCTGAAATTAGTTTTATTTATAAAAATCATCACTTTAGATGGAATTTAATGTCTAACTAAAAAAAAATCTCTCAGATGGGATCAATCATGTATCTCTAGCTGAATATAGCTTCACAAACATTTAAAAAGAAATGAAAATAACAATGATAAACTTTAGGTCAAAATACAACGATTGAAATAGAATCCTTAAAAATTAAAGGTATAGTTGTTGGGTGCAATAGGTCGGGCATTAGACATTTGATACATGAGTTGTCTAATCTTGGTATCAAACTTGCACTTGCTGAATGAAAACTCAATGGACATAAGCATTCTTACTTCCCATTCTTTCTTAATATTCTCCAAACATGAAGGTTTCATGTAATTTATATCAATCTTCATACTTCTAAGATACTCGATTAATTTTTCTTCACTATCCATATCATGTTGTGTTGGTGATGAATTTTGATTTTGTCTTAATTCCCATATTCTCTTTGACAATTCAAATATCTTTTTCTGATGAGGATCGTCAACCCGCTTTTCGTCTTCTTGACACTCCAAATATTCCTTTTTGAAACGAGTTACTTTGCTACACAATTGATGCATTGAAACTTCCTTGCTTAATCTTTTCTTTACAAAATCATAGAATGACTTTGTGCAAATAGCATTCTTTCCTGAAAATTCAAGTAACTTCTTCAATACAATGATCTCATCATCTTTATACCATTGGAATCCTCTTGATCTCCTCTTCCTCTTTTTATTCTTCCTTGAATCTGGTTGATTTTGCTTGTATATCATTTCAGATTCCGACGATGATTGCTTGTACTCGGTATCTGACTTGTCTTCAAGTGATGAGTAATAATCATATTCCATTCTCTTTCTTGAATGGTATTTATTAGGGGTCATGTCAATGTCCAAGGATGATGAAAGATCTACACCAACAAAACAAAAGAAAATCAACCATGGCATTGATTGATTTAATTCTATGGATATATATAATGTCAACTTTGAGTAGTAGCAAAGTGCCCATTTAAAAAATAAAAGTATTTCTAATGATCAGTTAAAAAATACTTTTAAACATTTTCAGAAGTTATCTCAAACTAATCTTAAGTATGTGCTAAATGACTATATTAGAGAATGCCCCAAAACATAAATAAATAAATCGAGATAATTATAAGTTCTATGTCAACTTTGAGTAGTAGGAAAATATTTAAAAAGTAGAAATTCATATCAAGTTATTAAGTTTGATACTAGAGAATGCCCCAAACATGAATAGATAAGTCAAGAGATAATGAAAATGTAAAATAACACAACAAAAAACAAAACAAAAAGAGGAATATATCATACATATTGAATAACTAAAAACAACAAAGAGAAAGAGAATATAATACTCCCAACAGTGAATCGGCTGGGTTTCGAATATGGTCAGAAAATGAAAATAATCATATTTTTTCCTCTCTTTCTAAAATGATCGGTGAGAGGAGAATAGAAAAAATAGTGTTCTCATAAATCACAAATGGGTAAAATCTAAACCATGTTTTATGACACCATATTCAAATTAATAAAAGAGGGTCACAAATATTATAAAAATGAAATTGTTTGAGCAAAGGTATCTCTTACCAAGAGATTTGAATTGAAACAAAGCTTTGAGAATTCAATGTACAGTGTTATGGGTGGATTTTCAAACAACTATATGACCACGTGGCACCCCTCTGGAGGCCCACGTGGGACGACCAAAGACCTCCACGACACTAGTGTAGTGGGCCGGATGAACACCCACCAGGCCCAATTGGGTGGGTGTCCATCCTGGATGATCACTTCAAGAGACTCTGGAAAGGGCTCGGCCTCAGGAAGAGGACCGAGCACCAAGCACCAAACTGATGAACTTAGCAAAATGAGCACGCTAGACCTGGCAAGGTGCGTGCTCATCCCTAGAAGACCAACTCACCTGAGCTAAGTAGAGCAGGTGGCCATTCATATAGAAGATGGGTAAAGACGGGCTCATAGGCCAGAAGAGGCATGAGCCCACCTGGTGTGGAATCATTTCAACACTAAGGCAAAGAGCCTGGCTGCTCTTCCAAAGGAAGAGCACCGACCACCGAGGCCCTCTCTCATACATGATATGCGATCATCCAATCGAGAGCCGGCACGTGGCCTAGGGCCTACGCCTGACACCTACACGGTAGGGTCATCATTACACCCCTCTTATAAATACCGGAGGAGACCCACTATTGAGGTAGATTACTTCTACTCCTACTCTGCTCGGCACCACCTCCGATCCGACTTAGGCATCGGAGTGGATAGGCAACACCACACCTTGCTCGTTGTTTCCTTGTGCGAGTCACCTCTGTGCTAGGTTCCAGGCTGCTCTGCTCACTTCTCACTCCTCTTCTCATTCTTTAAAGTTAGTTGCACAGTCACGGTCCGGGAGACACCCGACCCACAGGTCAGTTCCCGGTCCTCCCATTTTCACGCAACAACATTTGGCGCCGTCTGTGGGGACGCATATCTAGTCGTGTGTCTTACCACAGAGAATGAGCCGTAGAAGCTATGCTGAGCACCAAGATGAGGAGGGGGCATCTAACCTCCCTCCTACCAGGAAGAACCCACCTCGGGCCGCGAAAGGGCAAACACATGACCTCGACCAGGCCAGGGAGAGAGCCCGCCCGAGGATGAACGGATTCTTGCTTCTGAGGAGTATGCTCACAACACGCATCGAGACCTTAGAAAGGTCTTGGAGATACTTACTCAAAAACATCATCAAGAGGCCCCAGCAAATCACTATGATCCTCAGAAAGACAAGGGCAAGGGCCACCTGCGTGAAGAGCGGGTTGATGAGTCAAATTCTTATGAAGAGGGAGCTTCAAAGGGGAAGCATAGGCTGAGCAATCGGCATGCTTCTGCTCTTCACCCTGGACACTCCCGTGTGCGAGCGGGAACCGACCTCCGAGAAGTGCTTGATCAAAAGAGAAGGACAAATGTAGAGGCTGTGAGGTCTACCGCGGAGAGCACACAACCATGGGCGCCTGAGCTGAAGAGGCTCCAGGAAGAGCTCGGACACATGAAGAAAGAGTACCGAGGCAAGGCCCCTCTTGCCTTAGAAGACTTGTTGGAGCAAACCGAGCCCCCCTTCACCGACGACATCATGGAGGTAGAGTTGCCCTCCAAGTTCAAGCTACCAACCATGTCCTCTTACGATGGTTCCAAGGACCCGGTAGAGCACGTGGACACGTTTCGGACCTGGATGGAGCTCCAGGGAGTCCGAGACGCCATCAAGTGCAGGGCGTTCCCCCTCACCTTGGGCGGCCCCGCTCGAGGGTGGTATCGACAGTTGAAAGCTCGCTCCATCTCTTCCTTCAAAGAGCTCACCCGAGCCTTTGTCACTCAGTTCATGGGAGGGAGAGACCACAAGAAGCCCGCCACTCACCTCTTGACCATCCGCCAGAGGTCAGGAGAGAGCTTGAGAGACTATGTTGTGAGATTCAACAATGAAGCCTTGAAGGTAGAAGGCTACAGTGATGACATAGCCCTGACTGCCATGATGGCCGGGCTCAAGGATGAGAAGTTCCTCTGGTCACTTGGGAAGAGGACTCCAGCCACCTACTCCGAGCTCCTCTACAGGGCGCAAAAGTACATGAGCGCCGGAGAGCTTCTCACTTCAAGGAGGGCTACCGAGGAGGGAGGTAACAGCAGACACCCCCATGCCCAACATAAGGGAAAGTCTCCAATGGAGGACCCTAACGCTGACAACAAAAGGAAGAGGCATGGGGACCGACCTGAGAGGCGGGGTCCTCCCTCAAGCAAATTTCAGAAGTATACGCCCACCACCATCCCGGTAGAGCAGCTACTCATGGAAATTCAGGACAAGAGCCTAGTCAGGTGGCCGGCTAAGATGAAGGCCGGGACCAACAAGCGAAATAAAGATAAGTATTGTCTCTTCCACCGAGATCATGGCCACACCACTTCAGAGTGCTTCGACCTGAAGGAGGAGATTGAAGGCCTCATCCAGGAGAGGATACTTAAAAGAGTTTGTGAGGGGAGGAGGTCACCGCGACGCCGACCTGGCAGAGAAGACCCAGACCGAGCCGAGCCACAACCCCTGGTAAGGACATTCGAACTATCTTTGGGGGCCCGCTCGGTGGAGAGTCCGCTAGAAAGAGAAAAGCTAGAGCCCGAGAGGCGAGGCATGGCCCTCTGGAGGAGAAGTTTTCTCCACGCGCGGCCGACCGAGAAGAGCTACCGACCTTTAGCGAGCAAGAGGTCAAGGAATCCTCCAACCTCACAATGACGCCCTGGTGGTGATAGTTATGGTGGCCAACAACCGAGTTCATCGAGTTCTAGTAGATGGAGGGAGCTCGGTCGACGTTCTCTCCCTTAGTGCTTATGATGAAATGGGGCTAGGGGAGGAGAAGGCGAGGAGGAGCACCGCGCCTCTAGTCGGCTTTGGGGGCGAGCGAGTCATCCCCGAAGGAAGTGTAGAGTTGCCTGTCACCTTCGGGAGAAGAGCCCAACAATGTCACCAAGATGGTGGAATTTCAAGTCGTAGAGTGCCCATCCGCCTACAACATCATCTTGGGAAGACCTACCCTCCATGCTCTAAGGGCGGTGCCCTCTACATACCACCAGATGATGAAATTCCCTACCCCGCATGGAGTAGGATTGATCAAGGGAGAGCAGAGAGTCTCCCGAGAGTGCTACTACACGGCCATGAGAGGTGCTCAACCGATGCACATGATCATACAAGGTTCTCCTAAGGAGGAGCAGTCCGCCCCCTTGCACCTAGCTGAAGGGGCGGAGCAACCTCCCTTGGTGGTTTTACCAGAGGAATCCAAGCAAAGAGCTACTCCCACCGAGGACCTGGAGTCTGTCCCCCTCTTGAGTGAAGAGCAATGTGTCAAGATTGGCACAAGACTGGGGGCCGACTAGAGGGAAGAACTTATAAAATTTTTGAAGAAAAACTCAGACATATTTGCTTGGAGTCACGAAGACATGCCTGGCATAGACCCAAGAATCATGGTCCACCGTTTAAATGTGGACAACACCTTCCGACCGGTCAGGCAGAAGCGTAGAGTGTTTGACCAGGCCAGGAATGAGGCCATAGCAGAGGAGGTGAGGAAGCTACTCAGGGCAGACTTCATCAGAGAAGTGCACTACCCTGATTGGCTCTCCAATGTGGTCCTTGTCAAGAAAGCCAATGGAAAGTGGAGGCGTGCATAGACTTCACCGATCTCAACAAGGCATGTCCCAAGGACGACTTCCCCTACCTCGTATTGACCAAGTGGTAGATGCAACGCAGGGCATGAGATGCTCACTTTCATGGATGCTTACTCAGGCTATAACCAAATAAAGATGCATGAGCCCGACCAGGAGAAGACCTCCTTCGTCACCAGCCCAGGGCCTCTCTCTTGCTATAAGGTCATGCCATTTGGACTCAAGAACGCAGGAGCGACCTACCAAAGAATGGTGAATAGGATGTTTGCAAGGCAGATAGGTCGAATATGGAGGTCTATGTGGATGACATGCTAGTCAAGAGCCACCAGCGCATCAAAGACACCACCGACCTCACTGAAGCGTTCGACGTCCTGAGGAAGTATCAAATGAAACTCAACCCAGAAAAGTGTGCCTTCGGAGTGACCTCAGGGAAGTTCCTCGGTTTCATGGTCCACCAACGAGGAATAGAGGCCAACCCCGACAAGGTAAAGGCTGTCCTGGAGATGGAGTCTCCAAAGAACTTAAAACAATTGCAAAGTTTGAATGGAAGAGTAGCCGCACTCAACAGGTTCGTGGCTAGAGCGACAGACAAGTGTCTTCCATTCTTCAAGGTCCTTCGGAAAGGGAGCAAGTTTGAATGGACGGAGGAGTGCGAGGTGGCCTTCCTGCAGCTAAAGGAGTACCTCAGCTCGGCACCTCTACTCTCCAAGCCCGTCCAAGGTGAAGAGCTCATTCTATACTTAGCCGTATCAGAGACCGCGGTCAGCTCGGCTCTCATCCGGGAAGAGGACAGTGCCCAACTACCTGTCTACTACACCAGCAAGGCCCTGGTCGATGCCGAGACCAGGTACCCTCAAATGGAGAAGTTGGCGCTAGCCCTAGTGACCTCGGCCCGGAGACTAAGGCCGTACTTCCAGGCGCATGAGATTGTAGTCTTAACCAATCATCCTCTAAGGCAAGTCCTCCAGAAGCCTGAAGCGTCTGGGCGCCTAATGAAGTGGGCGGTAGAGCTCAGTGAGTATGACATCAAGTACAAACCGAGAACCGCCCTGAAGGGGCAAGCCGTGGCAGACTTTATTGCCGAGCTCACACCTGAAGAGCTCACGCCTGAGAAAGGAGAGCTGCCGACTGCGCCCACCGAGGAGCTCACTAGTGGGAAGGAAGAAGAGCTACCAACGGCGCCCACCAAGGAGCTAACTCCTCTGAAAGATCAAGCCCCTCCACAAGGAGGAGAGTCCGCTTGGACACTCTTTGTGGATGGTTCATCCAACATGAAAGGGTGCGGTGCCGGACTCATACTTGTCTCCCCGGACCGAGCCCATATTGAATACGCACTAAGGTTTGGCTTCCGAGCCTCCAACAATGAGGCCGAGTATGAGGCCCTATTAGCCGGATTGCGACTTGCGAAGAAGGTCGGGGTACGACGAGTGAAGGTACTTGGTGATTCTCAACTCATTATCAATCAGATCACTGGGGAGTACCAGACCAAAGGAGAGAGAATGGCAGCCTACCTGGCAAAGGCCAAAAAGCTTCTCCTCAGCTTTGAGTGGTGGGAAGTCAGACAAATCCCCCGCTCCGAGAATGCCAATGCGGATTCACTCGCACGCTTGGCATCAGCATACGAGACCGAGCTGAGTAGAACCGTGCCGGTCGAGTTTCTTCCGAACTCAAGTATTGACGAGTTGGAAGCTATGAATGTGGATGGAAACCCGGAACCGAGCACCCCTACTTGGATGAATCCGATCGTCAACTTTCTGAAGAGTGGAGAGCTCCCTTCTGATAAGGCAGAGGCCCGGCGACTCCAACGCCGAAGCACCACTACGTTTTGGAGGGAGACGTGCTCTACAAGAGAGGATTCTCCCTACCGTCGCCGAGATGCCTCACACCTGATGAGGCAAACTATGTTATGAGGGAAATCCATGAAGGGGTGTGTGGCAATCACTCAGGTGCTAGGTCCTTGGCTCACAAGATCATAAGGCAAGGCTACTACTGGCCTACACTCCAAGAAGATTCTAAGGCATTTGCCAAGAAATGTGACCAGTGCCAACGGTTTGCGGTCGTGCCAAGGCAACCACCTGAGCCTCTAACCAACGTAATGAGCCCTTGGCCCTTTGCTCAGTGGGGGGTCGACCTGATAGGACCCCTCCCCCAAGGAAGAGGCCAGACCAAGTTTGCCATTGTGGCGGTGGATTACTTCACCAAGTGGGCCGAAGCCGAGCCCCTAGCTACCATCACCGAGCACAAGACCACGGATTTCATGTGGAGGAACATAGTATGCAGGTTTGGCATTCCTCACGCGATTGTCACTGATAACGGAAAACAATTTGACAATGAAAAGTTTAAGTCTTGGTGCTCGGAGCTAGGTATCAAGCACCTGCGCTCCTCCCCTGCCCATCCTCAAGCAAATGGCCAAGTAGAAGCAGTCAATAAAATTATCAAGAAGAACTTGAAGACCAAGCTTGAAGGGCTTAAGGGGTTGTGGGCGGAAGAGCTTCCCAACGTGTTGTGGGCATACCGGACCACTGCTCGGTCGTCCACCGGAGAGACTCCCTACTCGCTCTCGTTCGGGGCTGAGGCAGTGGTGCCCGTTGAAATAGGCCTCCCCTCACCGAGGACTCAACACTTCAGTCCAGAAATGAATGAAGAATGTCTAAGGTTGGGCCTAGACCTCCTAGAAGAGCACAGGGAGACCTCCCGCCTCCGCGTAGCCGAGTACAAGAACCGGGTGGCCCGTTATTACAACTCTCGAGTCAAACCACGGAGCTTCAGAGTGGGGGACCTCGTCTTAAGGAAAGTGATGTTGAACACCCGGGATCCGAGCACCGGAGCCCTAGGCCCGACCTGGGAAGGGCCATACAAAGTAGTGGAGATAGTGAGACCAGGCACCTACAGGCTGACCGACCTCAATGACAAGGTCTTGCCTCACCCCTGGAATGCCGAACATCTTAGGATCTATTATCAATAATCTACTTGCTCTACTTTGTACTAGAACTCTACTATGTAAGATTGTCAAAAATCAATGAAGCTACTATGTTTTTCTCTACTATTGTAAGTGTATGTGTGGAGAGTGCAAGGTGTGGGGGCCAAAGCCAAAGTTAAAGAAGTGAATGTCTAAGTACCTTAGCCGAGCTCACGCCTAACCACCACCGAGACCCGAGGCTCGAGGAAAATTTCTAATTATGAAATTTAACTCGAGCGGGGGCCAACTACATCAGTACATTACAAAATCTACACCTCAAAATCAAATCAATAAATGAAGATAAAAAAAATTTTCGACAGAGCTGAGGCCTTAGCTACAAGGAAGTGCTCGGCTCACAACTCTACACCGAGGAGAGGGGCTGACAAGCAAACCTCCCTTGGTAAATTCAAGTCCTACCAGGGCGCAGGGCTACCTTAAGCCGTCCTTGGTGGACAATGTAAAAGGTGAAGGCTACAACCCACCAGGGAGTAGGGCTCACCCGAGCTGCCCCTCATGGATGGCCTCACCAAAAACCTAAGTGCATAAAGTCTATCTGGGTGCAGGGTTCACTCGAGCCGGCCCGGTGGAAGAGCGTAAATATTCTAAGGCTTCGAGTCTCACCAGGGAGCAGGGCTCCAACGAGCCCGACCTGGGGAGAGAAACCACATTAGAATTCAATAATTCCGCGAGACGGGGGAGCTCCTCAGGGCTCTCCCTAGTGGAAAAATTCTAAGTCTTATTCCACCACCAAGGAAGAGCTCCTCAGGGCTCTCCCGGGTGGAAGGACTTGGAATTCAATAATTCCGCCTAGACGGGGGAGCTCCTCAGGGCTCTCCCTAGTGGAAAAAGTTTTAAGTCTTATTCCACCACCAAGGAAGAGCTCCTCAGGGCTCTCCCGGGTGGAAGGACTTGGAATTCAATGATTCCGCCTAGACGGAGGAGCTCCTCAGGGCTCTCCCTAGTGGAAAAAGTTTTAAGTCTTATTCCACCACCAAGGAAGAGCTCCTCAGGGCTCTCCCGGGTGGAAGGACTTGGAATTCAATGATTCCGCCTAGACGGGGGAGCTGCTCAGGGCTCTCCCTAGTGGAAAAATTCTAAGTCTTATTCCACCACCAAGGAAGAGCTCCTCAGGGCTCTCCCGGGTGGAAGGACTTGGAATTCAATGATTCCGCCTAGACGGGGGAGCTTCTCAGGGCTCTCCCTAGTGGAAAAATTCTAAGTCTTATTCCGCCACCAAGGAAGAGCTCCTCAGGGCTCTCCCGGGTGGAAGGACTTGGAATTCAACAATTCCGCCCAGACGGGGGAGCTCCTCAGGGCTCTCCCTAGTGGAAAAATCCTAAGTCTTATTCCGCCACCAAGGAAGAGCTCCTCAGGGCTCTCCCGGGTGGAAGGACTTAGGATCGAACAATTCCGCCCAGACGGGGGAGCTCCTCAGGGCTCTCCCTAGTGGAAAAATCCTAAGTCTTATTCCGCCACCAAGGAAGAGCTCCTCAGGGCTCTCCCGGGTGGAAGGACTTAAGATTGAACAATTCCGCCCAGACGGGGGAGCTCCTCAGGGCTCTCCCTAGTGGAAAAAATTCTAAGTCTTATTCCACCACCGAGGAAGAGCTCCTCAGGGCTCTCCCGGGTGGAAGGACTTGGAATTCAATAATTCCGCCTAGACGGGAGAGCTCCTCAGGGCTCTCCCTAGTGGAAAAAATTCTAAGTCTTATTCCACCACCAAGGAAGAGCTCCTCAGGGCTCTCCCGGGTGGAAGGACTTGGAATTCAATAATTCCGCCCAGACGGGGGAGCTCCTCAGGGCTCTCCCTAGTGGAAAAATTCTAAGTCTTATTCCACCACCGAGGAAGGGCTCCTCAGGGCTCTCCCGGGTGGAAGGACTTGGAATTTAATAATTCCGCCTAGACGGGGGAGCTCCTCAGGGCTTTCCCTAGTGGAAAATATTCTAAGTTTTATTCCACCACCAAGAAAGAGCTCCTCAAGGCTCTCCTGGGCGGGAGGAGTTAGAATAATATAAAGATGAAGAGTAGCATGCAAGAGCCAAGGGTTGAAGCAACAAACTAGAATTTTCATTAAGGAAATATAAATGAAGCTGCTCGGTGGCATGCTTTAAGTACAAGATACGGTGGCCGACCACCTGGGAAAGACTACGACAAAAATAAGTTAAAGTTTAAAGGTGGACACGCCCCACCGAGCAGAAAACAAACGAAAACAAAGTAAACTCCAGCTGAGGAGGTCATCCCTCCGCATCAACATCAACATCAATGGTCTCTTCCTCGAAGACCTGATTACCACTACCACCTGCCCTAGCAGCCTCAGCCTCTGCAGCCTCAGTCATACTATTAACAAAATGAACCAACGCCTCCTGCACATACAAGGTGTCGAGCTCGGGAGATTTCTTATGGATGAGAGAACGTGCATACTCTCCCCCAACTTTGAAGAGCTCGGCCTCGAGTATCGAATATCTGGTGGTCTTTCTAAAGAGGTCGTTCAGTTTCTCTCCATCGGTGAGCTGAGCTTGAAGCTCTCTAATCTTCTGCATCGACTGAGAAGACACTTGCCTTTCCTTGCGAAGGTCGGTTCCAAACATACAACCATGGACTCACGCCTCTTTTAAACGAGCTTGTTCCGCCGCATTCGGCTTAAGTTGGGCAATTTCCTCTCTCTCGCCCGCCTTGACTCTCGGATGTTTCTCATCCCAAGAAGAGACATCATGGTCGTGCTCTGCAAAGAAAAGACATGAAGTCAGGAAAAGCTAAGTAAAAGTGAGGAAGAGGGAAGAGCACCTAGCAAGTCTACTTACCTGATCATGGCGACGAATAGCATCCTCATACTGACTCGGTGGTGTCCATATTGACTAACTCCGGAGTGGCCTCCTAAGACAACCTCCTCCATGCACCGAGAAGTGGGAGTGCACTGACGCTCTAAGGAAGAGGAGTCCTCTCCCTGGTCGTAAGGGACATCGCAGATAAGTCGACTCCCTCGAGAAGAAGACGCCCGAGCGCCTAAGACCTGGAGGAGCCCCAACCTGAGGAGACCGAGAGCGAACTCGACGAGGACGCCGCCCGCACTCGGACTCGAACCCAACCACCCCGCTCGACCTCTTGCGTCGGCCGATCATTGCCCCCCGAGCTCGACGACTTGCCCGAAGGAATTCAAGCGCGTCGGACGACATGTCCGAAAGGAGAGAGATGATCGGTTCATGCCTTAGTAAAATTCTCTAAAATAAAGAGTTATGAGCTCACTGGGTCAGGAAGTGAGGTGAGAGCAAGTCCGGAATCTAATAGCCTCTCTTCGGTGAAGCAGCGCAAAGAGGGGCGATGTTGGATGGGAATAGCTAGAATCCTGGCCACCACAGCTTTGGAAGATTTCGGTTGACTCGGACGTCCTCTAGGCCGCACTGAAAAATAAACCAAGTGTTAGAGAAGAGAACCTAGCACAACAGAGAAGGTTACCTTTGAATCATGCCCACCTGGAACTTGGAAGGAGCTAGGGACTGGGAAAACATACTCCCTCCCGGGCTCGTGCAACATCCAATCACCCCCCACGAAGAACCACTCGGCTTTCCAATTTTTAACAGATGAAGGGCTCTCTACTAAGGGCGCGTCCCTAGAAGCAAGGTAATACCTATGGTCCTCTCCCGGCAATACTTTCAAGTGGTAGAGGTATGCTATGGCTCTGTAGGAAGGGGTGGCCCCTCGCCCAAAAAGGTGCCAGAGAACCCAGCAGCTTAGCAAGATGTTCCAACCATTAGGACTAAGCCGAGCAGGGGCAATACCACTTCCGACAAGAAATTTTGAGGGAAGAAGTGTAAGGGAAGCCTAACTCCTGATTGAACATCTTACCATAGAAGGCCACCTCCCTGGTGGTGGGCTATGGGAAGTTCACCCTCGATGGGCACCTAAGACTAATGTAAGAAGGGATGTTAAACCTCTCTCCAGGTGAACCAAGCTCTCTTGGTCATAGTAGATGGAAAGAACGACATCTCTAACCCTGAGGTCAAGGGAATGACCCTCCGGAAGAGCACCTAGCTCTACCTCCGCTGCGAAGTCAGCATAGGAATATGAATCAGACGCGTGATCCGACCCTTCAGGATGAGCTCCCTCTAGTGACCTATAGCTCGATCCACCGTCTGACATCCTAAAATAAGAGGCTCTAAACTTAGTCTCTACTGTGGAGTGAGCACCTACCAGCTATACTTCAAATAAAATTAAGCATGGAAGAGGAGTGACCAGAATTGCATACCTGAATTTTGAAGGTGGAAGCTACGTTGTTTAAATTCGAGCAAAGTATTCGGTGTCACCTCCTAGCACTCCTACAAAAATGTCAACATCAAGTAAATTTGGTGAGAAGCTACTCGGTTTGAGTATCTCAGCCCAACACCGAGCAGATTAAACATTTTTGCAAGGAAATGAATTAATTCTACTCACTTTGGGGGCAGAGGAATGATCAAGTGGATTGTTCAAGCAACGCACCTGAGACAACAAAAATGAGTTCAATTAATCCATTAAAAAAAAAAAAAAAAAAAAAAAAAAAAAAAAAAAAGTGTTGCTGTGCACCGAACAGCCCTTTAGGGGCTGTTTTCAACATCCAAATGGCTAAGTATAAAGCCCATTATGCAGACATCTCATTTGTGGCCCAGCTGACCATTAAACCCAATTTGAAGACCAGGCCCACGGCCCATTTGATCCCAAAATCACAAGTTCTTGGGCCTATCTCTCTCATTCCCTTAAATGAGAACCCAACATTCATGTCTCTAAAGGAAGATCCAGCAGCTTTATTCACGTGGAGATGACTAGAGAACCGTGAACCGAGCAGATGAAAGAATTTCCCTCACGACGACGTGTCAAAAGTTTGAAGATAAGAAGAGGAACGAGAACCCAGCACATGGCACATTTCCTCTCTTTCTCTCTCTGGCAACCGTGAACCGAGCAGATATATAAAAATATATATCTTATTCTCTCACCGGATGAAGACACCAAACCGAGAAGATGAAAATTCAAAGAAGTCCTTTTCTCTCTCTTCAACGTTAAACAGAGAAGGAGAAGCCATTGAAATCTGAATTGAAGAATTCAAAGCTACCAAGTCCAAGGAAACCCCCCCTCTCTCTCTCCCTTCTCACGGCAGCCATTGATGGCCAAGAAATCAAACTCGAAACCGAGAAGCCAGGGCCTCCTCCTTCGATGGAGCTGATTCAAGCGAAAAATCCATGGAGGTCGAAGAATCAGATTTAAATTGAAGCTACAACTCGAATCAAACGAAAATAGAGACACGAAGCCACGACACCGAGAACCTACCAGCTCCCCCTCTCTCTACTTGCTGTCCAAATGAGGAGCAAA
The DNA here is from genome assembly GCA_028015215.1 of Gynostemma pentaphyllum. Taxonomy (NCBI): domain Eukaryota; kingdom Viridiplantae; phylum Streptophyta; class Magnoliopsida; order Cucurbitales; family Cucurbitaceae; genus Gynostemma; species Gynostemma pentaphyllum. Next base: position 7,951,391 of record CM051348.1, on the reverse strand, counting down.
GTCATCTTCTTAAAGCTAAATCGAGAAATGAGAACCGAGGAGTCTGGCGTAAAATCAGTTTCTCTCTCTAATACCGTGAACCGAGGAAAGAGTAAGTGAGAACTCCAAATCAAAAATCAAATTTGAGATTCGTATATCATCTCCACGACACTGACTACCAAGAAACGAGGCGGTTTCGAAGGAAAAAATGAAAAATCAATCTCACACCTACCGCAGACCGAGAACCGAGGAGGCTGAATCGACATGCTTTCTCTCTTCTTGAGCCATGAAATAGAAAACCATTGAAGAATCAGGTTTAAATTGAAGCTACAGGCGTTTTTCGTTTCTTCGTGGCTGCAACCGAGAACCGAGAACCGAGGACCCGATTCTCCCCATCTCTCTCTTCTTCACGATGAACCGAGAGCAGGAGAAAATTCAGAAAGAAAATGGCGAACCAAAGAGATTCATCTCGAAGTCGAGCAGAAAAAATTGATGGAGATCACCTATGCAAATCGTGAAGCCATTGGAGATGAAAACTCCTCCCTCACGCCTGCTCTCTCCATCACGAACAAGACCCTGAAGCTCCCTGGTCCCTTCTCACGCCTCAGCTTACGACAATATCTGGGAAATTGAAGGATTCAACTCCATCTTCCCCCACCAGCTGAGAACCGAGAGCCATGGGAGGAGCAGATTTATAGAAATTTCGAGCTATATAAAATTGAACGAAGCAACCACCCAACAACGAGATTCGAAGCTCTCATTCTCGCGTCTGAATTCAAACTAACAGAATCTAGCTCTTTGCTTTGGACCGAGAACCAGAAACCAAGGTCGTGGAACCGAGAATGGGATGATTTGGGCGAAAATCCATAGAATAAAATCTATTCTTCTCTTCTTCCTCACGGCAGGCATTAAACAGCCAGGTTGAAGCAAATCCGAGCTACAGATCGAATCAATTAAAGAGTTAAAGAAATACAAGAAATCTAGTTCATCTTCTCCCTCGATTGAACCATGAACCAGCCAACGTGAAGACCCAACCTGAAATGGACTCACGCAGAAATTCAAGGAGTCGTTTTTGATCCCCCTTTCTTCAAGTGTCGTGGGGGGAAATTCGAATGCAGGAGTTCGGTGTTCGGTTCAAAGCCAAAGAAAATAAAAGAATAAATTCTCTCTCCCTGGCACTGAGAACCGTGGACCGAGGTTTGAGAATGTCTCATAAAAACGGAGCAACAAAAGCGACCCACGGTCCATCTCTCATAATTCGGCTCAATTTCAAAATAGAATATTTAAAATTGATCTTACCTGCTCGCTGGTAGTCCCTCACGCCTCAGTCCACGGGTCGGAATTTGAGAATTAGAAGTTGAAGCTGAACGGAAATGACGCTTGAAGCAACATGAAAAGAAAAGAAAAGAAAATTAAAGGTATGCATTTTTCCCAAAAGAAATGACAAACTCCAGCAGGTACAAGCTGGTGGAACTCAAATCCTAACAAAAATTGGGGTTAAATCCACAACTAAGAATGAAAGCTGACTCGTGCTCTCCCTCGCAATTCGGTCCAACGATTTCAGAATTAAAAGTATAGAGTTTGAATTATTTTACCTGCTCACTGCTGGGTTCTCTCGCCTCGGTTTCGGGATGCTTTTAATTCAACACTCTTCCTGCTCACTGCCATGGTCAAAATTGAGAATGAAAAAGAATTATTATTAGTTTGAAAGCATGAATGAAGCTACAGCTCTGATGAAACTTAAATTCGACAAAAAGTGGTTAAGTTATTCATCACTCACCTCTAGTTTCTTCCTTGCACCGAGAAGTGAGCACAAAAATTCTCCACAAGTGTTCAAGAGAGTTAGACAATGGAGTGAAGAAAGAAACAAGCCACTACTTATAGTGGGACATTGTTGCCCCCCAACCGTTGGATTGAAAATGAAATCAATGGCTTGAAATTTTGAAGGGACCTCACACTTACAAGATTCCTTAAGGAGAGACATAATTCTAGTGATGGACTAAAAGCTTCCATGGAGGAGACAAGACAATGGCAAGATTCTTTTAGAATCTCCAAGTACAAGCTACCAAAAGGTGTGATTTGATTAGTCAAAAAGCTACACCATAGTCAAAGATGCAATTAATATACCACCTACCAGATCACTCCCAAGCAGTCAGGTGCTCTCCCTAAAACCCGAGAAGAGCACCAAACTCGGCTCGGGAGTGGGGGGCCACTGTTATGGGTGGATTTTCAAACAACTATATGACCACGTGGCACCCCTCTGGAGGCCCACGTGGGACGACCAAAGACCTCCACGACACTAGTGTAGTGGGCCGGATGAACACCCACCAGGCCCAATTGGGTGGGTGTCCATCCTGGATGATCACTTCAAGAGACTCTGGAAAGGGCTCGGCCTCAGGAAGAGGACCGAGCACCAAGCACCAAACTGATGAACTTAGCAAAATGAGCACGCTAGACCTGGCAAGGTGCGTGCTCATCCCTAGAAGACCAACTCACCTGAGCTAAGTAGAGCAGGTGGCCATTCATATAGAAGATGGGTAAAGACGGGCTCATAGGCCAGAAGAGGCATGAGCCCACCTGGTGTGGAATCATTTCAACACTAAGGCAAAGAGCCTGGCTGCTCTTCCAAAGGAAGAGCACCGACCACCGAGGCCCTCTCTCATACATGATATGCGATCATCCAATCGAGAGCCGGCACGTGGCCTAGGGCCTACGCCTGACACCTACACGGTAGGGTCATCATTACACCCCTCTTATAAATACCGGAGGAGACCCACTATTGAGGTAGATTACTTCTACTCCTACTCTGCTCGGCACCACCTCTGATCTGACTTAGGCATCGGAGTGGATAGGCCGGCACCACACCGGTGCTCAGTTGTTTCCTTGTGCAGGTCACCTCTGTGCTAGGTTCCAGGCTGCTCTGCTCACTTCTCACTCCTCTTCTCATTCTTTAAAGTTAGTTGCACAGTCACGGTCCGGGAGACACCCGACCCACAGGTCAGTTCCCGGTCCTCCCATTTTCACGCAACAACATACAGCAACTTCAAATGGTCAAGCCTGATGAAAGGGTTTTGTCTAGTTTTTTTTTCTCGTAAGACTTTGGAATGATTATGAATTTGGCTGCCTCAATCGATTGGAGAGCTGTGAATGAATTCTAGGTTATGGCCATGAGAGAAGGTGTGGGTTACACGGTGAAGAAAAGAATAAAAATATCAGAAAGAGGAATTGAGGGCTTGCAGGCAGTGACTGTCTTAGGAGTGTATATAGTCATTTTTATAACCTAATTACTAAATTAAATAAGAAAATCATTATTATTAAAAAAAAAATCTGATTTTATTTGACAACTCAATGAAATAATTCTCCTACTTATCTTTCCCAAATTTAACTTGATTCTCATTTAAAACTTATTTTGTAATTTTTTTTTTTAAATTCAATTCAAATCAATTTTAACCAAATTTGACACAATATTATTTTTATTCTAACTACAAAAATATTGGAACAAAAATTGTAATTATATTTACCATAATAATCTAGTTACTAATTTATAAATAAATAAAAATCAACTTTCTTTTCTCTTAATTTTTGTTTAACAACTAAAATTAATTTAAAATAACATCAGATGAAAATATGTGTCTACAAAATTATTAAGTTTGATATCAGAGAGAATGCCCCAAATATGAACAAATAAATCGAGAGATGATGGAAATGTAAAAGAATTAATTACACCAATAACCTATTTAATTTACCTAATTTCATTTCTATCGGTTGTGCACCTTTTATTTCAATTATACCATAAAACACCATTTATGGTGGAGATATTAGTGGATTCCGTTTTCATCGTTTACCTTTTTGCCCCTTTTCTATTTAATTATTTTTTTTGTTTCCACACCTATTTTTTTTGTTCCTTAATTTGCGGGATTTGATTTATCATTTTCTTATTTTTCCCTTGTTTAAAAACTTATTTTTTTCAGATTTTTTTTTTTTCATTTCTTGATTTCTTTTTCATTCAAATTCACTTTCTGCAATTTTGGTTTCTCTTAGTTTTTCGTTTTCCTTTTGTTTTTCTGTTTTCAGAATCGTTCTACGTCCATTTTTGTTTCACATTACTATTGTTTTTTCCTTTTCTCTAAAATACCCTTATTTACTATTTATACATTAATTTAACATAATAATTAAAATATATTCCTATTGAATTTCAAAAAAGGCATTGAAAATTAGGAAACCATGAAAAAAAAAAGATGAAAGAAATAAAGAACGAACGATCATCAATAATTGTAAAAAAAAAATTAATTTATATTAATTTTTTTTTTTATAATTTGGAAAAGAAACTATAATCTTGTTGTGGAAACATGATACTAGAGAAAGTAGAGTTGTGGAAATATATATATATATAGATGAAAACTTTTTCTAATTAAATATAGTTAAAATTGTTAAAATTACTTTCTTGTGGGAATCATAGAAAATATTCGAATTTGAAGGTAATCAAATACCCTAATTCCTGATCAAATACCCTCATACCTCGGAAAATATAGATTCTGGAAATTTCAAATTACCAAGATATTTTTAATTAACCCCAAACAAATAATATAATTTAGATGTCCCTTATAAGAGAGTCTTAGATTACAGTGAACCATAGTTTTTTTTTTTTTTGAGGTCGATGGTGATAATCTATCGAGGTAATTTGATATTTTGTCAAACCTGCGTATGCATTAATTGAGGCACAAATCCCTACATTGAAATAAACTTATAAAGTGAGTCATAACTTTTGGACGAATAATGTTTTTGGTTAACAGTCTGCTGAATACAAATTCATAATTTGGAAGAGCGAAAGAAATGAAATGAATATTAGAAGAAAAAATCATGTAAAGTCAGACAAACAAGGGATCCAATGCAAAGTCGTAGTCCTTAATTTTGGTTAATAGATATTTCAACAATAAGTCGAACTTTGTTGTTACATGGTTATTATATTCGATCATTTGCAACTTTGTGCAAGAATAGATATCAAGAAAACAGATATAGATAACAAGTTTAAAAAAAAGATCGGTGGGGAAGGGTGACTACCCAAAAAATAGCAAAAAACTCGAATTTGAGTTTTTTGCTATTTTTGTAAATAACTTTTTGGGCTTCTATTTTTGTAAATATTGGACATATGTATATGCAAGAGCTCCAAAAATATATATCTAAATTATCATCCAATTACAAATCTGAGAACACAAAACTTGCAGTTTCTGTTTCGACCTAGGTAACGTTCCAAGATAAACGTGAAGCCAAAAAAATCTTGGAACTATCACACCCAAAATAAAATCATTATGGAAGGACGTAATAGGCCCTGATATTTGGAGTCGTATCACGAGTCCCATCAAGAATTGCGACCATCTGGTCGCAATAATGAAATTCACTGCCAAATATTGCAACCAGATGGTCGTAATTTTTAAATTCACCGCCATAAATTTCATGAAATTTTAAATTTACCCCTCAGATTTGCGACCATATGGTCGTAATCTCACTTATATTTTTTTAAAAATATAATTATATTTTTCCCAAATGCGACCATTTGGTCGCCTTTCGCTTCTAAATTACTACCATGTTGTCACCTTTTGTGTGAAATTGCGACCACATGGTCGCAAATATTAATATATATATATATATTTTTTTAAAAAAAATTGGGTTACTTTGTGGAGTTTTACTCTGTTAAATTGGGTTACTTTATGATATTTAGATATGAAGGGAACTCTTGTTTCCATGTTGTTATATTTGATCATAGTGCTTTTGAAATCCAATATCCAATCAAGGAAAAGAAAGTGATGTTTAAAAGTGTGAGCATATTAAGATGATGATGATTCTGTCCAAATATTTGACCATGTGGTCGCAAATATTAATATATATATTTTTTAATCATTCATTAAAAGAAATAGTTTTAATTAATAAACACATACACACATTGAATAATAAAGTTAACGAAATATCTCATTCATCATCGTCTCCAAGAAGTTCGTCACATAAAGTCATCTTCTTCTTCTTCTTCTTCTGTTTCTTCATCGGATTCATTGTCTCGAATAAATTCAGAATCAATGCCACGTGCGTGAGAAGTGGAAGCGTTTGTATCATCATCATCATGTTATGTTATTGTTCCATCGTTCAAAGGACGAACAGTACTTGCATTCTGACCATCGTCGATTGCACGACATCTTATCTCATCTTCTTGAAAAGCAACAGCTTCCTCTACATGGTCGTCTTTCTCGGACAAGTTTGCTTCTACCTGGCGTGGTTTAACTTTACAAACAACTAACCAATCTGTCAGATCTTGTCTATTAATCGGATAGTTCAGGTAATAAACTTGAATCGCCTGTGAAGCCAGGACAAACCTATCAGCGGTGCGCATATGCTTAGACTTGTTTACCTCAACGATTTGTAAATGATCAATCTTACGGACTCGCCTCGTCTGGTTGTCTCGAACCAAGTGCAGTTGAACACAACAATGCGTTTTAGCGTCGGACTTGCGTATTGAATCTCAAGAATCTCATCGATTACTCCGAAGTAATCGTCTTCGTTTGTGTCGACCACGTGACCTTTTATGCAAACACCACTGTTGTTTGTTGCCCTGTACACTGAATGCGCCTTCGTTTGAAATCTGTAATCGTTACTGACGTATCCACCATACGACCTTGCTACCCGTCCAGGTCCCTTTGCCAAAGAAATGATGCGATGATCATCCACCGATAATGTAGGGGAGTCAACCTGTGTCATTGTTCACATACAGTAATGTTAGGATGATAGTAATTTTTTCAACAAAATGCCACGGTTTTTTTGACAATTTAAAATAACTCATGTATGCACTGAACCAAGAACGAAACTCTTTGTCGATTATTGACCCCTCCTCGGCGTCTGTAAGACCAACTCGTGTCATTCGAACGTATACGTTTAGAAATAATCTGTATGTTACAAAAATAGTTAGCAAATAGTTTGTTTATGCGATGAAATAATGTTAAGTTACAAACTCACTCTATGTAAGGCTCGATCTCTCCGAGCTTGCATAACACGTTTATCCGCATTACGTGATACTCAGAATCGGTCAACGGCCTACGCACTGATCTTCCAACTGTCATGCCAAGTTCCGTAAAAATCGACAAGTCGTTTATGTCAACACCTTCAAGTAAATTTTCGACAATGTTTCGTTTCGCCGGTCGAAACTGCTCTGCAATGTGTTGATCAAAGTAGTATGAACAACATGTGGTAGTCTCTTGCGTCAGGTACGCACTACAGATAGATCCTTCTACTCGTGATCTATTTCCAACCATCTTTTTCAACCGAAGTAAGTACTTGTGGGTACAAAACATAATTTACATTCGATGATCACTGTACTGATTTATACGCGTACATTACAAAATAACTGTGCTTACCTTTCAAATGGGTACATCTAGCGATAATGTACGGGACCCCCTAAGAATGCCTCGTATGGAAGATGCACTGGAAGATGCTCTATGGAGTCAAAAAAAGCCAGGTGGGAACATTCGCTCCAACTTACAAATAATAACGGCGATCTCTGAACTCATTGAAGCGACAGTAGCTTCCGTCAGCTCTGTACATGTCAAGTCCCTGAAAAAAACACTCAACTGGGCAAACGGCTCCCAATGTCTATTCTCTAGGAACGGTCTGAACGCAATGGGCATCAATCGTTGCATGAATATATGACAGTCGTGGCTTTTCATCCCGAACATGATATGTTTTTTAATGTCTATACACCGACTCAAATTCGAAACGTATCGTCCGGGAATTTGATGGATTTGATCCACTCAAATAATGTTTTCTTTTCATCCGTCGTCAACATGTACTTTGCTTTTGCGTAATTATGATTGTCGTCAGGCTCCAACTCAGGACGGTCACATATCTCCCGTATATCATAACGTGTCTTCAGATTGTCCTTCGTTTTTCCTGGAACGTTCAAAATCGTTTTGAAAATGTTGTCGAAGAAATTCTTCTCGATATGCATTACATCAAGATTGTGTCTAAGAAATTCTTCTCATTTGCGACCAGATGGTAGTATTTTTGCTACCATCTGGTCGCATTTTCCCGCCAAAATTTCCCGCCATTTTCCTCACTGCCCAGAGTCACATCGAGTCAGAATTTACGACCACATGGTCACTTTTTTTGGTGACCACTTGGTAGCTTTTATCCCACCAAATTATTTATAAATTATTGGTCACATAAAATCACAGAATTTGCGACCATCTGGTCACTTCTTAATGTGACCACGTGGTAGCTTAATTCCCGCCAAAATTTTAAGCTACCACTACTCACTAATGGTCACCAAAATTGCGACCATTTAGTCACTTATAATTGTGACCACTTGGTAGCTTTTTTTCCTCCAATTATAAGCTACCACTGCTCAATAAAGGTCACAAAAATTGCGACCAGTTAGTCACTTTTAATTGTGACCACTTGGTAACTTTTTTCCCTCCAATTTTAAGCTACCACTGCTCAATAAAGGTCACAAAAATTGTGACCAGGTAGTCACTTTTAATTGTGACCACTTGGTAGCTTTTTTCCCTCCAAAATTACGCTCCATTTTTTGCTACCAAGGCATATTTTAGTCATAAAAATGCCACCAGTGGGTCGTTTTTTTAGGTGACCAATTGGTCGCTTCTTTCGCGCCATAATTTCGCACCATTTTTTATGACTACTTCTACTTTTGGTCGCAATCTGGTCGCAAAAAAAGTGACCAGATGGTCACTTAGAGTCAACCTTCAAAGAAAGTGATCAGGTGGTCACCAGAAAACTACCACTTTTTTTGGTCGCAAATTTCTGGTCGCATTTTGACAGTTTTTTTTTGTAGTGATAGCTCATTTTTTATGTTGTGAAGAAACTCCCAGTAATAATTTAGCATGTGATCCTTTGATGTTACCTGGTTCTAATATCCAGTGCAAAATATTGCATGTGCATCAGCTGCATACCTGTCTCACATCAATTTTTAAGAAGCTCAGTAATGGAAAGTAAAGAAGTTCAGTCACGGTCACAGGATGCGATGGAAAGAAAATAGAGATCTAAAAATTCCACTAGGAAAAGAAGAATATCAATAAAAATCTTCCTCAAGGATGAGAATAATATGGGTTTGGTGAGGACTAATTTGTTCAAAACTTAATCAGGAAGGTTGTGTTAAAGAAAAACATGATGATAGGAATACAAGGAAAGAAGTAAAGGTGATATGAGGAAGCCAGATGCTAGAATGGGGCGTATTAGTAATAATAGGGACTGGAGAGAGTTTGTTAGAGAAGTGAGTTATAAATAGAGTTGAATAGGAGAGGTTAAGGGTTATCCAAGATATTGAGTAAAGTAGTCATTAGGCTATTGAAGGGGAGAGTTCTAGGCCTCTTGAATGCTTAGTACTCCTATAATTATTTTATTTTCATATTAATATAGTTTGGTTCCTATCATCAGATGCCTCCTTTGAGGTGTTCTAACTTCCTAAGAATTTATTTGTCTTTCACAACTCTTGAAAACAATCTTAATGATGGATGAGTTCTTTATTTGAATTTTTATACATTATCAAAATAAAACATATACTGCTTCTTACTGAAAAGAGAGAGAGAAAAAACCCAAAGAGGGTAGAAAGCTCAACTTACTTGCCAACACCAGGGAGTTGAGTGACATGGCTCCATGTATCCGTCAAGTACATCGCAGAGAAACGATGAATTGTTTTTGCCCTTGTTCTTTGTAGACCAAGAGGTTTAATAATGTTTTCTATCTGCTCACATGAAACGTTTGCAATAGCCTTTGCGTTGGGACACAAAGCAAATAATTTCGGTATAATAGCTCTTGCCTGCAATTGTGAAAATGACAAATCAGAGTGAGTCAACCTAAAATATTTTCAGGAAAATATATTGACTAAAAGAATGCATGATAACAGAAAAATGAAATGAAATCACCAATTACTAATTATCAAATTGACACAACAAAAGGGAGCAACCAAAATTAAGGCAGCAATCACATTCTTTAAAAAAATTTAGTAAAGACTAAAGTGTCACTTAAAACTCATTTTTCCTTAACAGCTGCAACTCTCTCTCTCTCTCTCTCTCTCTCTCTCTCTCATTAATTTAAGCCAATGTAAGTAGACACTATCAAATCTCAAGATTACCCTGGAAGGAAACCTAAAGGGAAATTTGAATTGACAAAAACACCACCTTTCCATCTAACATTTATGTAAGGCAAACAAGTTAAATTCATGACCAAAATATTAACATTTCTATTTCAGCGTCTTTATTTGTTACACATGTATCGATTTAATTTTTTTTTTCTAATTTAATGAAGTGAGCAACATCAAGTCTCGATTCGTTAATTATTTGTCATTCTTATGTTCCCAAGTTGATGTTTCCATAAAGTGAGAAGGAACAATGCAATGAGGTAAGAAGTTGGACCAAAAGAATTTACATTCCTCTTTAGATGTCTTTAATTGTTAAGAGTGTTTCAATATTGTCTATTAAACCACTCAACAGGTGAGCAACACCAACTTACATGCTTATCAATTTAGAGCATATGCGAATTATTGGTTATTCTGTGGGCTTAAATTAAATTTATTTCCATTCCCAGACGCTCGATAGGCAAATTGAGAAAAGAAATCATGGTAATGAGAATGAGAGGTAGAGTTAGGAATCTTACAATTATGTATTCCACTTGTATTCTCCTTCTCTCTCTTTCCCTTTCTCTTTCATGGAAAGCATTGAGAATCTGAATGGGTGGCCTCAATTCTCAAACAATAGTTCGCTCCCTTCTTTATTCCTAATCGCGCCCTGTCCCTTCCCTTCCCTTCCCCCTTCGGCTCGTTTTCTACGTAATATTAATTTTAATATTACTTGTCAAAAAATTAAAAAAAAATCAATTTTAATTATATTAAATATACAAAATTACAATGTTTTTAAATCTAATGGTTAATAGAGTTAATAACCTAGCTACTGTCATTACAATTATTTTAGGGGCAATTACAGAAATAGCATATTTTTGTATACTATATACTGAAATGTCAGAACTTTTCAAAAATTACTCAAATAGCATAATTATATTCAATAATTTATTGAAATAAAAAAATTTAATAAGTTCATTGAAAATAATAATAATAAAAAAATAATAATAATAATAACAATAACACAGAATGAAGCAGCTAATTTTGTAATGAAACACATGACATGAACATAACTAACATCTTATTGTAGAAAAAAGGTTATTAGTATTTTAATTTTCTCTAATAATTTTATTGTGTAGGCAACATATCCGATTCCAAAGAACTTTTATAAGTTCATCAATTGCTTCTACTGAGCCCAAGGAACTTCATTTTTTGGACACAAAATCTGAACCTTTGACCCATAATACCCATTTGGTTAACCATGTAGATCTGGTATCTTGGACTGCAATTATAACCGGGCTTATTCGTGCTGGATATAACGAGGAAGGGCTGTTTTATTTTTCTGAAATGTGGAGGCCGAAGGTGGAATACGACTCATATGCATATGCTATAACATTGAAGGCAAGGGTTGATTTAGCTACTTTGAATTATGGAAGGGCAAATGTCTTTAATTAAAAAATCACCTTGCAGAATGCCATTGATGCACTGGATATCTTGGAGAAGTCTAATCCTCTGTCTTCTTTGCAAAGAGAAGAGAGACTCAGCTTGAAAAGAAGCCTCCTGGACCTAATCTCTAAAGAGAATGCTTTCTGGAGGCAGAAATGCAAAAGCACTTGGTTGAAGAGTGGTGATGAAAACTCTAAATTCTTCCATAGCTTTGTGAAAGGGAGGCGTAAGAAGAGTTTCATCAATCAAATAGTTGCTAGATCTGAAGATTTGCTGCTGAATGAGGAGAATGTTGTGAAGGAATTCATTGATTTTTACTCCCAGCTCCTCACTGCCAAGGTGGGTAACAGCTTTAGGTGGAATGATTATGATTGGGATCCAATCTCTCAAGCTGATAATGAGGGTTTGACAGCCCTTTACTGAGAAGGAAGTCCTTGGCACAATTATGGACCTTGGCATTAATAAAACTCCTGGCCCCAACGGGTTTACCTCGGAATTCTTTAAAAATGCTTCGAACATCATCAAAGTTGATTTAATGATGGTGTTCTAGGAATTTTTTGAGAAAGGAATTATTAATGCAAGTGTTAATGAGACCTACATTACGCTAATTCTCAAAAAAGTCGATGCTTTAACAGTGAAAGACTATCGCCCCATTAGTCTCACGATGGGTATTTACAAAATCATCTCTAAGGTGCTAGCTGACAGAATTAAGGGGATCCTTCCCAAGACTCTCTATTTTTCAAAATGTGTTCATTGGTGGAAGACAAATTGTGGATTCTATCTTGGTGGCTAATGAAGTTGTTGAGGAATGCAGAAGAAGTAAGGAGAAAGGGGCGGTGGTGAAATTGGATCTTGAGAAAGCATATGATTGTGTTGATTGGAGTTTCTTGCTGAATATTTTAGTTAAGAAGGGCTTCAATTCCACTTGGTGTAATTGGATAAAAGGATGTCTTATGAGTATGATCTTTTCTATCCTTATTAATGGTAAAGGAAGAGGCAAATTCAAAGCTTCTAGAGGTATTAGACAAGGGGATCTCATTTCCCCATTTCTTTTCCTCATTGTAGCAGATAGCTTCAGCAGACTGATGTTGAAAAACCAGGCCCAACTAAATATCAGAGGTTTATTGGCTGGTAGTTTGGAAATCTCTCACCTCCAATTTTCAGATGACACGCTCCTCTTCTCCCATTTTGAGATGGGTTTTATTTCCAACCTTGCTAGAATCATCCATGAGTTTGAACAAGGCTCGGGCATGACAGTTAACAAGTCCAAATCCTCTGTTTTGGGCATCAATTTATAAGACTAAGATTTTAAAGAGGTGACTGATATTTTAAAGTACACAAGAAGTTCTTTTCCCACTACTTATCTTGGCCTTCCCTTGGGTGGCAACCGCTCTTCTAAGGTTTTTTAGGACCCGGTGCTAGACAAATTCAGAGAAGAATGATGAAGTGGAAAAAGATGATTTTCTCTAGAGGTGGTAGGCTTACCCTTGTGCAATATATCCTTAATAATCTCCCAACTTATTATCTCTCAGTCTTCAAAGCTCCTGTGCATATTACTAAATCTATTGACAAGTTGCTTAGAAATTTTTTTTGGGAAGGTGTAGATGGTGTTGATGGCCCTCATCTTGTTAGTTGGGACAAGATCCCCCCCCCCCTTTGGGCCTTGGAGGTTTGGCTTTCGGTGGTATTAGGAAAAGGAATGAGGCTCTTCTTATGAAATGGTTGTGGAGATTTCCTGAGGAGCTGATCTTCTTTGGCACAAATGCATTACTGGCATTCATGGTAGGGAGGACATGGGTTGGTATTCCAAGCTTAATCCAAAGAGCATCAATAGGAGCCCTTGGAAACACATTTTCAAACTCAAATATATGTTCAAGGATAATAGTAGTATTTTGGTGGGAAAAGGTAATTCTCTTCTATTTTGGGAAGACATTTGGGTAGGAGAGACCCCTTTGGCTTCCAGATTTCCTTTGCTCTTTAATATAATATTGCTATTTTGAAGACCCATCCTATTGCTAAGTTCTGAGTGGCTGTTGGCAGCTTTTGAAATGTGGGGTTTAGGGGAAATCTGAAGGATGAGGAATTTGGTTTGCTGGCTTGAGTTGATGAATCTGTTAAGCTCTATCAATATCAGTGAAAGAGGGGATACTAGGGTGTGGAGTCATGATGCTACAAATGGTTTTTCCTGCAAATCTGCGTTGATCTCCTTTAAAAGAACAGTGGTCTGGTAAGGGATAATAATCACATGCTCATTTGGAAAGGGCCCTACCCTAAGAAGATAAAAGCTTTCTAGTGGACTATTTTGAATGATGGCCTAAACTTAAATCAGAAAATCTAGTCCAAGAAGTCGTGGTGTGTTCTTCAGCCGAATTGGTGTGTTCTCTACAAGAATTGCTCGGAGTCTACAAACCATCTCTTATTCAGCTGTGATTATTCTCAGGCCGTGTGGAAGTCTCTTATGGTTACATTTAATATGAAGTGGGTTAGTCATAGAAACCAGTGTTGTTGAGGCGCTCGCCTATGGCAAGAGGCGAGGCGCCCAGCACCACCATCGCCTCGCCATGACCTCAGGCGAGGCACCTCACTAAAGCACTCGCATGAGCCGCTTTTTGATCTCCATTTTAGGGAGGTGATGGCGAGGAGGCGAGCTCCTTTGTGAATGGAGGTGCAACGGGTTAGGGTTTTTTTTCGTGAATAAGAGGAAAAACTATAGAGAAGATGAAGCTATTTCTTGAAGAAAAGTGAAGAAGACGAAGAGATGGGATGGGAGACTGAAAATGTATAGGGAATATCAAAATGATAGAGAGAGAGAGAGAGGCGGGGGATGATACTAATTTTCTCGGTAAAAACAATATTTAATGGATGGAGAGAGAGATGATTGAGATCTAACGGTTAGATTGAGAATAAGAAAAGTCTAGAATATGAAGAGATACATTTTCTACTTACCAACAAATCAACATTTAATAAAAAAAAAAAACAATTAAGAATCTGATGTGATTTGAAATAAAATCATTTTATAATTCTTTTAAATAAAGATAATATATTAAAAATAATTAAGAATATGATGTGATTTGAAATAAAATCATTTTATAATTCTTTTAAATAAATATATTATATTAAAAATAATTAAAGTTATTTATCCAACTATATTTTATTCAATATAAAATTTTTATATAATAAGAAATTAATTAATTATATATATATATATATTGTTAATTGATAACAACACTAAGAGAGCATATGCTTAATCTAAATATCGCCTTGATAAATAATCAAGATGAGGTTATATTTATAAATGAAAGTGAATAGATCCCACTATTCGCTTGACTGTCTATGAGCCAGATGGAAGTCTTGCAGTCATAAGTTGATAAAGTAGAGTTGTGGACTCAAGTTAGATATTAAGTGTATCTAAACTATCATCTGTACAGTATAAATTGAGACATACACTCTAATGAATATAGAGAATAATACTGTAGCATGTGTTTCATACCACATGTGCTGAATCGACCTAAATGGGTAATAGAAGTTAGATCTCTACTTCTTAATCATGTGAGACCCATGAGACTAAGAAGTCTTCAAGTACCCTTAAGATCTTTGACTAAAATCTTGAAGTTTCACTGCGATTTTGCTATCTTGGAAAGTTACCGATGGTCATGATAGATTCGATCTAATGGGACTTATCTAGAGAGCAATCGCACAAGTCTAATAGATACTATTTTTCAAAACTAGTATTTGAAGTCTTAACGAAGTTTTAAAATCAGACATATTCTTCCTGGAAATTAGCTTTTCTAGTGTTTGAAATTTGGCAAATATTTCAGGAACGTTCTTATCAACAAACTAAATATTAAAGAAAAAATAAAAATTGTTATAACACAGATGCTAATTGATCGATACAAATAAATTTGATAATTAATGAAACACATTTCTAAAGTTAGTTTATAATTAAAAAAAAATACACTGAAGACGGATCTTGAAAACCCGTCTTCAGGGGGAAAAATTTACTTAAAAACCAGTCCACGTGGCAATAAAACGTGTTTTGAAAAACCGTCTTCAGCCCAGTCACCTAAAGACGGGTTTTGAACCCCCGATTTCAGAAGAAAAATAAATAAATAAAAAATAAAGGACATTTCCCCAATTACTTCAAACATTTGGACATATACTTTAATACTTTAAAAAAAAGGGCTAAGTTGCAAAAAAATCCTGAAATTATAGAGTTTACATAAATGAAGTTAGATTAATATTCTATTACAAAAGTTTGGCTTCTTGACGTTGAGAAAAAATATATTTATTGAAGCAAGAAATTCCATCCATTCGTGCATGTTGATGGAGCTTCGTGGCGAAGTTAATGGCTATTTTACGATTGTTGAGAGCAGGGTCGGTCCTAAGAAAATAGGGGCCCAATGCGAATAATATAATTTTGGACTCCTACTATAAATTATTAAAGTTTAAAAATATTAATATTTATTAAAACACTATAACAACTAAATAATATAATAAAAGGATTTTAGACAATTATATTTTAGAAATATCTTATCCTAATCCACATAAATAAAGTAGATTTTTCTTTATAATATTTCATTAATTCATTTAATAAAACCCGACTTTTGGAACTAACGAATCTAAGATTTAGGTTCAAGGGCATGATGATTGACTATCTGTATACATATATAATTATAAATATAACACTATATTTTAAGAAATGGTAAATTTGTCGTTTAATATTGTAAAACAAAATATATTTGATTAAAATACATTGTAATTTAATGATAATTAAACACGCAAAAATAATGTCATCCATATTAAGCTAGAATAAAACGTCTGCGACTCAACAATGTGTCAACTGACCTACCCATTGTAACAGCGTAAAATGAAATGACAGACAAAAACAAGACAAAAAATTAAGAGGATGCGAAGCAGAAAAACTAAGCGGAAAGGACAAAAAAATGTAGCAGTGAAAGAATCAAAACAGATTTTATTTTGAAATTAAAAAAACAGAAAATCACCGCTATTTTAAGTAGCATTTTGAAAAGAAAAAAAAATGAAGAAGATTGCAACTAAAAAAAATCGAATCAGCCCTTTAAATATATAAAAATAAAATAAAAACTTTCAAAAAGTAACCGAATCGCACAAAAAATATAATTAAAAAAATAAAATTGTTTCAAAATAGTAGTTAAGATAGAGTAAACTAAAAACACCATAATATAAATAATAAGGGCAAATAAGTCAAACAAAAAACTGGTAACCACCGTACATAGCCTTAAAAGTGTATTTTTGTAATTAACATGTCTTACATATTACCACTCGCTCACTCTTCTTCCAAGACAAATATATTATTTCAGTACACTGAGATAGGAATATCTAAGATTACCCTTCATATATTTCATATGCATTGACTAGGTTCGTTTGGTATAGTTTCTCCTAAAAATATTTTGGGTTGAACATTTTAAAAAAAATACTAATGAAATGTTTCATCTAAAAACACTTGAGTATACTAAAAGGTGTTTTTGGAGAAAATATTTGATTCGTGACTTCTAAAAGTGTTTATAAACAAGTATTTCACTTAAAATAGTTCACTCAAGTGTTTTTAGATGAAACACTTTATTGGTATTTCTTTTAAAATATTTAACACAAAACATTTTTAGGAGAAGTTATATCAAATAGACCCTTGGTGTCTAAACAAAAAATCATTTACATTTCCATCCGTCAATGGATTCATCATAACAACTAACTAGGCTTCCTTTCCTTACAAAATTTCCTTACATGATATATTTGCTGAACAATACAAAATTTCATTTCCCATGAGGCAACATACGATCAGGACCAACTTGTTCTATCAATGACAATATAGTTAACATACACAAAAGATCACCACTCAGGAAGATAATCAAATGAAGCAAGTATAAGGGTGTGTTTGAGAATGCTTGATTAACAAGCGTTTTTAGTAAAATCAATTTCATTACAAGCACTTGGATAAAAAGTGCTTAAGCATAAATCATTTTATGTTTGGTTTTATGATTTAATAAGTACTTTTATTTAATTAAAAGCACTTTTGATTATTTTAATGTTTAGTGGTAACTTTTTTAAAATGCTTTTTTATATTTGCTAAATTACTACAAAGGACATATTTAAAATTGAATAACATCATATACATATAACTTCATAATTATTATATTAATGATATTTAGTTTTAAGTGTTTTTTAATTATTATGATGATTTAAAATTTTTGTTTACAAAAATATCAATGACATTATTTAAAAGATTTTTTTTACTAAGAAACGTGATAAATATTAATAGAACAATTTAATATCCAAGTCAAAATTTTGAAGGAAAAGACTAACGAGATTCAAGAAGGTTTACAATTTGATCTCGTTCCCTTCTATCTTCTTAAATTATAAGAAAGAAGATTCACTATTTTCAACATATTATATGTGGGAAAAAACATGTTTCCATCATAAATTGTTCCTAACACCTCGTCCCATGTCCACTCAAAATTTTTATAATATATTTATAACCTAAAAATGTGATTTTTGTCTAACAAATTTATACTTACACTGACAATATTATATAAAAGTATCAAGCAAATAGGAAATTGTAACAAAATATAATTCTTCACAAATCCATATCAATCAACAAAGTAGTAGGAAACTCCCAATCCAACAAAATAACTAGAAGATCCAAAACACACAAAGTTAACAAATCCAAAAGACACAAAGTTAGCAAATCCAAAATACACAAAGTTAGCATATCCAAAACACATCAACATAACCTAACACTTTTTTCTGTTTTAAGCCATGCAACTTGTATCTCAGACTTTCCTATAGCAGCAAATATTTCTCTATATTCTCTTTTGGCAAAAATGTCGCCAGCCTTCATATACAACTCATCACCTTCCACTATCCCAGGTAGGCATTTTAAAGTGTTCATCACCTCAAGAATACTACATCCCGCTGAATCCTTTCTTCTATTTTCTATGACTTGACAGATACGATCCAACGATTCAGATAATTTTGTAGCTGCTCCAACTCTTGGCCCAACTTTTTTCTTCGTTTTCTCTCTTTTGTGGGTATGTGCTTCACTAGAATCAACATCATTGGTAGCACTCTCCATGTTAAAGTCATCGTCATTGAACTCTGTGTCTCTAACTGTATCGTCATGGTTACCCTCATCATTATAATTAATTTGAAGTAGACCTTGAGATGGGGGCCAAGCTCCTTCAATTACCGCGACATCTTTAAAAAGAATATCCAACTGTTCCACTTTTTGTAGCCCTTTTGTTCAAAATTTTGCTGCCTCGGGAACAAGCTACAGAAGATAACAAGTTTATATTGAAGCATAACCATTTTTACCAAAATTTCGACAGAATATGATGTATCAATAAAATCTCAGAAAAAGAATCATCATGGGTTAAATGAAATAAATAAAAATGCATCAATAATATCTCTGAAGAATCTAACATTCAAAGTTAAAATTCCATCCAACCAAAGAACCCCTCTAGAGAAAAGAATACCATTTTTTTTTCAATGAAATAAATAAAAATAAACCTGATCGTCCATTTAAAATGAACCAAAATACGTACTAAATACAAATGCAAATATGTCTGTCCACATAAAAAATGCTTTTTTTTTCAACTTAATTATTTCAAATGGTTTTTCATAAACATGATCCAGTAGTTGACTTAAGAATTGATTGACTATATTCATGAAAGCCTACTTTTGACCATATTCCAAAACGCATAATGGCTCTTTGAGAAAAAAGTCTTAAAATGGCCCTAACCTTTCAAACAAAGATAAACTAATCTCATTTTCATAACAAAAAGAAATGAAAATTCAAATCATGAAATCAGATTTATCCCAAAATAAACAAATATTAAAAAAACGATAGCAAAGCATTTGAAAATTGTTAACCTCTTTTAATTTATTGAAATATTATATGAAGGAACATAGTCACTGTAGTACACACCAAGGCATCACATAAGACCAACAAAAACAAAATATACATGCCTCAAAAACCACAAATGATTTAAAATTTAGAGATAGTCACCTTTAATTTGTCGGTCCTCCTACCATTGATTAGTTGCATCAATTGTTTGTCTTAAAGGATCCCAACCTAATCCTGTATCAGTTCCAATCAGAGCATTCCAAACTTGCCAATCTTTCCTGAACGCCGTCCATTTGTTCTTAAGTTGTTTGAATCCATAGTTTCTTCCCGTCTTTTCTCTAAATTTCTTAGTCACATTCCTCCATCCAATTTTACTAAAATGACAATTTGGTTTATTCCCATTTATAATCTCAGAAACACACACTTGTATAAATACGTCAAGAGTAACATCATCCCAAATGGCCTTTGTTGGCTTGTCTTTTCCATCAGTAGTAGCTATATTCTTAGACATTCTATAAAGTAAATTATAATCACCAATCAAACAAACAAACAAAATCTACAAAGTTGTATAAAAATATGCATATGAAATCTTCAATAAAAAATATGTATCAGTTGGTTTCATTCTATAAAATACAGCATAGAGAGAATCAATGATATAAAACACAAATTACAAAAATAATAGGCACATTCACCATCTCTTATGCTAAAAAAAACCATAATCTAGAGTTGTGAAAATTCAATTTCAGTTAACAGTAAACATATTTCCAGCTACTCCTTACAAACCAAAGCAACAACTTCTGTCCATATATCTACATTGATGACATTTCCTCTTCCTAGACTACTTAAAACCATCCACAACAGCTTTATGACATTTCCTCTGGTTTACACCTTTTTTCCACCATTTCATTTAACATCCTATAAAAAAAATTCCCATTTTTCTCTTAAACCACATAATTTTTCTCTCTCCCTCAAATCAATGGAAGAATGTTTCAGTGACTTGGAACTAGAACCTGATTTTAAGGAAATCTTTTGCAGCCATAGAAATATTGATGATAGATTGATCAAGAGGAAGCAAAGGAGTGGTGAAAACATTGAAAGGGAAAACATCATATTTATAGAGGAGTGAGGAAGAGAAACTAGGGGAAATGAGTGTCTGAAATTCGAGAGCCTTGGAAGAAGACGGGGATTTGGCTTGGAACTTACTCAAGAGTAGAAATGGCAGCTAGAGCTAATGGTGTTGCAGCAATAGCAATCAATGTTTCCAATTTATCAGTTTCCAATTTTACTTATCAGCTTTACTAAAACCCAATATTTATAAATAGAAATTAGTGTTAAATCGTTAATAGGATAGAAAACGGAGAACATCTTTTAAGAAAAACTTGTAGTATCAACAGTTGAAAGAAACAAAGAGAGACAAGGAAAATTTCTCCCCCATTAATCATATCTTCATAACACTTTTCACGGATAACCAACATCCCTAATTTCATTCAAAACAAATATAAAACATCCATAAAACAAACTAACATTCCATACAATTGAATCAAGAGCAAGAAAGAGTTAATAAAATTTTATTCCAAATAGCACACTGAATGCATAATCGCATATGCAAATATATAAAAACCAACATTTCACACTATTAAGGATGCTGTGGGTTTGGAAGTTTGATGTTAGGGAGGGTTTCTCTTGCAAGTCTGCTTTGAGGATGCTGTGGAGTTCGTCTAGGCCTGTTAAGGAGTTTGACCACTCTCTGATTTGGAAGGGTAAATTTCCTAAGAAAATAAAAGTTTTTCTTTGGATTGTTGTTAATGGTGGCCTCAATTCCAACCAAAAAATTCAAGCTCGGAAGCCGTGGATTAGTCTACAACCCAATTGGTGCTGCTTATGTAAGAAGAATTCAGAAACTACCCATCATCTTCTCTTTGGCTGTATGTTTTCTCAACGAATCTGGAATTCTTTGTTTAGTACCTTTAATATGTGTTGGGTTAGCCACTTCGACCCGAGGACTAATGTTCTAGCCCTTTTGGAAGGCTGCAATCTCCCGGACAAAAGTAAAGTGTTATGGATTAATGCGGTGAGATCGATCTTATGGAATATATGGCTTGAGAGGAATAGGAGAATTTTTGTGGATACTTGTAAATCTTGGGATGTTATTTGGGATTATAGTGTTCTTAATGCCTCTCTTTGGAGTGCAAATTGTAATTTTTTTTGTAACTATTCCCCTTCTACTATAGCCTCCAACTGGTTGGCCTTTTTGTAATTCCTTTTTGGCCTTCTTTTGGCTCTTTCATTTATCAATGAATAGCTTCGTTTATTATAAAAAAAAAAACATTTCACACTATTAAGAGCAAAGTTCAAACACTTGGACCTCTTCTATTAACAAAAGATACAATAATAATTTTAGAGAAAACAGAAAAATTGCTGCAATTAAAATGAAGTTCTCACTTCTTAGATTAAAAAAAAAGAGAGCCACGAAATACAACGTATAAAAAAATATACCTAGATCTTTGATGAAGCACGTTCTTCTAGGAAAATAGGAACAATGGAGCTTCGAGCTTCGACAATGAAAGTGGAGCTTGGAGCTCCAACAATGGAGGTGGAGCTTGGAGATCCAACAATGGCGTTTCCTAGAGAGATCAGCCGAAAAAGAAAGATGGGATGGAATTGAAAATGAAATTAGGGCTACAAAAGACAAGGGTATTTTGGTATTTCGAAATTTTTACTTAAATTATGAGGTGCTTCCCGGACAATCACTTGGAGAAAAGCACTAAAAACCAACTTTTCCAAAAATCACTTTTTAAGTGCTTTTAACTTTTCCATAAATCACTTTTATATTGCAGCCAAACATGAAAAGTGCTTTTACTTGTGATAAAAGTGCTTTTAACCATAGGAAAAGCACTCCCAAACACACCCTAAGTCTATTCTCTCTCCTTCGCAAAAAAGTTTATTCTTTCCAATATGCTAAGCATTATCACCACAAGAGATAAAGCATATCAAAACCCCCCGCTACTATACAGCGAGATCCAGAAAAGATTGACATAATGAATCATTCAAAAATTACGTATAAAATGCAAATTCAAAAATTTGGGAAAAGAACTAAACTACTGGAGCGTGGCTAATTGACCATTTGGGAACCTGATAAACCCTAATTGCTTTGAATCGAAATTAATTTAATGCCAGAAAAAAAATGCTTAGAAAACACATAACTCACATCAAGAGAGAGAGAGATTTTACCTTAAAACTTCATTATCTCTCTCAAATTCGCTAATTTCTGCGAAGAAATTCTTAAGTAGCAAATCATCCTAAGTTGTTTAAAATATTCTTAAGAAAATCTTTAGACCAAATTCCAATTTGATAAAGCCAAAATACTCTAAAATCAAAATTCAAAGAAAAAATAACATGATGAAGCTAACATGACGAGCGAGGCTGTGATGCACGACGGAGCAATCAATACAAAGGAAGATCCCGTAAGTAACAAATGCCCAATTTGGAGTCTTCGCATTGCAATAGAAAAAACTCTTAAAAACCACAAAAACAACAAAGTAAGATATTTTGATTTAACAATAGATAAAGATATCAGTTTAATAAAACACAAATATAAAAGAGGAAATATAATAATAGTCTTATGAATGAAAGAGCAATTGGAACAAACAAGAAACTAAGGAATAAATGGAGAAAGGATGTGATTACCTTGTTTTGTAATTGGATCTAAACTTTTTGAAGGCAAAGTTCCTATCGGTTAAGGTATCAAACGCCATTCGAGAGATTTCTATACCAAATCGAAGCTTGAGCATCTATTCCTTCAATCAGGTTAAAAAGCGTAAAAGAAAGTTTTTTCCAGGATGAAACAGGATTCTAGAAGAGAAAATAGGAGTAACCATAGAGGAAGAAGCACATACCCATATCCTCCACTTCCTCTAGATAATCATTATTCTCTCTCGAGAGATGGGAAATAATCTTCTCCCTTGTTGAATCTATAAAAACCAGTAAAATAAATTATCAATTTCAATTGAAAAGTGGGAGAGGGAGAAATAAAGTCTCACATGCTAGAAATCCTCCTCCTTACAGCAATCTCTTTATTGCTGCTGGATACCACCATTTTTGGCTGATGTTCACCACTTTTATTGATGAAATTTCAATACGAAATCATAAGTTATACTCATAATATTGAAAATCAAAGAAAACGTGCAGCCTTCAAAACACAAAGTTTAGGAATGGAGAGGGGATGTGACAGAGCTGGAAGTAAAAGTGGGCTGGACCTTGCTTGACTTACTCTATGAGCGAATGTGTTTAAGGTGGCCCAATACCATTCCCATCTCCATTCCTTACTGTATGAGCAAATGCGCAAACCATAAGCCCTTCCCTGCAAATATTATGTGATATCAGAAGCTCAAAACCAAAAGCTGATGTAAGAAGTATCCCTTCCCTACAAACATTAAACCAATTGAAATGAGAACTAGCCTTAAGACTGAAAACACATTTAATTGGCAACCATCTATAATTTTAATATAAAATTAAATCAATCCATTTAGGTACAGATTCTATTATTTTTTCCCTAAACAAAATGTAACCAATATACATTTTTGTACACATTTCTCTTCGCGCTCATGTCCAATAACAATTGGTATTACATCCTGTACACTCCTACCTGCATATATTTAAAAACAAAATTATTCCACCATTAAGTACTTTCGACAATCAAGAACAGAAAGAAAAAAAAAAACACACAAAAGATGCTCCAATTTCAGCCTGCCATAAATCTAAGTAATTAATAAAAGGTAATCATCTACTAAAGGCCAACATTAACAAGTTCAATAAATAACATCAATAGCAGAACTTAAAAAAAAATAGACTACTAATAATGTATAAAAACAAAAACTTGAAGCAAGCTAGATTGCTAATATTTTAATTATAAAAAATAAAGACCAATTTGATCCAAGAAAATTACCTAAATGTAGAAAGTAAGAGCCAAAATCCAAAAGGAAATATTGTAATTAGAACAAAATTACTTTACGTGCAACAGCTTTGTGTGGATGTAAAGCTTCCAAACCATATCATTCCAATTTCCAAGGCGTGCTTACCGAATGAATTTTGAACGCTCCTCATGGCTGGCCTCTGGTCCAGGCTTTGTGTATCCATAAGGGATAAAAGCCTCATAAATTGCATTAGCAAAACCATTTCTTCCAACCTCAATCATTGCATCAATTTCATCATCAGACCAATCATCCAATGTTATTGACAAAACCTGAGTCAAAACCAATGATGGAAAGAACATAATTGACTAATTCAGAGCAATCCACTTAAAAACAACCAAGTGCATTTCGAAAAAACATCAACAATTGATTTTCCCGCGAGTTACTTGAAAAACTCAACGTGAATGAAGAACTTTTAGCATAATTATCAAATAGATAAGTCCTAGCTACATTAGTAAAACACTTCTAATAATAATGATAAGGAAAACTTGAAAGCCAAATAATTAGTTTTTATTGCACTTGCCAATAAAATCATATGTTATTGAATGTTATTGAATCCTCCTTTCAAAGGAGGAGGAGGTGAATTATGGAGAGC
The DNA here is from genome assembly GCA_028015215.1 of Gynostemma pentaphyllum. Lineage (NCBI taxonomy): Eukaryota > Viridiplantae > Streptophyta > Magnoliopsida > Cucurbitales > Cucurbitaceae > Gynostemma > Gynostemma pentaphyllum. The sequence goes on along the minus strand of CM051348.1, from coordinate 7,926,408 downwards.
TGGAATATTTGCAATTACTTAAAGAAATAGGCGGATCTGTAAAGATGTGATCCATTCATCGGATTACGTTTGGGAGTTGGCACATGTAAATGCATCTTTTTGGGTGTCAAGTACCAATCTTTTTTGTAATTACCCTCTTTTTTTTATTACTAACAATTGGGCCGCATACTTGTAATTAGGTGGCGGCCGGGGTTTGTGGTGGGGTATACGGTTACTTTTCTTGCCTACATTGTGGCTTCTCTTGTATTTGTTGTTTTTTTTTTCTGTTTTTGCTTCTCTTTCATTATATCAATGAAATGGGCTTATGAGCCACTCTTTTCAAAAATAAAATCATATGAATTTAGAAAGAGCATTGCAAGTATTTCACCATTTCATTTATGTGAATTTGGTAGCAGGAATGCTTAAATAGGGTAAAAATATATAATCAACCTGTAAAGATCATACATTAGAAATGTAAACAAAGATAGAAAAAACATAGATAATATGTTAGAAATTGATTAAATTATACTTATAGTCAGAAATGAAGACCCTTTTAAAAGCCTTAGCAGCAACGATCATTTCATGTTGAGCTTGAAGCTTGAAAATGGCTTACAATCTCCACATGATGGGTAGAGAACCATTGACAATTAAAGTATTAATTTTTTGTTTATTGAAAAAAAAAGATCTTTTTTATTAGTTTTTAAATGTAGAAACTAGAAACCTGACATGTCAAATGCTTACTTTCTAATAATAACTTGCTTTCTTGAATTACTCTTTGAGAAATGACAATTCAAGAAACCAAAGAATGATTTAAAATCGCAGAAATTAACTTAAAATTTTTCACATCACACTTGGATTAGAAAGTGCAAGTGCACTAGAGGAAATAATACACATTATGTGTTAGAAACAAAAAGCGGTCTTTGATTTGTATTAGAACAAAAATAATAGACCCCCAATTCAAAAATGCACCTTTATAAATCAGTCTTTGGTTCTATCACCCATATGATGTACCATGACATAACCATGTAATTCAGTTCTCTCACCAACTTACCCTCCATTTTTGTGCCTTTAGTGGGC
>CM051348.1:7892852-7915352 GCA_028015215.1 Gynostemma pentaphyllum | reverse complement strand
CCCGCACACAAAGGTTGTCAAACAATGTATAGAGGTTATTTTGACAAGTTTTGTAGGCACGTTAGGCCCCAGGACACAACATTTCATGAATTCTCGCATGCCCCTCCGGCGCCTTCTTGGAGGTTGTCGTGGCACCATGCCCATGCCCACGGCCCACGACACCATGTCGCCCGTGCACAAAGGTTGTCAAACAATGTATAGAGGTTATTTTGACAACTTTTGTAGGCACATGAGGCCCCGGGACACAACATTTCATGAATGCTCGCATGCCCCTCCGGCGCCTTCTTGGAGGTTGTCGTGGCACCATGCCCATGCCCACGACGCCCCGACACCATGTCGCCCGTGCACAAGGTTGTCAAACAATGTATAGAGGTTATTTTGACAACTTTTGTAGGCACATGAGGCCCCGGGACACAACATTTCATGAATGCTCGCATGCCCCTCCGACGCCTTCTTGGAGGTTGTCGTGGCACCATGCCCATGCCCACGACGCCCATGACACCATGTCGCCCGCACACAAAGGTTGTCAAACAATGTATAGAGGTTATTTTGACAAGTTTTGTAGGCACATGAGGCCCCGGGACACAACATTTCATGAATTCTCACATGCCCCTCCGACGCCTTCTTGGAGGTTGTCGTGGCACCATGCCGATGATGCCCACGCATGACACGGTCTCGATGTCTCCCGGCGAAGTCATAGCTAGAATGCTCCGATTGCCATGAAATTTTTTTTGGGAGTCAATCATCAATAATAAGGAGCTCCCACAAATTTTCAGAATTTTTCACGATGTTTTGCTATTTTTTATAATTTTCCTTAATTTTTTTATTAAATAATTCATAAAAAAAAAATTATTTGTCCAAAAAATATGAAACTCATTTTTTAAACTCATTACATGATCCTAGATATGGATCCATCATGCCCATGGAAGGAATCAATCTAATACTCAAGATTTTTGCCCGAGTGACTCCTCGCCGCTTTGCACGTACAGGCCTGCCCGGACCAAAAATGCCTCGGATGTACTATATAGGGGCGACTTGGCCGCATGGGCAGGCGCGGGGTGCCCCTATATCACGACCCGCCCCTTGCCCCACGCCTCGCCCATGGGGGCTATGCTTGGGGTGTGGTCGTGTCGTCGAGGTCCGATGGTGGCGGCCGGTGGCGGCGGCGGTGGGCGGCGGCGGCGGCAGGGCAGGGTGTCTTGACACCCCGTCGAGACCCTCGCATGGCGCTCATTGTCGTCGTGTTGGCTTCCCGTTCGTGCGGCTTTCGACTAGAAGGGAGTGGCGGCGTCGGATACCTTGTCCACGTTGCATTCGGTGTGGGTTGGGCGTGCTTGCGTTCAGGGCAATTCCCAGTGGCATGTTCAACAATGGGGGCGTGCTTGTGTTCGGGATAAATCCCGGCGAGCATGGTCAACAAAGGGGCGGTGCTTATGTTCGGGTAAATCCCGGTAAGCATGGTCAACTATAGCGGGGCTATGCTTGCGTTCAGGGCAATTCCCGGTGGCATGGTCATCAAACAACCTACGCCGATGCGGCGTTGCATGGGACCACGATTGTTGACTCTCTCTTCAAAGGCGAGGCGGTGTCGGATCGGATCGGCATACCCTTTCACCGGGGGGGCAGGCGTGTGATGGCGAGTTGAACTTCGGTGCGGGCTTGGTTACAAATCTTGCATGGTCGTCGTGGTCCCTCCGGTTCGCGAAGCCTTGCTTAGGGTCAGGCTTGCGTCGGGGAGATGAGCTCCTCACGCGCGTGTCCCCTCACGATGAAAGGGCGTGCCTACGTGATGGCATCGGATCGGATCGATAGGGGTGCGGGAGTTGGATGGCGGTCGAACTAGGTGCGTGCTTGATTTTGATTGCATGGATGTCGCGGTCCCTTGGTTATGAGCGACAACCTTGCTTGGAGTCGAGCTTGCATCAGGCGAGATGAGCTCCTAGCGAGCGTCCAACCTATCGAATGAGGGGGGGCATCGTCGGTCTCCTAGTCATGATGGGTTCGGTGTGGGTTGGACAATGCTTGCGCCGGCGCGCGTTTTCCCAGCGAGCATGGTCAACAGGCGGTATCCCCGCCGGATGCAACATTGCATGGAGCACGACTCTTGACCCTCTCTTCAAAAGAGATGGTGTCGGATCGGATCGGCATACCCTTTCACCAGGGGGGGCAGGCGTGTGACGGTGAGTCGAACTTCGGTGCGGGCTTGGTTACAAATCTTGCATGGTTGTCGTGGTCCCAATCGATGAAATGGCGACAACCTTGCTTGAGGGTCAGAGCTTGTGTCGGGGAGATGAGCCCCTCACGCGCGTGTCCCCTCACGATGAAGGGCGTGCCTACGTGATGGCATCGGATCGGATCGGATCGACACACCCTCCGTTCGGGGTGCGGCGGTAGGAAAAGGCGGTAAAACTTCGGTGTGGGCTTGTTTTTGATTGCATGGTTGTCGCGGTCCCAATCGATTAAATGGCGACAACCTGCTGGATTCGGCGTGCGTCGGGAGAAGGCGGTTGGGAGGATGTATGTCGCGCCGCGGCGTTGCGGGCTTGGCCCGGCCGGCGATTCCTTGCCTCGGCTTGCTGCCCCTCGTCGCACGCGCTTGCGGGGTGGGGATAGTCGGGTGTCGCCCAGGCCCGTGCGCCGCGGCGTGTGTGGTGTCCGGTCGTTTGGGTCGCCGGGCTCGGTGCTCGGGCATCGGCGCCGGCTCCGGCGGCCCCGGTGTCAGCGTCGGTATTCGTTGGCCCCTCTCGGTTCTTGCGTTGGTTACCTCGCGCGATAGAAGCGCCTAGTCCCGTTGGTCCCTTTCTGTCGGCGCCCCGGCGTAGGCGTCAGCGCGGCAGCGAGAAGCCCGTGTCGCGTTCGCCCCTCGCCCGTCGGGCGGGTCCCGGCGCGGCGTCAGGCCTTCGGTCCTCGGATGCGGTGGGTTTGTGCGTCTCGGGTCCCCGGCGTGTTGCCTAGAAAGAAAGAGCTTCTCGCTCTCGGCGGATGGCGGTCGCGTCCGCTCGCCCGCGTTCTCCCTCGGGGTGCGCGGTGCGGTCGGCCGCGAGCTTGTCGAGAGAGGAATGCTACCGGTTGATCCTGCCGGTAGTCATATGCTTGTCTCGAAGATTAAGCCATGCATGTGTAAGTATGAACTAATTGATTCGTGAAGCTGCGAATGGCTCATTAAATCGATTATAGTTTGTTTGATGGTACTGCTACTCGGATAGCCGTAGTAATTCTAGAGCTATCGTGCAACAAACCCGACTTCAGAAGGATGCATTTATTAGATAAAAGGTCGGCGGGCTCGCCGTTGCTGCGTGATTCATGATAACTTCGGCCGGATCGCCGCGGCCATCGTGCGGCGGCGCGTCATTCAAATTTACGCCCTATCAACTTTCGATGGTAGGATAGTGGCCTATTATGGTGGTGGCGGTGGCAGGTTGGGGTTCGATTCAGGGAGGAGCCGGGCGGCTACCACATCCAAGGAAAGCGGCAGGCGCGCAAGTTACCCAATCGACGCAGGGGGTAGTGACGATAAATAACAATCCGGGCTCTTTAGTGCGGTAATTGGAATATTACAATCTAAATCTCTTAACGAGGATCCATTGGAGGGCAAGTCCGGTGCCCGGCCGCGGTAATTCCGGCTCCAATAGCGTATATTTAAGTTGTTGCGGTTAAAAAGCTCGTAGTTGGACCTTGGGTTGGGTCGTCGGTCCGCCTCGTGTGTGCCGGTCGGCTCGTCCTACGTCGGCGATGCGCTCCTGGCCTTAGGCTGCCCGGTCGTGCCTCCCCGTGGCGTTACTTTGAAGAAATTAGAGTGCTCAAAGCAAGCCTACGCTCTGTATATATCGGCATGGGATAACATCTAGGATTTCGTCCTATTACGTTGGCCTCCAGGATCGGTAATGATTACGGCCGGTCGGGGGCATTCGTATTTCATAGTCGGGTGAAATTCTTGGATTTATGAAGGGCGAACAAGCTGCGAGCATTTGCCAAGGTGTTTTCATTAGTCAAGACGAAAGTTGGGGGCTCGAAGGCGTCGGATACCGTCCTAGTCTCGGCCATAAGCGATGCCGGCCGGGGTTGGCGGATGTTGCTTTAAGGACTCGCCCGCCGCCTTATGAGAAATCAAAGTCTTTGGGTTCGGGGGTATGGTCGCGGTGAGCTTAAGGGTTGCGAGGGCGCCGCCAGGGTGGAGCCTGCGGCTAATTTGACTCGGCCGGAAACTTACCAAGTCCGGACATAGTAAGGATTGCGGCAGCTCTTTCTTGATTCTATGGGTGGTGGTGCATGGCCGTTCTTAGTTCGTGGCCGGTTTATGCGTTAATTCCGTTACGCGAGACCTCGGCCTGCTAACTAGCTACCTGGGTGACCCTCCGCGGCCGGCTTCTTAGAGGACTATGGCCGCTTAGGCCCGGGGTTTAAGGCAATGCGGTGCGTGATGCCCTTAGATGTTACGGGCCGCCCTGCGCGCTACCGTGTATTCGCGAGTCTATAGCCTTGGCCGGCAGCCGGGTAATCTTTGAAATTTCATCGTGATGGGGATAGATCATTGCAATTGTTGGTCTTCGCAGAATTCCTAGTGCGCGAGTCATCGGCTCGCGTTGACTCGTCCTGCCCTTTGTACACCCGCCCGTCGCTCCTACCGATTGAATGGTCCGGTGAAATGTTCGGATCGCGGCGGCGTGGGCGGTTCGGCTGCCGCGGCGTCGCGGAAGTCCGTTAAACCTTATCATTTAGAGGAAGGAGAGTCGTAACAAGGTTTCCGTAGGTGAACCTGCGGAAGGATCTTGTCGAACTGGCCGAGCGAGCGACCCGAACCGCGTTTACGAATCGGGCAGGCGGTCCTCTGCGGCCGTCGCGCCCCGGCGTCGGGGATCGTGCGTGCACTCCCCTCCCCCAGGCGCTGCAAGCAAAGCCCCCGTGGGGCCGCGCCAGGATCTTAATGAGATCGCTTGCCCCGGCCCGGTCTCGGTGCGTCGGGCGATGCACGTCGTATTTACGCGACTCTCGGCGGCGGATATCTCGGCTCTCGCGTCGATGAAGAGCGTAGCGAAATGCGTACTTGGTGTGTTGCGAGGATCCGTGACCGCCGGTCTTTGAGCGCGGTTGCGCCGGGCCATCCGGCGAGGCGCGCGTCTGCCGGGCGTCGCGCATCGCTGCCCCGCAAAGCCCCGTCCTCTTTTTTGAAGATGTGGTGTGTCGGGGCCGCTTGGCCTCCCGCGCGCCGTCGTGCGGATGGCTAGTTAGTCCTCGGCGCTGTCGTCGTGACAACCGCGGTGGTTGATTTATCATTCGCTTTGTCGCGACCCATTGCGCGTTCGTGAGCCTCTTTCATGGCGATTATCATCAAAACTTTGCGGCCGTATGGCGAGGCCGTTCCGAAAGAAGCGGCCCCCCTCTCGGCGCGACCCCAGTCGGCGGGACTACCGCGTGGTTTAAGCATATCAATAAGCGGAGGAAAAGAAACTTACAAGGATTCCCCTAATGTGGCGAGCGGCGAGAATAGCCCGGCTGATCGGGCGCCCTCGGCGTTGGTGTAGTCCGGGGCGTCCTCGGCGGCGGGCCAGGCGCAAGTCCCCCCTGGAAGCCGCCGGGGGGTGAGCCCCCGTTGCGCCGGACCCTGTCGCGCCGCGGGCGGTCGGCCGTCAGGTTGTTTGGGAATGCGGCCCCGTCAGGCAGTAAATTCCGTCCAAGGCTAAATATGGGCGGGCCGTGCAAGCAAGTGCCGCGGGAAAGATGAAAAGGACTTTGAAAAGAGAGTCAAATAGTGCTTGAAATTGTCGGGGGAAGCGGATGGGCAGCGGTGTGCCCAGTCAGATGTGGGGCGGTGAGGCCGGTCCGCCGTCGGCGGGGCATGGGCCGTCCGGAGTTAGGCGGCCAGGCCAGGCCCTCGATCGCCCGTGGCGTCGTCGTCCCGTCGTGGCTGGCGGCCCCGCGCGCCCGGGCAGGCCGGCATCTGCGCGCTCCTGGCATCGGCTGTGGGCTCCCCATTCGGCCCGTCTTGAAACCGCGGGCGGGTCGACATGTGTGCGAGTTAGCGGGCGGTAAGCCCGTAGGCGCAGGAGGCGGCCGGTGGGATCCCCTCGTGGGTTGCGCCGCGGCCGGCCTTGATCTTACGGAAGGGTTCGGTGCGAGCATGCTGTCGGGACCGAAAGATGGTGAACTATGCTGGCGGGGCGAGCCGAGGAAACTACGGTGGAGGCCCGCGGCGTCTTGGCGTGCAAATCGTTCGTCGACTTGGGTATAGGGGCGAAAGACTAATCGGCCGTCTAGTAGCCGGTTCCCTCGAAGTTTCCCTCAGGATAGGCTGGGCCGCGGGCGGGTTCTATCGGGTAAAGCCAATGATTAGAGGCATCGGGGCGCGGCGCCCTCGGCCTATTCTCAAACTTTAAATAGGTAGGGCCGGCGCGGGCGCCGTTGAGCCGCGCCCAGTCAGGCTCCAAGTGGGCCATTTTGGTGCGGGCGCGTGCAGGATGAGCCAGGGCCAGAGTCCGTGCCCTAGCTAGCGCGCTAACCTAGATCCCACAAAGGGTGTTGGTCGATTAAGGCGGCGGGCGGTGGTCATGGAAGTCGAAATCCAGCTAAGGGTGTGTAACAACTCACTGCCGGATCAACTAGCCCCGAAAATGGATGGCGGCGGCGCGCGACCTATACCCGGCCGTCGGGGCAAGTGCCCAGCCCCGATGAGTAGGAGGGCGCGGCGGTCGCTGCAAAACTAGGCGTGAGCCGGGCGGGCGGCCGTCGGTGCGTCTTGGTGGTAGTAGCAAATATTCAAATGAGAACTTTGAAGGCGAGGGAAAGGTTCCATGTGAGCGGCACTTGCACATGGGTTAGTCGATCCTAAGGGCGGAGGCCCGTCGATGCGCGGACGCGCAAGCCCGATCGGTTAAAATTCCTGAGCGGGACGTGGCGGTGGCGGCGCGTTAGGGGTCCAGGGCGTCGGCAGGGCCTCAGGAAGAGTTATCTTTTGCGTTTAACGGCCGCCCACCACGGAAGCGGCTCGGCGCGGTAGGGTCGGCCGGCTGAAAAGCACCTGCGCGTCGCGTGGTGTCGGTGCGCCCCGCGGCCCTTGAATCCAGGGGCCGGTGCCTCTCACGCCCGGTCGTACTCATAGCCGCTCGGGTCTCCAAGGTGAGCGGCCTGCAGTCGATGGAACAATGTAGGCCAGGGAAGTCGGCAAAATGGATCCGTAACCTCAGGAAAAGGATTGGCTCCAGGGTGCGGCCGGGGTCCCGGTCCCGAGCCCGTCATTGTCGGTGGGCTGCTCAGCCGCTCCCCGGCAGGGCAGGTCGCCGCGTCCCGGCCGGCAGCGGCCGGGAGCGGCTCCTCCAGGGCCTTCCCGGGCGTCGAGCGGTCGACTTCGGGGCGGTGCGGACAAGGGGAATCCATTGTTTAATTAAAACAAAGCATTGCGATGGTCCTGCGGATCTTGGCGCGATGTGATTTACGCCCATTGCTCCGAATGTCAAAGTGAAGAAATTCAGCCAAGCGCAGGTAGCGGCAGGGTAACTATGACTCTCTTAAGGTAGCCAAATGCCTCGTCATCTAATTAGTCGCGCGTGAATGGATTAACGAGATTCCCCCTGTGTCCTGTCTACTATCCGGCGAAGCCTGGCCGGGGCGGGCTTGGCATATCGTGAGAGGAGGCCCTGTTGAGCTTGACTCTAGTCCGGCTTTGTGAAATGACTTGAGAGGTGTAGGATAAGTGGGGCCGTGGCGGTGAGTACCACTACTTTTGCGTTATTTTACTTATTCAGTGAATCGGAGGCAGGGCATCGCCCCTCTTTTTGGACCCAAGGCTCGCCTCGGCCAGGTCGGCCCAGGCGGAAGACATTGTCGAGGTGGGAGTTTGGTGGGGCGGCCGTCCGTTAAAGATACGGTGTCCTAAGATAAGCTCACAGCGAATCTCGTGTGGAGCAAAAGGGTAAGCTCGTTTGATTACGATTTCCCGTCGCGAATCTGGCGGGTTGGCGTGGCCTATCGATCCTTTAGACCCCGAATTTGAAGCTAGAGGTGTCGGAAAAGTTACCCACGGGGATAAGCGGCTTGTGGCGCCCGGCGTTCATGCGGCGTTGCTTTTGATCCTCCATGTCGGCTCTTCCCTATCATTGTGAGGCGAATTCACCAAGTGTTGGATTGTTCACCCGCCGATAGGGAGCGTGGTGGGTTTAGGCCGTCGTGGGGCGGGTTAGTTTTACCCCTGCGATGCCATTGTCGCGATAGTAATTCAACCTAGTACGGGCGTTGATTCGCGCATTGGTCATCGCGCTTGGTTGAAAAGCGTTGGTGCTGGGCTGCCGTCTTGGCTGGATTATGTCTGAACGCCTCTAAGTCGATCCGGGCTGGCGCGGCGCATGCGCCCGTCGCTCGATTGCCGGCCGGCGGTAGGGGCCTCCCGGCCCCCGAAGGCGCGTGTCGTTGGTGAAGCCCTCGTGGCGGATGAGTCCAGGCGCCTTGTAGCTTAATTCCCACCGGGCGATGGTAGAATCCCTTTGCTGCGGCGGCTTAAATCCGCGGCAAGGGTATTGTAAGTGGCGGTGGCCTTCTGTGCCCGCGATCCCCGAGATCCGCCCTTCGTCGCTCCGTTCGTCCCTCCCCCTATCGCCCGCGCGTTTTCTTTAAGTGTCGTAGAGGTTTTACGGTATGGAGGGATGATTTTTTTCTAAGGGGACTTAGAAAAATTTCAACTTCTTTACTTGACCCATCCCGCTTAGTATGGTGGCAAGGGCCCGTGACCTCGTGGGCGTCGCGGGTGGATTCGGGTGTCGCATGGCTGGTGGCGTGGGCGCTCGGCCTTGAGTCTTTGGCAAGGTGGCATGGGCGCTCGCCTTGAGTATGTCGCATGGCGGTCGTGGGGCGTGCTTGAGGCTATCGCATGGCGTGGCGCTCGGCCTAGAGGCTTTGGAAAGGTGGCATGGGCGTGGGATGGCACTTAGACTATCGCATGGTGGCGTGGGGATGGCACTAGACTATCGCATGGTGGGCATGGGCGCTTGGCCGGCGTCCCGGTGGAGTGGGCTAGCGATGGGTGTCGCATGGTGGCGTGGCAGGCGCTGGCGATGGGTGTCGCATGGTGGCGTGGCGTGGGCAGGCGCTAGCGTGGGTGTCGCATGGTGGGCGTGGGCGTGGGCGTGGGCGTGGGCAGGGCTCCAGCGATGGGTGCGCATGGTGGGCGTGGGCGGGCGCTGGCGATGGGTGTCGCGTGGTGGGTGAGGGCGCGGCGATAGGGTGTCGCATGGTGGGCGTGGGCGTTGGGGCTGAGGCTATCGCACGGTGGGCGTGGGGCTGGGGCAGGCTGTCGCGCGGTGGGCGAAGGCGCTGGGGCTGAGGCTATCGCACGGTGGGCGTGGGGCTGGGGCGAGGGTGTCGCACGGTGGGCGTGGGCGCTGGGGCTGGGGCTGTCGCACGGTGGGCGTGGGGCTGGGGCGAGGCTGTCGCACGGTGGGCGTGGGCGCTGGGGCTGAGGCTGTCGCACGGTGGGCGTGGGGCTGGGGCGAGGGTGTCGCACGGTGGGCGTGGGCGCTGGGGCTGAGGCTCTCGCACGGTGGGCGTGGGCGTTGGGGCTGAGGCTGTCGCATGGTGGGCGTGGGGCTGTCGCATGGTGGCCTAGGTGTTGTCCTTGCCCACGCCCACGACACCATGTCGCCCACGCGCAGGTTGTCAAACAATGTATAGAGGTTATTTTGGCGACTTTTGTAGGCACATGAGGCCCCGGGACACAACATTTCATGAATGCTCGCATGCCCCTCCGACACCTTCTTGGAGGTTGTCGTGGCACCATGCCCATGCCCACGACGCCCACGACACCATGTCGCCCGCACACAAGGTTGTCAAACAATGTATAGAGGTTATTTTGGCGACTTTTGTAGGCACATGAGGCCCCAGGACACAACATTTCATGAATGCTCGCATGCCCCTCCGGCGCCTTCTTGGAGGTTGTCGTGGCACCATGCCCATGCCCACGACGCCCACGACACCATGTCGCCCGCACGCAAGGTTGTCAAACAATGTATAGGGGTTATTTTGACAACTTTTGTAGGCATATGAGGCCCCAGGACACGACATTTAATGAATGCTCGCATGCCCCTCCGGCGCCTTCTTGGAGGTTGTCGTGGCACCATGCCCGTGCCCGCGGGCCCGCGACACCATGTCGCCCGTGCACAAGGTTGTCAAACAATGTATAGGGGTTATTTTGACAAGTTTTGTAGGCACATTAGGCCCCGGGACACAACATTTCATGAATTCTCGCATGCCCCTCCGGCGCCTTCTTGGAGGTTGTCGTGGCACCATGCCCGTGCCCCGAGCCCCGACACCATGTCGCCCGTGCACAAGGTTGTCAAACAATGTATAGAGGTTATTTTGACAACTTTTGTAGGCACATGAGGCCCAGGACACAACATTTCATGAATGCTCGCATGCCCCTCCGGCGCCTTCTTGGAGGTTGTCGTGGCACCATGCCCGTGCCCGCGGGCCCCGACACCATGTCGCCCGTGCACAAAGGTTGTCAAACAATGTATAGAGGTTATTTTGACAACTTTTGTAGGCCATGAGGCCCCAGGACACAACATTTCATGAATGCTCGCATGCCCCTCCGGCGCCTTCTTGGAGGTTGTCGTGGCACCATGCCCGTGCCCCGACGCCCGTGACACCATGTCGCCCGCGCCAAGGTTGTCAAACAATGTATAGAGGTTATTTTGACAAGTTTTGTAGGCCATGAGGCCCAGGACACAACATTTCATGAATTCTCACATGCCCCTCCGGGCGCCTTCTTGGAGGTTGTCGTGGCACCATGCTCGATGATGCCCCGCATGACGCGGTCTCGATGTCTCCCGGCGAAGTCATAGCTAGAATGCTCCGATTGCCATGAAATTTTTTTGGGAGTCAATCATCAATAATAAGGAGCTCCCACAAATTTTCAGAATTTTTCACGATGTTTTGCTATTTTTTATAATTTTCCTTAATTTTTTTATTAAATAATTCATAAAAAAAAATTATTTGTCCAAAAAATATGAAACTCATTTTTTAAACTCATTACATGATCCTAGATATGGATCCATCATGCCCATGGAAGGAATCAATCTAATACTCAAGATTTTTGCCCAGTGACTCCTCGCCGCTTTGCGCGTACAGGCTGCCCGGACCAAAAATGCCTCGGATGTACTATATAGGGGGCGACTTGGCCGCATGGGCAAGGCGCGGGTGCCCCTATATCACGACCCGCCCCTTGCCCCACGCCTCGCCCATGGGGGCTATGCTTAGGGTGTGGTCGTGTCGTCGGAGGTCCGATGGTGGCGGCCGGTGGCGGCGGCGGCGGTGGCGGCGGCGGCCGGCAGGGTGTCTTGACACCCCGTCGAGACCCTCGCATGGCGCTCATTGTCGTCGTGTTGGCTTTCCCGTTCGTGCGGCTTTCGACTAGAAGGGAGTGGCGGCGTCAGATACCTTGTCCGCGTTGCATTCGGTGTGGGTTGGGCGATGCTTGCGTTCGGGCAATTCCCGGTGGCATGTTCGACAATGGGGGCGTGCTTGTGTTCAGGATAAATCCCGGCGAGCATGGTCAACAAAGGGGCAGTGCTTATGTTCGGGATAAATCCCGGTAAGCATGGTCAACTATCGCGGGGCTATGCTTGCGTTCAGGGCAATTCCCGGTGGCATGGTCATCAAACAACCTACGCCGATGCGGCGTTGCATGGGACCACGATTGTTGACTCTCTCTTCAAAAGCGAGGCGGTGTCGGATCGGATCGGCATACCCTTTCACCGGGGAGGCAGGCGTGTGATGGCGAGTTGAACTTCGGTGCGGGCTTGGTTACAAATCTTGCATGGTCGTCGTGGTCCCTCGGTTCCGTGAAGCCTTGCTTGAGTCAGAGCTTGCGTCGGGGAGATAAGCTCCTCACGCGCGTGTCCCCTCACGATGAAAGGGCGTGCCTACGTGATGGCATCGGATCGGATCGATGGGTGCGGGAGTTGGATGGCGAGTCGAACTAGGTGCGTGCTTGATTTTGATTGCATGGATGTCGCGGTCCCTTGGTTATGGCGACAACCTTGCTTGGAGTCGAGCTTGCATCGGGCGAGATAAGCTCCTAGCGAGCGTCCAACCTCTCGAATGAGGAGGGGCATCGTCGGTCTCCTAGTCATGATGGGTTCGGTGTGGGTTGGACAATGCTTGCGCCCTGCCCGGTTTCCCGGCGGCATGGTCCAGGCGGTATCCCCGCCGGATGCAACATTGCATGGGCACGACTCTTGACCCTCTCTTCAAAGATGGTGTCGGATCGGATCGGCATACCCTTTCGCCAGGGGGGGGCAGGCGTGTGACGGTGAGTCGAACTTCGGTGCGGGCTTGGTTACAAATCTTGCATGGTTGTCGTGGTCCCAATCGATGAAATGAGCGACAGCCTTGCTTAGGGTCAGAGCTTGTGTCGAGGAGATAGGCCCCTCACGCGCGTGTCCCCTCGCGATGAAGGGCGTGCCTACGTGATGGCATCGGATCGGATCGGATCGACACGCCCTCCGTTCGGGGTGCGGGTGCGTAGGAAAAAGCGGTAAAACTTCGGTGTGGGCTTGTTTTTGATTGCATGGTTGTCGCGGTCCCAATCGATTAAATGGCGACACCTGCTGAAGTGGCGTGCGTCAGGGAGCCGGTTGGGAGGATGTATGTCGCGCCGCGGCGTTGCGGGCTTGGCCCCGGCCGGCGATTCCTTGCCTCGGCTTGCTGCCCCTCGTCGGGCGCGCTTGCGGGGTAGGGATAGTCGGGTGTCGCCCAGGCCGATCGCCGCGGCGTGTAGTGGTGTCCGGTCGTTTGGGTCGGCAGGCTCGGTGCTCGGGCATCGGCGCCGGCTCCAGCGCCCCGGTGTCGCGTCCCGAGTATTCGTTGGCCCTTCTCGGTTCTTGCGTTGGTTACCTCGCGCGATAGAGCGCCTAGTCCCGTTGGTCCCTCTACGCCGGCGCCCCAAGCGTGGCGTCAGCGCGGCGAGCAGGAGCCCGTGTCGCGTTCCGCCCTCGCCCGTCGGGCGGGTCCGGCGCGGCGTCAGGCCTTCGGTCTCTCAGATGCGGTGGGTTTGTGCGTCTCGGGTCCCCGGCGTGTTGCCTAGAAAAGAAAAGCTTTCGCTCTCGGCGGATGGCAGTCGCGTCCGCTCGCCCGCGTTCTCCCTCAGGGTGTGCGCGGTGCGGTCGGCCGCGAGCTTGTCGAGAGGGGAATGCTACGGTTGATCTGCCCGGTAGTCTATGCTTGTCTCGAAGATTAAGCCATGCATGTGTAAGTATGAACTAATTGAGTGCGTGAGCTGCGAATGGCTCATTAAATCGATTATAGTTTGTTTGATGGTACTGCTACTCGGATAGCCGTAGTAATTCTAGAGCTATCGTGCAACAAGCCCGACTTCGGAAGGATGCATTTATTAGATAAAAGGTCGGCGCAGGCTCGCCCGTTGCTCACGTGATTCATGATAACTTCGGCCGGATCGCCCGGCCATCGTGCGCGGCGCGTCATTCAAATTTACGCCCTATCAACTTTCGATGGTAGGATAGTGGCCCTATTATGGTGGTGGCGGTGGCAGGTTAGGGTTCGATTAGGAGGGAGCCGGGCGGCTACCACATCCAAGGAAGCGGCGGGCGCGCGGTTACCCAATCGACCGGGAGGTAGTGACGATAAATAACAATCCCGGGCTCTTTAGTGCGGTAATTGGAATATTACAATCTAAATCTCTTAACGAGGATCCATTGGAGGGCAAGTCCGGTGCCCGGCCGTGCGGTAATTCCGGCTCAATAGCGTATATTTAAGTTGTTGCGGTTAAAAAGCTCGTAGTTGGACCTTGGGTTGGGTCGTCGGTCCGCCTCGTGTGTGCCGGTCGGCTCGTCCCTACGTCGGCGATGCGCTCCTGGCCTTAAGCGGCCGGTCGTGCCTCCCGTAGCTGTTACTTTGAAGAAATTAGAGTGCTCAAAGCAAGCCTACGCTCTGTATATATCGGCGTAGGATAACATCGTAGGATTTCGATCCTGTTACGTTGGCCTCCGGGATCAGGTATGATTGCGGGGCCGGTCAGGGCATTCGTATTTCATAGTCGGGTGAAATTCTTGGATTTATGAAGGGCGAACAAGCTGCGGCATTTGCCAGGATGTTTTCATTAGTCAGACGAAGTTGGGGGCTCGAAGGCGTCGGATACCGTCCTAGTCTCGGCCATAAGCGATCCCGCCGGGGATTGGCGGATGTTGCTTTAAGGACTCGCCCGCCGCCTTATGAGAAATCAAAGTCTTTGGGTTCAGGAGGTATGGTCGGGCGAGCTAGAGTGCGGAGGGCGCCGCCAGGGTGGAGCCGCGGCGATTTGACTCGCCGGAACTTACCAGTCCGGACATAGTAAGGATTGCGGCAAGCTCTTTCTTGATTCTATGGGTGGTGGTGCATGGCCGTTCTTAGTTCGTGGCCGGTTTATGCGGTTAATTCCGTTACGGCGAGACCTCGGCCTGCTAACTAGCTACGCGGGTGACCCTCCGCGGCCGGCTTCTTAGAGGACTATGGCCGCTTAGGCCAGGAAGTTTAAGGCAATACAGTGCGCGATGCCCTTAGATGTTCGGGCCCGCGCGCGCTGCGCGTGTATTCGCGGTCTATAGCCTTGGCCGGCAGCCAGGTAATCTTTGAAATTTCATCGTGATGGGGATAGATCATTGCAATTGTTGGTCTTCGACGAATTCCTAGTGCGCGAGTCATCGGCTCGCGTTGACTACGTCCCCGCCCTTTTACGCGCGCGCCGTCGCTCCCTACCGATTGAATGGTCGGTGAAATGTTCGGATCCGGCGGCGTGGCGGTTCGGCTGCCGCGGCGTCGCAGAAGTCCGTTAAACCTTATCATTTAGAGGAAGGAGAAGTCGTAACAAGGTTTCCGTAGGTGAACCTGCGGAAGGATCATTGTCGAGCTGGCCGAGCGAGCGACCCGTGCGCGTTTACGGTCGGCAGGCGGTCCCTCTGCGGCCGTCGCGCCCCAGCGTCGGGATCGTGCGTGCACTCCCCTCCCCGGCGCTGCAAGCAAAGCCCCCGCGCGGGCCGCGCCAGGGTCTTAATGAGATCGCTTGCCCCAGGCCGGTCTCGGTGCGTCGGGCGTGCGGCCGTCGTATTTACGCGACTCTCGGCGCAGATATCTCGGCTCTCGCGTCGATGAAGGCGTGGCGAAATGCGTACTTGGTGTGGTGCGAGGATCCCGCGGCCCGGTCTTTGAGCGTGGTTGCGCCAGAGCCATCCGGCCGGGGCGCGTCTGCCGGGCGTCGCGCGCCGCTGCCCCCAAAACCCCGTCCTCTTTTCGAAGATGTGGTGTGTCGGGCGCGCTTGGCCTCCCTTGCGCGCCGTCGTGCGGATGGCGGGTCAGTCCTCGGCGCTGTCGTCGTGACAACCGCGGTGGTTGATTTATCATTCGCGCTTTGTCGCGACCCATTGCGCGTGCGTGAGCCTCTTTCATGGCGATTATCATCAAAACTTTAGCGGCCGTTATGGCGGGGCCGTTCCGAAAGGAGCGGCCCCCTCTCGGCGCGACCCAGTCGGCAGGACTACCCGTGAGTTTAAGCATATCGATAAGCGGGGAAAAGAAACTTACAAGGATTCCCCTAATGTAGCGGCCGGCCGATGCCCGGCGATCGGGCGCCCTCGGCGTTGGTGTAGTCCGGGGCGTCCTCGGCGGGCCGGGCGCAAGTCCCCTGGAAGCGGCCGGGGGTGAGCCCCGTTGCGCCAGACCCTGTCGCGCCACGGGCGCGTCGGCCGTCAGGTTGTTTGGGAGTGCGGCCCCGGTCGGGCGGTAAATTCCGTCCAAGGCTAAATATGGGCAGGGCCGGTGCGAGCAAGTGCCGCGGGAAAGATGAAAAGGACTTTGAAAAGAGAGTCAAATAGTGCTTGAAATTGTCGGGAGGAAGCGGATGGGCAGCGGTGTGCCCGGTCGGATGTAGAGCGGTGAGCCGGTCCGCCGTCGGCGGGGCATGGGCCGTCCGGATTGCCGGCGGCCAGGCCAGGCCCTCGATCGCCCGTGGGCGTCGTCGTCCCGTCGTGGCTGGCGGCCGCGCGCCGCCGGGCAGCCCGGCATCTGCGCGCTCCTGGCATCGGCTGTGGGCTCCCCATTCGGCCGGTCTTGAAACACGGACCAAAGTCGACATGTGTGCGAGTTGCGGGCGTAAACCCGTGGCGCGGAGGCGGCGGTGGGATCCCCTCGTGGGTTGCGCCGCGGCCAGCCTTGATCTTACGAAGGGTTCGGTGCGAGCATGCTGTCGGGACCGAAAGATGGTGAACTATGCCTGGCGGGCGAGCCAGGAAACTCCGGTGGAGGCCGCGGCGTCTTGGCGTGCAAATCGTTCGTCGACTTGGGTATAGGGGCGAAAGACTAATCGGCCGTCTAGTGGCCGGTTCCCTCGAAGTTTCCCTCGGGTGGCTAGGCCGTGGGCGAGTTCTATCGGGTAAAGCCAATGATTAGAGGCATCGGGGCGCGGCGCCCTCGGCCTATTCTCAAACTTTAAATAGGTAGGGCGGCGCGGCTGCTCTGTTGGCCGCGCCCGGGTCGAGCTCCAAGTGGGCCATTTTGGTAAGCGGGCGCGTCCGGGATGAGCCAGAGGCCAGGTTCCGGTGCCCTAGCTGCGCTACCTAGATCCCACAAGGGTGTTGGTCGATTAAGGCGCGGGCGGTGGTCATGGAAGTCGAAATCCGCTAAGGGTGTGTAACAACTCACTGCCGAATCAACTAGCCCCGAAAATGGATGGCGGCGGCGCGCGACCTATACCGGCCGTCGGGGCAAGTGCCAGGCCCCGATGAGTAGGGGGCGCGGCGGTCGCTGCAAACCTAGGCGTGAGCCCGGCAGGCGGCCGTCGGTGCGAGTCTTGGTGGTAGTAGCAAATATTCAAATGAGAACTTTGAAGGCCGAGGGGGAAAGGTTCCATGTGAGCGGCACTTGCACATGGGTTAGTCGATCCTAAGAGCCCGGAAGCCCGTCGATGCGCGGACGCGTGAGCCGGTCGGTTAAAATTCCACGAGCAGGGCGTGGCGGTGGCGGCGCGTTAGAGTCGGAGGCGTCGGCAGGGCCTCAGGAAGAGTTATCTTTTGCGTTTACCGCCTGCCCGCCGCGAGGCGGCTCGGCCGCGGTAGGGTCGGCCGGCTGAAAGCCCGCCGCGTCGCGTGGTGTCGGTGCGCCCCGCGGCCCTTGATCCGGAGGGCCGGTGCCTCTCACGCCGGTCGTACTCATAGCCGCTCGGGTCTCCAAGGTGAGCGGCCTGCAGTCGATGGAGCAATGTAGGCCAGGGAAGTCGGCAAAATGGATCGTAACCTCAGGAAAAGGATTAGCTCCGACGGTCGGCCAGGGTCCCGTCCCGGGCCCGTCATTGTCGGTGGGCTGCTCGGCGCTCCTCCGTGGCGGGCAGGTCGCCGGCGTCGCCGGCCAGCGGCGGGCGGGCGGCTCCCTCGGGGCCTTCCCGGCGTCGAGCGGTCGACTTCGGCCGTGCGGACAAGGGGAGTCCGGTGTTTAATTAAAACAAAGCATTGCGATGGTCCCTGCGGATCTTTGGCGCGATGTGATTTACGCCCGGTCTTGATGTCAAAGTGAAGAAATTCAGCCAAGCGCAGGTGGCGGCGAAGGTAACTATGACTCTCTTAAGGTAGCCAAATGCCTCGTCATCTAATTAGTGGCGCGCGTGAATGGATTAGCGAGATTCCCCTTTGTCCTGTCTACTATCCGGCGAAGCCCACGGCCGGAGCGGGCTTGGCATGTCGTCGGGGAAGGCCCTGTTGAGCTTGACTCTAGTCCGGCTTTGTGAAATGACTTGAGAGGTGTAGGATAAGTGGGGCCGTGGCGGTGAGTACCCTACTTTTGCGTTATTTTACTTATTCAGTGAATCGGAGGCAGGGCATCGCCCCTCTTTTTGGACCCAAGGCTCGCCTCGGCCGGTCGTCCAGGCGGAAGACATTGTCGGTGGGAGTTTGGTCGGGCGGCCTCCGTTAAGATACGCAGGTGTCCTAAGATGAGCTCGGCGAGCAATCTCGTGTGGAACAAAAGGGTGCTCGTTTGA
This sequence comes from Gynostemma pentaphyllum, assembly GCA_028015215.1. NCBI lineage: Eukaryota > Viridiplantae > Streptophyta > Magnoliopsida > Cucurbitales > Cucurbitaceae > Gynostemma > Gynostemma pentaphyllum. Next base: position 7,897,348 of record CM051348.1, on the reverse strand, counting down.
TTCCGATTTCCGGTCGAGTCCGAGCCGTGGCGTGGCCTATCGATCCTTTAGACCTTGAATTTGAAGCTAGAGGTGTCGGAAAAGTTACCCGCAGGATAAGCGGCTTGTGGCGCTGGCGTTCATAAGCGGCGTTGCTTTTGATCCGCCGATGTCGGCTCTTCCTATCATTGTGGGCAGAATTCACCAAGTGTTGGATTGTTCACCCGCCAATAGGAGCGTGGTGGGTTTAGGCCGTCGTGAGGCAGGTTAGTTTTACCCTGCGATGCCGTGTCGCATAGTAATTCAACCTAGTGCAGGCCGTTGATTCGCCTTGGTCATCGCGCTTGGTTGAAAAGCGGCGTGAAGCCGCCGTCTGGCTGGATTATGGTGGACGCCTCTAAGTCAGTCCGGGCTAGGCGCGGCGCATGCGCGCCGTCGCTCGATTGCCCGGCCGGCGTGGGGGCCTCCGCGGCCCCCGAAGGCGCGTGTCGTTGGTGAAGCCCTCGTGGCGGATGAGTCCCAGGCCGCCTTGTAGCTTAATTCCCCTGGCGATGGGTAGAATCGCTTTGCCGGGCGGCTTACATCCGTGGCGGTATTGTAAGTGGCGAGTGGCCTTCTTTGCCCGCGATCCCCGAGATTCGGCCCTTCGTCGCTCCGGGTCGTCCCTCCCCCTTTCGCCCCGCCGTTTTCTTTAAGTGTCGTAGAGGTTTTACGGTATGGAGGGGATGATTTTTTTCTAAGGGGACTTAGAAAAATTTCAACTTCTTTACTTGACCCATCCCGCTTAGTATGGTGGCAAGGGCCCGTGACCTCGTGGTCGTCGCGGGTGGATTCGAGGGTGTCGCGGGTGTCGCTGGTGGCGTGGACCCTCGGCCTTGAGTCTTTGGCAAGGTGGCATGGCGCTCGCCTTGAGTATGTCGCATGGCGGTCGTGGGGCGTGCTTGAGGCTCTCGCATGGCGTGGCGCTCGGCCTAGAGGCTTTGGAAAGGTGGCATGGGCGTGGGGGATGGCACTTAGACTATCGCATGGTGGCGTGGGGGATGGCACTAGACTATCGCATGGTGGGCATGGGCGCTTGGCCGGCGTCGCCGGTGAAGTGGGCTAGCGATAGGGTGTCGCATGGTGGCGTGGCGGGCGCTAGCGATGGGTGTCGCATGGTGGCGTGGCGTGGGCAGGGCGCTGGCGATGGGTGTCGCATGGTGGCGTGGCGTGGCGTGGGCGTGGGCAGGGCCCAGCGATGGGTGCGCATGGTGGCGTGGGCGAGGCGCTGGCGATGGGTGTCGCATGGTGGGTGGGCGCGGCGATGGGTGTCGCATGGTGGGCGTGGGCGTTGGGGCTGGGCTATCGCACGGTGGGCGTGGGGCTGGGGCAGGCTGTCGCACGGTGGGCGGGCGCTGGGGCTGGCTATCGCACGGTGGGCGTGGGGCTAGGGCAGGGTGTCGCACGGTGGGCGTGGGCGCTGGGGCTGGGGCGCTGTCGCACGGTGGGCGTGGGGCTGGGCAGGCTGTCGCACGGTGGGCGTGGGCGCTGGGGCTGAGGCTGTCGCACGGTGGGCGTGGGGCTGGGCAGGGTGTCGCCACGGTGGGCGTGGGCGCTGGGGCTGAGGCTCTCGCACGGTGGGCGTGGGCGTTGGGGCTAAGGCTGTCGCGTGGTGGCGTGGGGCTGTCGCATGGTGGCCTAGGTGTTGTCCTTGCCCACGCCCCGACACCATGTCGCCCACACACAAGGTTGTCAAACAATGTATAGAGGTTATTTTGGCGACTTTTGTAGGCACATGAGGCCCCAGGACACAACATTTCATGAATGCTCGCATGCCCCTCCGGCACCTTCTTGGAGGTTGTCGTGGCACCATGCCCGTGCCCCGGGCCCGCGACACCATGTCGCCCGCACACAAAGGTTGTCAAACAATGTATAGAGGTTATTTTGGCGACTTTTGTAGGCACATGAGCCCCCCCCCCCCGCCCCAGGACACAACATTTCATGAATGCTCGCATGCCCCTCCGACGCCTTCTTGGAGGTTGTCGTGGCACCATGCCCATGCCCACGACGCCCACGACACCATGTCGCCCGCACACAAAGGTTGTCAAACAATGTATAGAGGTTATTTTGACAACTTTTGTAGGCATATGAGGCCCCGGGACACAACATTTAATGAATGCTCGCATGCCCCTCCAACGCCTTCTTGGAGGTTGTCGTGGCACCATGCCCATGCCCACGATGCCCACGACACCATGTCGCCCGCACACAAGGTTGTCAAACAATGTATAGGGTTATTTTGACAAGTTTTGTAGGCACGTTGGCCCAGGACACAACATTTCATGAATTCTCGCATGCCCCTCCGGCGCCTTCTTGGAGGTTGTCGTGGCACCATGCCCGTGCCCACGAGCCTACGACACCATGTCGCCCGTGCACAAGGTTGTCAAACAATGTATAGGGTTATTTTGACAACTTTTGTAGGCACATAAGGCCCCCAGGACACAACATTTCATGAATGCTCGCATGCCCCTCCAGCGCCTTCTTGGAGGTTGTCGTGGCACCATGCCCGTGCCCACGAGCCCGCGACACCATGTCGCCCGTGCACAAGGTTGTCAAACAATGTATAGGGGTTATTTTGACAACTTTTGTAGGCACGTGAGGCCCCGCAGGACACAACATTTCATGAATGCTCGCATGCCCCTCCGACGCCTTCTTGGAGGTTGTCGTGGCACCATGCCCATGCCCACGCGCCCCGTGACACCATGTCGCCCGCGCACAAGGTTGTCAAACAATGTATAGAGGTTATTTTGACAAGTTTTGTAGGCACATGAGGCCCCAGGACACAACATTTCATGAATTCTCACATGCCCCTCCGGCGCCTTCTTGGAGGTTGTCGTGGCACCATGCCGATGATGCCCCCGCGTGACGCGGTCTCGATGTCTCCCGACGAAGTCATAGCTAGAATGCTCCGATTGCCATGAAATTTTTTTGGGAGTCAATCATCAATAATAAGGAGCTCCCACAAATTTTCAGAATTTTTCACGATGTTTTGCTATTTTTTATAATTTTCCTTAATTTTTTTATTAAATAATTCATAAAAAAAAATTATTTGTCCAAAAAATATGAAACTCATTTTTTAAACTCATTACATGATCCTAGATATGGATCCATCATGCCCATGGAAGGAATCAATCTAATACTCAAGATTTTTGCCCAGTGACTCCTCGCCACTTTGCACGTACAGGCTGCCCGGACCAAAAATGCCTCGAGAATGTACTATATAGGGGCGACTTGGCCGCATGGGCAGGCGGGGTGCCCCTATATCACGACCCGCCCCTTGCCCCGCGCCTCGCCCATGGGGGCTATGCTTAGGGTGTGGTCGTGTCGTCGGGGGTCCGATGGTGGCGGCCGGTGGCGGCGGCGGTGGGCGGCTGGCGGCCGGCAGGTGTCTTGACACCCCGTCGAGACCCTCGCATGGCGCTCATTGTCGTCGTGTTGGCTTCCCGTTAAGTGCGGCTTTCGACTAGAAGGAGTGGCGGCGTCGGATACCTTGTCACGTTGCATCCGGTGTGGGTTGGGCGATGCTTGCGTTCCGGGCAATTCCCGGTAAGCATGTTCAACAATGGGGCGTGCTTGTGTTCAGGATAAATCCCAGTGAGCATGGTCAACAAAGGGGCAGTGCTTATGTTCGGGATAAATCCCGGTAAGCATGGTCAACTATCGCGGGGCTATGCTTGCGTTCAGGGCAATTCCCGGTAAGCATGGTCATCAAACAACCTACCGATGCGGCGTTGCATGGGACACGATTGTTGACTCTCTCTTCAAAAGCGAGGCAGTGTCGGATCGGATCGGCATACCCTTTCACCAGGGGGGCAGGCGTGTGATGGCGAGTTGAACTTCGGTGCGGGCTTGGTTACAAATCTTGCATGGTCGTCGTGGTCCCCCGATTCCGCGAACCTTGCTTGGAGTCAGAGCTTGCGTCGGGGGAGATGAGCTCCTCACGCGCGTGTCCCCTCACGATGAAGGGCGTGCCTACGTGATGGCATCGGATCGGATCGATAGAGGTGCAGGAGTTGGATGGCGGTCGAACTAGGTGCGTGCTTGATTTTGATTGCATGGATGTCGCGATCCCAGTTATGGCGACAACCTTGCTTGAGAAGTCGAGCTTGCATCGGCGAGATGAGCTCCTAGCGAGCGTCCAACCTATCGAATGAGGGAGGGGCATCGTCGGTCTCCTAGTCATGATGGGTTCAGTGTGGGTTGGGCATGCTTCCCCTCCGCGATTTCCCGGCGGCTGGTCGCAGGCGGTATCCCCCCGGTTGCAACAGTCCATGGCTCGACCCTCAACCCCCTACTTCCAAAATGTCTCGGACGGATCGGCGACTTTCACGGGCGTGTCGAGTTGTCATATGTGGACTGTAAATTGATTTGAACATTGAAATAGCCACCTCTTAAAGTATGTGAGATGACCCCTCCGCGTATTCAATGGATATAAGTGCCAAATGGCGGATTTCGTAATATCATTTCGTCCGGTTTTGCCT
>CM051348.1:7832852-7887852 GCA_028015215.1 Gynostemma pentaphyllum | reverse complement strand
CCGGCCGGCGATAGGGGCCTCCACGGCCCCCAAAGGCGTGTGTCGTTGGTGAAGCCCTCGTGGCGGATGAGTCCAGGGCGCCTGAGCAATTCCCGCCGGCGATGGGTAGAATCCGCTGCCGGCGACTTGTCGTGGCAGGGTATTGTAAGTGGCGAGTGGCCTTCTTTGCCCACGATCCCCGAGTCGGCCCGTCGTCGCTCGTTCGTCCCTCCCCCACATCGCCCGCCGTTTTCTTTAAGTGTCGTAGAGGTTTCACGGTATGGAGGGGATGATTTTTTCTAAGGGGACTTAGAAAAATTTCAACTTCTTTACTTGACCCATCCGCTTAGTATGGTGGCAAGGGCCCATGACCTCGTGGCGTCGCAGGTGGAGTCGAGGGTGTCCGGAGGTTTCGGGGTGTCGCATGGTGGGCGTGGGCGCTCGGCCTTGAGTCTTTGGCAAGGTGGCATGGGCGCTCGCCTTGAGTATGTCGCATGGCGGTCGTGGGGCGTGCTTGAGGCTCTCGCATGGGCGTGGCGCTCGGCCTAGAGGCTTTGGAAAGGTGGCATGGGCGTGGGGATGGCACTTAGACTATCGCATGGTGGGCGTGGGGATGGCACTAGACTATCGCATGGTGGGCATGGGCGCTTGGCTCTGGCGTCGCCGGTGGAAGTGGGCGCTAGCGATGGGGTGTCGCATGGTGGCGTAGCGGCGCTAGCGATAAGGGTGTCGCATGGTGGCGTGGCGCGAGCGGCGCTAGCGGTGGGTGTCGCATGGTGGCGTGCCGCGCGTGGCGTGCGCGGGGCCGCAGGCCCGGCGGCGCGGGCGGCGGCGCGTGGGGTCGCATGGTGGGCGTGGGCAGGACGCTGGCTAGGTGTCGCTGGTGGGTCGGCGCGGCGGGTGTCGCGTGGTGGGCGTGGGCGCGGGCGGCTATCGCACGGTGGGCGTGGGGCGGGGCAGGCGTCGCACGGTGGGCGTGGGCCCTGGGGCGGGCTGTCGCACGGTGGGCGTAGGGCTAGGGCAAGGGTGTCGCACGGTGGGCGTGGGCGCAGGGCGGGGCTGTCGCACGGTGGGCGTAGGGCGGGGCCGAGGTGTCGCACGGTGGGCGTAGGCGCTGGGCGGCGTCGCCTGGTGGCGTAGGGCTAGGCAGTGTCGCACGGTGGCGTGGGCGCTAGGGCCGGCTCTCGCACGGTGGCGTGGGCGTTGGGCGAGGCTGTCGCGTGGTGGGCGTGGGGCGTCCGCCGGCGCGGGGGCGCAGCATGCCGCATGGTGGCCTAGGTGTTGTCCTTGCCCACGCCCACGACACCATGTCGCCCGCGCGCGAAGGTTGTCAAACAATGTATAGAGGTTATTTTGGCGACTTTTGTAGGCACATGAGGCCCGGGACACAACATTTCATGAATGCTCGCATGCCCCTCCGACACCTTCTTGGAGGTTGTCGTGGCACCATGCCCATGCCCACGACGCCCACGACACCATGTCGCCCGCACACAAAGGTTGTCAAACAATGTATAGAGGTTATTTTGACGACTTTTGTAGGCACATGAGGCCCCGGGACACAACATTTCATGAATGCTCGCATGCCCCTCCGACGCCTTCTTGGAGGTTGTCGTGGCACCATGCCCATGCCCACGACGCCCACGACACCATGTCGCCCGCGCACAAGGTTGTCAAACAATGTATAGAGGTTATTTTGACAACTTTTGTAGGCACATAGCCCCAGGACACAACATTTAATGAATGCTCGCATGCCCCTCCGGCGCCTTCTTGGAGGTTGTCGTGGCACCATGCCCGTGCCCACGACGCCCACCACACCATGTCGCCCGCGCACAAGGTTGTCAAACAATGTATAGAGGTTATTTTGACAAGTTTTGTAGGCACATGAGGCCCGGGACACAACATTTCATGAATTCTCGCATGCCCCTCCGCGCCTTCTTGGAGGTTGTCGTGGCACCATGCCCATGCCCATGAGCCCCGACACCATGTCGCCCGTGCACAAGGTTGTCAAACAATGTATAGAGGTTATTTTGACAACTTTTGTAGGCACATAAGGCCCCAAGGACACAACATTTCATGAATGCTCGCATGCCCCTCCAGCGCCTTCTTGGAGGTTGTCGTGGCACCATGCCCGTGCCCACGACGCCCACGACACCATGTCGCCCGTGCACAAAGGTTGTCAAACAATGTATAGAGGTTATTTTGACAACTTTTGTAGGCACATAAGCCCCAGGACACAACATTTCATGAATTCTCGCATGCCCCTCCGGCGCCTTCTTGGAGGTTGTCGTGGCACCATGCCCATGCCCACGGCCCGCCGCGCCATGTCGCTCCCGGCACAAAGGTTGTCAAACAATGTATAGAGGTTATTTTGACAAGTTTTGTAGGCACATGAGCCCCAGGACACAACATTTCATGAATTCTCGCATGCCCCTCCGCGCCTTCTTGGAGGTTGTCGTGGCCCACCATGCGATGATGCCCCCGCATGACCGGTCTCGATGTCTCCCGACGAAGTCATAGCTAGAATGCTCCGATTTCCATGAAATTTTTTTGGGAGTCAATCATCAATAATAAGGAGCTCCCACAAATTTTCAGAATTTTTCACGATGTTTTGCTATTTTTTATAATTTTCCTTAATTTTTTTATTAAATAATTCATAAAAAAAAATTATTTGTCCAAAAAATATGAAACTCATTTTTTAAACTCATTACATGATCCTAGATATGGATCCATCATGCCCATGGAAGGAATCAATCTAATACTCAAGATTTTTGCCCAGTGACTCCCGCCGCTTTGCGCGTACAAGCTGCCCAGACCAAAAATGCCTCGAGATGTACTATATAGGGGCGACTTGGCCGCATGGGCAAGCGCAAGGTACCCCTATATCACGACCACGCCCCTTGCCCCACGCCTCGCCCATGAGGGCTATGCTTAGGGTGTGGTCGTGTCGTCGGAGTCCGATGGTGGCGGCCGTGTGGCAGCGGCCGGCTGGCGGCGGCCAGGCGGGTGTCTTGACACCCCGTCGAGACCCTCGCATGGCGCTCATTGTCGTCGTGTTGGCTTCCCGTTCGTGCGGCTTTCGACTAGGGTGCGGCGTCGGATACCTTGTCACGTTGCATTCGGTGTGGGTTAGGCGTGCTTGCGTTCAGGGCAATTCCCGGTGAGCATGTTCAACAAGGCGTGCTTGTGTTCGGGATAAATCCCGTGAGCATGGTCAACAAAGGGGCAGTGCTTATGTTCGGGATAAATCCCGGTGAGCATGGTCAACTATAGGGGGCTATGCTTGCGTTCAGGGCAATTCCGGTGAGCATGGTCATCAAACAACCTGCCCAGAATGCGGCGTTGCATGGGACACGTTGTTGACTCTCTCTTCAAAAGCGAGACGGTGTCGGATCGGATCGGCATACCCTTTCCCAGGGGGAAGCGGGCGTGTGATGGCGAGTTGAACTTCGGTGCGGGCTTAGTTACAAATCTTGCATGGTCGTCGTGGTCCCCCGATTCGCGCAACAACCCTTGAGGAGTCAGAGCTTGCGTCGGGGAGATAGGCTCCTCATGCGCGTGTCCCCTCACGATGAAAGGCGTGCCTACGTGATGGCATCGGATCGGATCGATAGAGGTGCGGGAGTTGGATGGCGAGTCGAACTAGGTGCGTGCTTGATTTTGATTGCATGGATGTCGCGATCCCCTTAGTTATGGCGACAACCTTGCTTGAGAAGTCGAGCTTGCATCAGGCGAGATGAGCTCCTAGCGAGCGTCCAACCTATCGAATGAGGAGGGGCATCGTCGGTCTCCTAGTCATGATGGGTTCGGTGTGGGTTGGACATGCTGCGCGGCGCGATTTCCAGCGAGCATGGTCAGCGAGGCGGTATCCCCGCCGGATGCAACATTGCATGGAGCCACGACTCTTGACCCTCTCTTCAAACCGGATGGTGTCGGATCGGATCGGCATACCCTTTCCCCGGGAGGAGGCAGGCGTGTGACGGTGAGTCGAACTTCGGTGCAGGCTTGGTTACAAATCTTGCATGGTTGTCGTGGTCCCAATCGATGAAATGGCGACAACCTTGCTTAGGTCGAGCTTGTGTCAGGAGATGAGCCCCTCGCGCGCGTGTCCCCTCACGATGGGGCGTGCCTACGTGATGGCATCGGATCGGATCGGATCGACACACCCTTCGTTCGGGAAGTGCGGTCGGTAGGAAAAAGCGGTAAAACCCGGTGTGGGCTTGTTTTTTATTGCATGGTTGTCGCGGTCCCAATCGATTAAATGGCGACAACCTGCTAGAATTGGCGTCGTCAGGAAAGGCGGTTGGGAGGATGTATGTCGCGCCGTGGCGTTGCAGGCTTAGCCCGGCCAGCGATTCCTTGCCTCGGCTTGCTGCCCTCGTCGAGCGCGCTTGCGGGGTGGGGATAGTCGGGTGTCGCCCAGGCCCGATGCGCCACCGCGTGTAGTGGTGTCCGGTCGTTTGGGTGGCAGGCTCGGTGCTCGGGCATCGAGCGCCGGCTCCAGCGGCCCCGGTGTCGCGTCGAAGTATTCGTTGGCCCCTCTCGGTTCTTGCGTTGGTTACCTCGCGCGATGGAGCGCCTAGTCCCGTTGGTCCCGCTACGCCGGCGCCCCGCGTGTGCGCTGCGCGGCGCGAGGGCCCGTGTCGCGTTCGCCCTCGCCCGTCAGGCAAGTCCCGCCGCGGCGTCGGGCCGTCGGTCTCCGGATGCGGTGGGTTTACATGCGTCTCAGGTCCCCCAGGCGTGTTGCCTAGAAAAGAAAGAGCTTTCGCTCTCGGCGGATAGCGGTCGCGTCCGCTCGCCGCGTTCTCCCTCGGGAGTGCGCGGTCGGTCGGCGTGAGCTTGTCGGAGGAATGCTCTGGTTGATCTGCCGGTAGTCATATGCTTGTCTCGAAGATTAAGCCATGCATGTGTAAGTATGAACTAATTGAGCCGTGAAGCTGCGAATGGCTCATTAAATCGATTATAGTTTGTTTGATGGTACCGCTTACCGGATAGCGTAGTAATTCTAGAGCTGTCGTGCAGCAAGCCCGGCTTCCGGAAGGATGCATTTATTAGATAAAAGGTCGGCGGTGGGCTGCCGTTGCTCTGCGATGATTCATGATAACTTCGGCCGGATCGCCTGGCCATCGTCGCGGCGCATCATTCAAATTTACGCCCTATCAACTTTCGATGGTAGGATAGTGGCCTACTATGGTGGTGCGGGTGGCGGAGATTAGGGTTCGATTAGGAGGGAGCACGAGCGGCTACCACATCCAAGGAAAGCGGCAGCGCGCAATTACCCAATCGACACAGGGAGGTAGTGACAATAAATAACAATACGGGCTCTTTGAGTGCAGTATTGGAATAGTACAATCTAAATCTCTTAACGAGGATCCATTGGAGGGCAAGTCCGGTGCCCGGCCGGTGTAGTAATTCCGGCTCCAATAGCGTATATTTAAGTTGTTTGCGGTTAAAAAGCTCGTAGTTGGACCTTGGGTTGGGTCGATCGGTCGGCGCCTGGGTGTGCCAGTCGGCTCGTCCCTCTGTCGGCGATGCGCTCCCGGCCTTAAGCGGCCGGTCGTGCCTCCGTCGCCATTACTTTGAAGAAATTAGAGTGCTCAAAGCAAGCCTACGCTCTGTATATATCGGCGTGGGATAACATCATAGGATTTCGATCCTATTACGGTAGCCGCCGGGATCAGGTAATGATTAATGAGGCGGTCAGGGCATTCGTATTTCATAGTCGAGGTGAAATTCTTGGATTTATGAAAGGCGAACAAGCTGAAAGCATTTGCCAAGGATGTTTTCATTAATCGAAGCGAAAGTTGGGGGCTCGAAGGCGATCGGATCCGTCCTAGTCTCGGCCATAAGCGATGCCGCCCAGGATTGGCGGATGTTGCTTTAAGGACTCGCCCGGCGCCTTATGAGAAATCAAAGTCTTTGGGTTCGGGAGTATGGTCGCGGTTGAAACTTAAAGGGTGCGGAGGGCGCCACCAGGAGTGGAGCGCGGCTAATTTGACTCGACCAGGAAACTTACCAGGTCCGGACATAGTAAGGATTGCCGAGAGCTCTTTCTTGATTCTATGGGTGGTGGTGCATGGCCGTTCTTAGTTCGTGGCTGATTTATGCAGTTAATTCAGTTAACGAGCGAGACCTCGGCCTGCTAACTAGCTACGCGGAGGGTGACCTCGCGGCCGGCTTCTTAGAGGACTATGGCCCGCTTAGGCCCAGGAAGTTTAAGGCAATAGCAGTGCCGTGATGCCCCTAGATGTTCGGGCGCGCGCGTGCTACGCGATGTATTCAACGAGTCTATAGCCTTGGCCGCCGGCCAGGTAATCTTTGAAATTTCATCGTGATGGGGATAGATCATTGCAATTGTTGGTCTTCGCAGGAATTCCTAGTTGCGCGAGTCATCGGCTCGCGTTGACTACGTCCCCGCCCTTTGTACACGCCGCCGTCGCTCCTACCGATTGAATGGTCGGTGAAATGTTCGGATCGCGGCGGCGTGGCGGTTCTTTGCCGCTGACGTCGCAGAAGTCCATTAAACCTTATCATTTAGAGGAAGGAGAAGTCGTACAAGGTTTCCGTAGGTGAACCTGCGGAAGGATCTTGTCGAACTGGCCAAGCAAGCGACCGGACGCGTTCACGAGTCGGCAGGCGGTCCCTCTGCGGCCGTCGCGCCCCGCGTCGGGGATCGTGCGTGCACTCCCCTCCCCAGCCGCTGCGCAAAGCCCCGTGGGGCCGCGCCGGGATCTTAATGAATCGCTTGCCCCGGCCCGGTCTCGGTGCGTCGGGCGATGCGCCGTCGTATTTACAACGACTCTCGGCCGGATATCTCGGCTCTCGCGTCGATGAAAGCGTGGCGAAATACGATACTTGGTGTGGTGCGAGGATCCGCGAACCCAGTCTTTGAGCGTAAGTTGCGCCGGAGCCATCCGGCCGGGCGCGTCTGCCCGGGCGTCTGCTGTTGCCCCGCAAAGCCCGTCCTCTTTTGAGAAGATGTGGTGTGTCAGGGCGCACGTTGGCCTCCCCGCGCGCCGTCGTGCGGATGGCTTAAATTCGAGTCCTCGGCGCTGTCGTCGTGACAACCACGGTGGTTGATTTATCATTTATTTTTTGTCGCGACCCAGTGCGCAGTCGTGTAGCCTCTTTCATGGCGATTATCATCAAAACTTTAAGCGGCCGTATGGCGGGCCGTTCACGAAAAAACGGCCCCCCCTCTCGGCGACGACCCAGTCAGGCGGGACTACCGTGAGTTTAAGCATATCAATAAGCGGAGGAAAAAAACTTACAAGGATTCCCCCTAGTGGCGCAGCAGGAATAGCCCGGCTTGAAAATCAGGCGCCCTCGGCGTTGGTGTAGTCCAGGAAGCGTCCTCGGCGGCAGGCCAGGCGCGAGTCCCCTGGAAGGGCGCCGGGAAGGAGTGAACCCCCGTTGCGCCCGGACCTGTCGCGCCCGTACTGTCGGCCAGTCAGGTTGTTTGGGAATGCGGCCCCAGTCAGGCGGTAAATTCCGTCCAAGGCTAAATATGGGCGAGAGGCAGGAGCGAACAAGTGCGCGAGGAAAGATGAAAAGGACTTTGAAAAAGAGAGTCAAATAGTGCTTGAAATTGTCGGGAGGGAAGCGGATAGGGCAGCGGTGTGCCCGGTCGGATGTGGAGCAGTGTGGCCAGTCCGCCGTCGGCGGGGCATGGGCCGTCCGGATTAAGGCGGCCAAAGCCAGGCCCCCGATACGCCCGTGGGGCGTCGTCGTCCCGTCGTGGCTGGCGGCCCGCGCGCCAGGCAGGCCGGCATCTGCGCGCTCCCGGCATCGGCCGTGGGCTCCCCATTCGGGCCGTCTTGAAACACGGACCAAGGGTCGACATGTGTGCGAGTTAACAGGCGGTAAACCCGTAGGCGCAAGGAAGGCGGCTGGTGGGATCCCCTCGTGGGTTGCACCCAGCCCGGCCTTGATCTTACAAGAAGGGTTCGAGTGCGAGCATGCTGTCGGGACCGAAAGATGGTGAACTATGCCTGGCAGGCGAAGCCAGGAAACTCCGGTGGAGGCCCGGCCGATCTGGCGTGCAAATCGTTCGTCGACTTAGGTATAAGGCGAAAGACTAATCGAGCCGTCTAGTAGCCGGTTCCCTCGAGTTTCCCTCGGGATAGGCTGGAGCCGCGGGCGAGTTCTATCAGGTAAAGCCAATGATTAGAGGCATCGGGCGCAACGCCCTCGACCTATTCTCAAACTTTAAATAGGTAGGCCGGCCCGGCGCCGTTGGCCGCGCCCGATCGAGCTCCAAGTGGGCCATTTTTGGTAAGCAGGCGCGTCCAGGATGAGCCAGAGGCCAGGTTACGGTGCCCTAGCTAGCGCGCTAACCTAGATCCCACAGGTGTTGGTCGATTAAGCGGCAGGGCGGTGGTCATGGAAGTCGAAATCCGCTAAGGAGTGTGTAACAACTCACTGCCGAATCAACTAGCCCCGAAAATGGATGGCGGCAAGCCGCGACCTATACCCGGCCCGTCAGGGCAAGTGCCAGCCCGATGAGTAGGAGGACGCCCGGCGGTCTCGCAAAGCCTAGGCGTGAGCCGAGCAGGCGGCCGTCGGTCCGGATCTTGGTGGTAGTAGCAAATATTCAAATAAGAACTTTGAAGCAGAGGGGAAAGGTTCCATGTGAGCGGCACTTGCACATGGGTTAGTCGATCCTAAGGGCAGGGAAGCCCGTCCGATAAGCCCCCGCGTGTGGCCGAAGGAATCAGGTTAAAATTCCTGAGCGGGGCGTGGCGGTAGCGGCGCGTTAGGGTCCAGAGGCGTCGGCAGGGGCCTCAGGAAGAGTTATCTTTTACGTTTAACGCCTGCCCGCCACGGCGGCTCGGCCAGAGGTAAGTCCGGCCGCTGGAAAAGCGCCGCCGCGTCGCGTGGTGTCGGTGCGCCCCATGGCCCTTGAATCCAGGGCCCGTGCCTCTCACGCCCGGTCGTACTCATAGCGCGTCGGTCTCCAAGGTGAGCGGCCTGCGGTCGATGGAACAATGTAGGCAAGGAAGTCGGCAAAATGGATCGTAACCTCAGGAAAAGGATTGGCTCACCAGGGGCGGGCACAGGGTCCCGATCCCGAGCCGTCGTTGTCGGTGGGCTGCTCGGCTGCTCCCTGGCCCGGCAGGTCGCCAGCGTCCTGCCCAAGGCGGCCGGAGCGGCTCCTCCAGGGCCTTCCCAGGCGTCGAGCGGTCGACTTCGAGCGTGCGGACAAGGGGAATCCGTTGTTTAATTAAAACAAAGCATTGCGATGGTCCTGCGGATCTTGGCGCAATGTGATTTACGCCCGGTGCTCACGAATGTCAAAGTGAAGAAATTCAACCAAGCGCAGGTAAGCGGCAGGAGTAACTATGACTCTCTTAAGGTAGCCAAATGCCTCGTCATCTAATTAGTAGCGCGCATGAATGGATTAACGAGATTCCCCCTTTGTCCTGTCTACTATCGGCGAAACCCACGGCCAAAGGGGCGGGCTTGGCATAATCAGTGAGAAAAGAAGACCTGTTGAGCTTGACTCTAGTCCAGACTTTGTGAAATGACTTGAGAGGTGTAGGATAAGTGGGGCCGTGGCGAAGTGAAATACCACTACTTTTAGCGTTATTTTACTTATTAGTGAATCGGAGGCAGGGCATCGCCCCTCTTTTTTGGACCCAAGGCTCGCCTCGGCCGGTCGTCCAGGCGGAAGACATTGTCGAGGTGGGGAGTTTGGTGGGCGGCCCGCTGTTAAGATAACGCGGTGTCCTAAGATAAGCTCAGCGAGCAAATCTCGTGTGGAACAAAAGGGTAAAAGCTCGTTTGATTCCGATTTCCGGTGCGAGTCTGACAGTGGCGTGGCCTATCGATCCTTTAGACCTTGAATTTGAAGCTAGAGGTGTCGGAAAAGTTACCCACAGGGATAAGCGGCTTGTGGCGCTAGCGTTCATAAGCGGCGTTGCTTTTTGATCGCCGATGTCGGCTCTTCCTATCATTGTGAAGCGAGAATTCACCAAGTGTTGGATTGTTCACCCACCAATAGGAGCGTGGTAGGTTTAGGCGGTCGTGAGGCAGGTTAGTTTTACCCTACGATGGCGATGTGTCGTATAGTAATTCAACCTAAGTACGAGAGGCAGTTGATTCGCACATTGGTCATCGCGCTTGGTTGAAAAGCGATGCCTGTGAAGCTACCGTCTGGCTGGATTATAGCCGGACGCCTCTAAGTCGAGAATCCAGGCTAGGCGGCGCATCGCGCCGTCGCTCGATTGCCCGGCCGGCGATAGGGGGGCCTCCGCGGCCCCCAAGGCGCGTGTCGTTGGTGAAGCCCTCGTGCCGGATGAGTCCAGGCCGCCTTATAAGCTTAATTCCCCTGGCGATGGGTAGAATCGCTGCCAGGCGACTTAAATACGCGACAGGGTATTGTAAGTGGCCAGTGGCCTTCTTGCCGCGATCCCCGAGATTGGCCCGCCGTCGCTCAGTTCGTCCCTCCCCGCGCTCGCCCGCCGTTTTCTTTAAGTGTCGTAGAGGTTTTACGGTATGGAGGGGATGATTTTTTCTAAGGGGACTTAGAAAAATTTCAACTTCTTTACTTGACCCATCCAAGCTTAGTATGGTGGCAAGGGCCCATGACCTCGTGGTGCGTCGCGTGGAGTCGGTGTCCGTGAGGTTTGGTGTCGCATGGTGGCGTGGACGCTCGGCCTTGAGTCTTTGGCAAGGTGGCATGGGCGCTCGCCTTGAGTATGTCGCATGGTGGTCGTGGGGGCGTGCTTGAGGCTACTCGCATGGCGTGGGCGCTCGGCCTAGAGGCTTTGGAAAGGTGGCATGGGCGTGGGGGATGGCACTTAGACTATCGCATGGTGGGCGTGGGGGATGGCACATAGACTATCGCATGGTGGGCATGGGCGCTTGGCCGTGGCGTCGCACGGTAGAAGTGGGCTAGCGATGGGGTGTCGCATGGTGGCGTGGCGGCGCTAGCGATGGGTGTCGCTAGTGTGGCGTGGCGTAGCGCGGCGCTGGCGATAGTGTCGCATGGTGGCGTGGCGTGGGCGGGGCGCGCCGGGTGGGGGCGCCGCGATGGGTGTCGCGGGTGGGTGAGGCTGGCGATGGGTGTCGCATGGTGGGCGTGGGGCGGCGCGCACGGTGGCGTGCCTAGGTAGGCTATCGCACGGTGGGCGTAGGGCTGGGCAGGCGTCGCGGTGGCGTGGCGCTGGGGCTGCGCTGTCCCGTAGGCGTGGGGCGGGCGAGGTGTCGCCGGTGGGCGTGGGGCTGGGCTGGCGTCGCACGGTGGGCGTGGGGCTAGGGCAGGTGTCGCACGGTGGGCGTGGGCGCTGGGGCTAAGGCTGTCGCATGGTAGGCGTAGGGCTAGGCGAGGCTGTCGCACGGTGGGCGTAGGCGCGGGCGGGCGTCCCACGGTGGGCGTAGGGCTCGGGCGAGGTGTCGCACGGTGGCGTGGGCGCCGGGCAGGCTCTCGCACGGTGGGCGTAGGCGTTGGGGCAGGCGCGCTGGTGGCGTGGGCTGTCGCATGGTGGCCTAGGTGTTGTCCTTGCCCCGCCCACGACACCATGTCGCCCACACACAGGTTGTCAAACAATGTATAGAGGTTATTTTGGCGACTTTTGTAGGCACATGAGGCCCGGGACACAACATTTCATGAATGCTCGCATGCCCCTCCGGCGCCTTCTTGGAGGTTGTCGTGGCACCGTGCCCGTGCCCCCGGGCCCACGACACCATGTCGCCCGCGCACAAGGTTGTCAAACAATGTATAGAGGTTATTTTGGCAACTTTTGTAGGCACATGAGCCCAGGACACAACATTTCATGAATGCTCGCATGCCCCTCCGACGCCTTCTTGGAGGTTGTCGTGGCACCATGCCCGTGCCCACGGCGCCCGCGACACCATGTGCCCGCACACAAGGTTGTCAAACAATGTATAGAGGTTATTTTGACAACTTTTGTAGGCACATGAGGCCCAGGACACAACATTTAATGAATGCTCGCATGCCCCTCCGGCGCCTTCTTGGAGGTTGTCGTGGCACCATGCCCGTGCCCACGGCGCCCCGACACCATGTCGCCCGCGCGCAAGGTTGTCAAACAATGTATAGAGGTTATTTTGACAAGTTTTGTAGGCACTGAGGCCCAGGACACAACATTTCATGAATTCTCGCATGCCCCTCCGCGCCTTCTTGGAGGTGTCGTGGCACCGGCCCGTGCCCCCACGACCCCCACGACCCATGTCGCCCGTGCACGTTGTCCAATGTATGAGGTTATTTTGACAACTTTTGTAGGCCAGGCCCAGGACACACATTTCATGAATTCTCGCATGCCCCTCCGGCGCCTTCTTGGAGGTTGTCGTGGCACCATGCCCATGCCCACGACGCCTACGACACCATGTGCCCGTGCACAAGGTTGTCAAACAATGTATAGAGGTTATTTTGACAACTTTTGTAGGCACATGAGGCCCCAGGACACAACATTTCATGAATGCTCGCATGCCCCTCCGGCCTTCTTGGAGGTTGTCGTGGCACCATGCCCGTGCCCACACGCCCGCGACACCGTGTCGCCCGTGCACAAGGTTGTCAAACAATGTATAGAGGTTATTTTGACAACTTTTGTAGGCACATGAGGCCCGGGACACAACATTTCATGAATGCTCGCATGCCCCTCCGGCGCTTCTTGGAGGTTGTCGTGGCACCATGCCCGTGCCCACGCGCCCTGACACCATGTGCCCGCACACAAGGTTGTCAAACAATGTATAGAGGTTATTTTGACAAGTTTTGTAGGCACATGAGGCCCCAGGACACAACATTTCATGAATTCTCGCATGCCCCTCCGGCCTTCTTGGAGGTTGTCGTGGCACCATGCCGATGATGCCCGCGCATGACTGGTCTCGATGTCTCCCGGCGAAGTCATAGCTAGAATGCTCCGATTGCCATGAAATTTTTTTGGGAGTCAATCATCAATAATAAGGAGCTCCCACAAATTTTCAGAATTTTTCACGATGTTTTGCTATTTTTTATAATTTTCCTTAATTTTTTTATTAAATAATTCATAAAAAAAAATTATTTGTCCAAAAAATATGAAACTCATTTTTAAACTCATTACATGATCCTAGATATGGATCCATCATGCCCATGGAAGGAATCAATCTAATACTCAAGATTTTTGCCCAGTGACTCCCCGCCACTCCGCGTACAAGCTGCCCGGACCAAAAATGCCTCGAGAATGTACTATATAGGGGCGACTTGGCCGCTAGGCAGGCGCGGGGTACCCCTATATCACGACCACGCCCCTTGCCCCACGCCTCGCCCATGGGGGCATATGCTTTGGGGTGTGGTCGTGTCGTCGTCGGGTCCGATGGTGGCGGCCGGTGGCGGCGGCGGTGGCGGCGGCGCGGCGGCAGGCAGGTGTCTTGACACCCCCCCGAGACCCTCGCATGGCGCTCATTGTCGTCGTGTTGGCTTCCCGTTAGTGCGGCTTTCGACTAGAAGGAGTGGCGGCGTCGGATACCTTGTCACGTTGCATCCGGTGTGGGTTAGGCGATGCTTGCGTTCGGGGCAATTCCCGGTGAGCATGTTCAACAAGGCGATGCTTGTGTTAGGGATAAACCCAGCGAGCATGGTCAACAAAGGGGCGGTGCTTATGTTCGGGATAAATCCCGGTGAGCATGGTCAACTATCGCGGGGCTATGCTTGCGTTCAGGGCAATTCCCGGTGAGCATGGTCATCAAACAACCTACCCGATGCGGCGTTGCATGGGACACGATTGTTGACTCTCTCTTCAAAAGCAAGACAGTGTCGGATCGGATCGGCATACCCTTTCACCAGGGGAGGCGGGCGTGTGATGGCGAGTTGAACTTCGGTGCAGGCTTAGTTACAAATCTTGCATGGTCGTCGTGGTCCCTCCGATCGCGACGCCTTGCGGGTCAGAGCTTGCGTCAGGAGATGAGCTCCTCATGCACGTGTCCCCTCACGATGAAAGGGCGTGCCTACGTGATGGCATCGGATCGGATCGATAGGAGGTGCAGGAGTTGGATGGCGAGTCGAACTAGGTGCGTGCTTGATTTTGATTGCATGGATGTCGCGATCCCTTGGTTATGGCGACAACCTTGCTTGAGGTCGAGCTTGCATCGGGCGAATGAGCTCCTAGCGAGCGTCCAACCTCTCGAATGAGGGAGGGGCATCGTCGGTCTCCTAGTCATGATGGGTTCGGTGTGGGTTGGACAATGCTTGCGCCCGGCGTGATTTCCAGCGAGCATGGTCAGCGAGGCGGTATCCCACGCCAGATGCAACATTGCATGGAGCACGACTCTTGACCCTCTCTTCCCGAGATGGTGTCGGATCGGATCGGCATACCACTTTCACGGGGAGGAGCGGGCGTGTGACGGTGGTCGAACTTCGGTGCGGGCTTGGTTACAAATCTTGCATGGTTGTCGTGGTCCCAATCGATTAAATGGCGACAACCTTGCTTGAGGTCAGAGCTTGTGTCAAGGAGATGAGCCCCTCGCGCGCGTGTCCCCTCCGCGATGAAAGGCGTGCCTACGTGATGGCATCGGATCGGATCGGATCGACACACCCGCCGTTCGAGAGAAGTGCGAGCGTGGAAAAAGCGAGTAAAACTCGGTGTGGGCTTGTTTTTATTGCATGGTTGTCGCGGTCCCAATCGATTAAATGGCGACAACCTTGCTTGAGAAGTGGCGTCGTCAAGGAAAGGCAGTTGGGAGGATGTATGTCGCGCCGCGGCGTTGCGGGCTCAGCCCGGCCGGCGATTCCTTGCCTCGGCTACTGCCCCGCGTCGGGCACGCTTGCCGGGTGGGATAGTCGGTGTCGCCCCGGCCCGGCGCCCTGGCGTGTAGTGGTGATCCAGTCGTTTGGGTGGCAGGCTCGGTGCTCGGGCATCGGCGTCGGCTCCGGCGGCCACCAGGTGTCGCGTCGAAGTATTCGTTGGCCCCTCCCGGTTCTTGCGTTGGTTACCTCGCGCGATAGAGCGCCCTAGTCCCGTTGGTCCCCTTTACGCCGGCGCCCCGCGTAGGTGTCGCGCGACAAGCGGCGAAAGCCGTGTCGCGTTCGCCCTCGCCCGTCGGGCAAGGTCGAGCGCGGCGTCGGGCCTTCGGTCCCCGGATCCGGTGGGTTTACGTGCGTCTCGGGTCCCCGAGCGTGTTGCCTAGAAAGAAAAGGCTTTCGCTCTCGGCGGATGCCGGTCGCGTCGCTCGCCGCGTTCTCCCTCGGGGAGTGCGCGGTCCGGTCGGCCGTGAGCTTGTCGAGAGAGGAATGCTACTGGTTGATCTGCCCGGTAGTCATATGCTTGTCTCAAAGATTAAGCCATGCATGTGTAAGTATGAACTAATTGCCGTGAAGCTGCGAATGGCTCATTAAATCGATTATAGTTTGTTTGATGGTCCGCTACTCGGATCGGTAGTAATTCTAGAGCTAATCGTGCAACAAACCCGACTTCTGGAAGGGATGCATTTATTAGATAAAAGGTCGGCGCAGGCTACGCGTTGCTACGATGATTCATGATAACTTCGGCCGGATCGCGCGGCCATCGTCGGTGGCGCATCATTCAAATTTACGCCCTATCAACTTTCGATGGTAGGATAGTGGCCTACTATGGTGGTGACGGGTGGCGGAGAATTAGGGTTCGATTAGGAGAGGAGCACGAGAGCGGCTACCACGTCCAAGGAAGCGGCAGGCGCGCAAATTACCCAATCGACACGAGGAGGTAGTGACAATAAATAACAATCCTAGGCTCTTTGAGTGCGTTTGGAATTAGTACAATCTAAATCTCTTAACGAGGATCCATTGGAGGGCAAGTCCGGTGCCGCCGGTAGCGGTAATTCCGGCTCAATAGCGTATATTTAAGTTGTTGCGATTAAAAAGCTCGTAGTTGGACCTTGGGTTGGGTCGATCGGTCGCGCCGGTGTGCCGGTCGGCTCGTCCCTACTGTCGGCGATGCGCTCCTGGCCTTAGCGGCAGGTCGTGCCTCCGTGCGTGTTACTTTGAAGAAATTAGAGTGCTCAAAGCAAGCCTACGCTCTGTATATATCGGCATAGGATAACATCATAGGATTTCGATCCTATTCGGTGGCCGCCGGGATCGGAGTAATGATTAACGAGGGCCGATCGGGGGCATTCGTATTTCAGTCGAGGTGAAATTCTTGGATTTATGAAAGGCGAACAAGCTGCTGAAAGCATTTGCCAAGGATGTTTTCATTAATCAAGAAGCGAAAGTTGGGGGCTCGAAGGCGATCGGATCCGTCCTAGTCTCGACCATAAGCGATGCCGGGCCAGGGATTGGCGGATGTTGCTTTAAGGACTCGCCTGGCGCCTTATGAGAAATCAAAGTCTTTGGAGTTCGGGGAGTATGGTGCAAAAGCTGAAACTAAAGGATTGCGGAAGGGCACCACAGGAGTGGAGCTGCGGCTTAATTTGACTCAACACGGAAACTTACCAGTCCGGACATAGTAAGGATTGATGGCAAGAGCTCTTTCTTGATTCTATGGGTGGTGGTGCATAGCCGTTCTTAGTTCGTGGGCGATTTATGCAGTTAATTAGTTAGCGAGCGAGACCTCGGCCTGCTAACTAGCTACCGGAGGTGACCCTCGCGGCCGGCTTCTTAGAGGGACTATGGCCCGCTTGCCCAGGAAGTTTAAGGCAATACAGTGCCGTGATGCCCCTAGATGTTACAGGCGCCGCGGCGCTACCGATGTATTCAACGAGTCTATAGCCTTGGCAAGCAGGCAGGTAATCTTTGAAATTTCATCGTGATGGGGATAGATCATTGCAATTGTTGGTCTTCAACGAGGAATTCCTAGTAAGCGCGAGTCATCGGCTCGCGTTGACTACGTCCCGCCCTTTGTACACACCGCGTCGCTCCTACCAGATTGAATGGTCGGTGAAATGTTCGGATCGCGGCGGCGTGGGCGGTTCATTTCCCCCTGACGTCCAGAAGTCCAGTAAACCTTATCATTTAGAGGAAGGAGAAGTCGTAACAGGTTTCCGTAGGTGAACTGCGGAAGGATCATTGTCGAACTGGCCGAGCGAGCGACCCGTGACGCGTTCACGAATCGGGGCAGGCGGTCCCTCTGCGGCCGTCGCGCCCCAGCGTCAGGGATCGTGCGTGCCTCCCCTCCCCGGCGCGCAAACAAAGCCCCGCCATGACCGCGCCAAGAATCTTAATGAGATCGCTTGCCCCGACCCGGTCTCGGTGCGTCGGGCGATGCCCCGTCGTATTTACAACGACTCTCGGCAGCGGATATCTCGGCTCCCGCATCGATGAAGAGCGTGGCGAAATCGCGATACTTGGTGTGGTGCGGGGATCCGCGAACCACCGGTCTTTGAGCCCAAGTTGCGCCAGAGCCATCCCGCAGAGACCTGTCTGCCCGGGCGTCACGCGTCGCTGCCCCGCGAAACCCCGTCCTCTTTTGAGAAGATGTGGTGTGTCGGGGCACGCATTGGCCTCCGCGCGCGCCGTCGTGCAGATGGCTTAAATTCGAGTCCTCGGCGCTGTCGTCGTGACAACCGGTGGTTGATTTATCATTCGCTCTGTCGCGACCCAGTGCGCATTGTGAGCCTCTTTCATGGCGATTATCATCAAAACTTTAGCGGCCGGTATGGCGGGCCGTTACGAAAAAAAACGGCCCCCCTCTCGGCGCGACCCCAGTCGGCAGGACTACCGTGAGTTTAAGCATATCAATAAGCGGAGGAAAAAAACTTACAAGGATTC
This sequence comes from Gynostemma pentaphyllum, assembly GCA_028015215.1. Taxonomy (NCBI): domain Eukaryota; kingdom Viridiplantae; phylum Streptophyta; class Magnoliopsida; order Cucurbitales; family Cucurbitaceae; genus Gynostemma; species Gynostemma pentaphyllum. The sequence goes on along the minus strand of CM051348.1, from coordinate 7,870,196 downwards.
CCCCCTAGTGGCGAGCAGGCAGAATAGCCCGGCTTGAAAATCGGGCGCCCTCGGCGTTGGTGTAATCCGGAGGCGTCCTCCTGCAGGCCAGGCGCGAGTCCCCCTGGACAGGCGCCCAGGGAAAGTGAGCCCCGATGCGCCAAGACCGTCGCGCCCGCGGGTCGGCGAGTCGGGTTGTTTGGGAATGCGGCCCCAATCGGGCAGTAAATTCCGTCAAGGCTAATATGGGCGGAAGGCCGATGCAAACAAAGTCGCGAGAGAAAGATGAAAAGGACTTTGAAAAAGAGAGTCAAATAGTGCTTGAAATTGTCGGGAGGGAAGCGGATGGAGGCGGCGGTGTGCCCCGTCGGATGTGGAGCAGTGAGCCCGTCCGCCGTCGACCGGGCATGGGCCGTCCCGGATTGAGGCGGCCAAGGCCGGGCCCTCGATACGCCCGTGGAGGCGTCGTCGTCCCGCGTCGTGGCGGCGCGCGCGCCGCCGGGCGGGCCGGCATCTGCGCGCTCCGGCATCGGCTGTGGGCTCCCCATTCGACCCGTCTTGAAACACGGACCAAGAGTCGACATGTGTGCGAGTTAACGGGCGCGAAGTAAACCCGTAAGCGCAAGGAAGGCGGCTGGTGGGATCCCCTCGTGGGTTGCGCCGCCGGGCCGGCCTTGATCTTACGAGAAGGGTTGAGTGCGAGCATGCTGTCAGGACGCCGAAAGATGGTGAACTATGCCGGCGGGCGGCCAGGAAACTCCGGTGGAGGCCGTGGCGATCTTGGCGTGCAAATCGTTACGTCGACTTGGGTATAGGGCGAAAGACTAATCGAGCCGTCTAGTAGCTGGTTCCCTCGAAGTTTCCCTCAGGATAGCTAGAGCCGCGGCGAGTTCTATCAGGTAAAGCCAATGATTAGAGGCATCGGGCGCAGCGCCCTCGACCTATTCTCAAACTTTAAATAGGTAGGGCCCGCGCGGCTGCTCTGTTGGCCGCGCCCAGTCGAGCTCCAAGTGGGCCATTTTGGTAAGCGAGCGCGTCCAGGATGAGCCGGAAGCCGGGTTACAGTGCCCTAGCTGCGCGCTAACCTAGATCCCACAAGGGTGTTGGTCGATTAAGGCGACAGGGCGGTGGTCATGGAAGTCGAAATCCGCTAAGGAGTGTGTAACAACTCACTGCCGAATCAACTAGCCCCGAAAATGGATGCGGCAGGCGCGACCTATACCGGCCGTCAGGGCAAGTGCCCAGCCCGATGGTAGGAGGCGCGCGCGTCGCGCAAAACACGTGGCGTGAGCCGGGGGCGGCCGTCGGTCCGAGATCTTGGTGGTAGTAGCAAATATTCAAATGAGAACTTTGAAGGCCGAAGGGGAAAGGTTCCATGTGAGCGGCACTTGCACATGGGTTAGTCGATCCTAAGAGGCGGGGAAGCCCGTCCGATAAGCCCTGACCCGCGGCGAAGGAATCGGGTTAAAATTCATGAGCAGGGCGTGGCGGTGGCGGCAGCGTTAGGGTCCGGAGGCGTCGGCGGGGGCCTCGGGAAGAGTTATCTTTTCGTTTAACGACTGCCCACCACGAAAGCGGCTCCCAGTAAGGCCGGTAGCTGGAAAGCCCCGCACGTCGCGTGGTGTCAGTGCGCCCCAGCGCCCGTAAAACCGGAGGGCCAGGTGCCTCTCACGCCGGTCGTACTCATACGCTCCAGGTCTCCAAGGTGAGCGGCCTGCAGTCGATGGAACAATGTAGGCAGGGGAAGTCGGCAAAATGGATCAGTAACCTCGGGAAAAGGATTGGCTACGCGGGTAGGCGGGGTCCCGATCCCGAACCCGTCTTGTCGGTGGGTACTCGGCTACTCCCTGGCCGGAGCAGGTCCCCGCGTCTTGCCCAGGGCGAGGCCTGAGCGGCTCCCTGGGGGCCTTCCCAGGCGTCGAACGGTCGACTTCGAAGCCAATGCGGACAAGGGGAATCCATTGTTTAATTAAAACAAAGCATTGCGATGGTCCCTGCGGATCTTGGCGCGATGTGATTTGCCCGATGCTCACGAATGTCAAAGTGAAGAAATTCAACCAAGCGCGGGTAAGCGGCGGGGTAACTATGACTCTCTTAAGGTAGCCAAATGCCTCGTCATCTAATTAGTGGCGCGCATGAATGGATTAACGAGATTCCCCCCTTGTCCTGTCTACTATCGGCGAAACCACGACCAAGGAGCGGGCTTGGCATAATCGTGAGGGAAAGAGACCTGTTGAGCTTGACTCTAGTCAGACTTTGTGAAATGACTTGAGAGGTGTAGGATAAGTGGGGCGTGGGCGGAAAGTGAAATACCACTACTTTTAACGTTATTTTACTTATTAGTGAATCGGAGGCGGGGCATCGCCCCTCTTTTTGGACCCAAGGCTCGCCTCGGCCGAGCGTCGCCAGGCAGAAGACATTGTCGAGGTGGGGAGTTTGGTGGGCGGCCATCTGTTAAAAGATAACGCGGTGTCCTAAGATGAGCTCAACGAGCGAAATCTCGTGTGGAACAAAAGGGTAAAAGCTTCGTTTGATTCGATTTCCGATGCGAATCCGACGAAGTGAAGCGTGGCCTATCGATCCTTTAGACCTTGAATTTGAAGCTAGAGGTGTCGGAAAAGTTACCCCTGGGATAAGCGGCTTGTGGCGCCAGCGTTCATAAGCGGCGTTGCTTTTTGATCCTTCGATGTCGGCTCTTCCTATCATTGTGAAGCGAAATTCACCAAGTGTTGGATTGTTCACCCACCAATAGGGAGCGTGGTGGTTTTTAGGCAGTCGTGAGGCAAGGTTAGTTTTACCCCCTGCGATGTCAGTGTCGTGATAGTAATTCAACCTAGTACGAGAGGGCAGTTGATTCGCACAATTGGTCATCGCGCTTAGTTGAAAGGCGATGTGTAGCTCGGCCGTCTTTGGATTATAGCCGAAACGCCTCTAAAGTCGAGAATCCAGGCTAGGCCGCGAGCATGCCGTCGCTCGATAGCGGCCGGCGATGGGGCCTCCGCGGCCCCCAAAGGCACGTGTCGTTGGTGAAGCCCTCGTGACGGATGAGTCCCGGCCGGCTGTAGCTTAATTCCCACCGGCGATGGGTAGAATCCTTTGCAGGCGACTTAAATACGCGACAGGGTATTGTAGGTGGCGAGTGGCCTTCTTTGCCCGCGATCCCGAGATCGGCCCGCCGTCGCTCGGTGTCCCTCCCCGCACATCGCCCTCCGTTTTCTTTAAGTGTCGTAGAGGTTTTACGGTATGGAGGGGATGATTTTTTTCTAAGGGGACTTAGAAAAATTTCAACTTCTTTACTTGACCCATCCGCTTAGTATGGTGGCAAGGGCCCGTGACCTCGTGGCGTCGCAAGGTGGTCGGTGTCGCGTGATGGTTTTGGGTGTCGCATGGTGGCGTGGGCGCTCGGCCTTGAGTCTTTGGCAAGGTGGCATGGGCGCTCGCCTTGAGTATGTCGCATGGTGGTCGTGGGGCGTGCTTAAGGCCTCTCGCATGGCGTGGGCGCTCGGCCTAGAGGCTTTGGAAAGGTGGCATGGGCGTGGGGATGGCACTAGACATCGCATGGTGGGCGTGGGGATGGCACGTAGACTATCGCATGGTGGGCATGGGCGCTTGGCCCAGGCGTCGCTCGCGGTGGAAGTGGGCTAGCGATAAGGGTGTCGCATGGTGGCGTGGGCGTGGGCGGCGCTAGCGGTGGGTGTCGCGCGTGGCGTAGGCGGGCGAAGCGCCCGGCGATAGTGTCGCATGGTGGGCGTGGCGTGGGCGCGTCCGCGGCGGGCGGGCGGCGAGGGTGCGCTGGTGGCGTGGCCGGCCTGGCGATGGCTGTCGCATGGTGGGCAGGGGGCAGCGATGAGGGTGTCGCATGGTGGGCGTGGGCGTTGGGGCTGAGGCTATCGCCGGTGGGCGTGGGGCTGGGGCGAGGCTGTCGCACGGTGGGCGTGGGCGCTAGGGCTAAGGCTATCGCACGGTGGGCGTGGGGCTGGGCCAGGTGTCGCACGGTGGGCGTAGGCGCTGGGGCTAGGCTGTCGCACGGTAGGCGTGGGGCTGGGAGCGCGCGCGTCGCACGGTGGGCGTGGGGGGCGGGGTCGCACGTGGGCGGGGCTGGGGCCTGTCGCACGGTGGGCGTGGGGCTAGGCAGGGTGTCGCACGGTGGGCGTGGGCGCTGAGGCTAGGCTGTCGCACGGTGGGCGTGGGCGTTAGGGCTGAGGCGTCGCATGGTGGCGTGGGGCGCGCATGGTGGCCTAGGTGTTGTCCTTGCCCACGCCCGCGACACCAGGCCCACACACAGTTGTCAAACAATGTATAGAGGTTATTTTGGCGGCTTTTGTAGGCACGGGGCCCCGGGCACAACATTTCATGAATGCCGCATGCCCCTCCGGCGCCTTCTTGGAGGTTGTCGTGGCACCATGCCCGTGCCCGCGCCCACGACACCATGTCGCCCGTACACAAGGTTGTCAAACAATGTATAGAGGTTATTTTGACGACTTTTGTAGGCACATAAGCCCCAGGACACAACATTTCATGAATGCTCGCATGCCCCTCCGACGCCTTCTTGGAGGTTGTCGTGGCACCATGCCCATGCCCACGACGCCCACGACACCATGTCGCCCGCACACAAAGGTTGTCAAACAATGTATAGAGGTTATTTTGACAACTTTTGTAGGCATATGAGGCCCCGGGACACAACATTTCATGAATGCTCGCATGCCCCTCCGCGCCTTCTTGGAGGTTGTCGTGGCACCATGCCCATGCCCACCCGCCCCACGACCCAGTCGCCCGCGCGCAAAGGTGTCAAACAATGTATAGAGGTTATTTTGACACTTTTTAGCCGGGCCCGGGGACACCATTTCAGAATCCGCATGCCCCCCGCGCCTTCTTGAGGGTGTCGTGGCACCAGGCCCATGCCCCGACGCCCACGACACCATGTCGCCCGCGCACAAGGTTGTCAAACAATGTATAGAGGTTATTTTGACAACTTTTGTAGGCACAGTGGGCCCAGGACACAACATTTCATGAATTCTCGCATGCCCCTCCAGGCCTTCTTGGAGGTTGTCGTGGCACCATGCCCATGCCCCCAGCCCACGACACCATGTCGCCCGTGCACAAAGGTTGTCAAACAATGTATAGAGGTTATTTTGACAACTTTTGTAGGCCATGAGCCCGAGGACACAACATTTCATGAATGCTCGCATGCCCCTCAGCGCCTTCTTGGAGGTTGTCGTGGCACCATGCCCGTGCCCCCGACGCCCACGACACCATGTCGCCCGTGCCCAAGGTTGTCAAACAATGTATAGAGGTTATTTTGACAACTTTTGTAGGCACATAAGGCCCCAGGACACAACATTTCATGAATGCTCGCATGCCCCTCAGCGCCTTCTTGGAGGTTGTCGTGGCACCATGCCCGTGCCCACGACGCCCGCGACGCCGTGTGCCCGCGCACAAGGTTGTCAAACAATGTATAGAGGTTATTTTGACAAGTTTTGTAGGCACATGAGCCCCAGGACACAACATTTCATGAATTCTCACATGCCCCTCCAGCGCCTTCTTGGAGGTTGTCGTGGCACCATGCCGATGATGCCCCGCATGACACGGTCTCGATGTCTCCCGACGAAGTCATAGCTAGAATGCTCCGATTGCCATGAAATTTTTTTGGGAGTCAATCATCAATAATAAGGAGCTCCCACAAATTTTCAGAATTTTTCACGATGTTTTGCTATTTTTTATAATTTTCCTTAATTTTTTTTTATTAAATAATTCATAAAAAAAAATTATTTGTCCAAAAAATATGAAACTCATTTTTAAACTCATTACATGATCCTAGATATGGATCCATCATGCCCATGGAAGGAATCAATCTAATACTCAAGATTTTTGCCAGGAGTGACTCCTCGCCACTTTGCGCGTACAAGCTGCCCGGACCAAAAATGCCTCGAGAATGTACTATATAGGGGCGACTTGGCCGCATGGGCAGGCGCGGGGTACCCCTATATCACGACCACGCCCCTTGCCCCACGCCTCGCCCATAGGGCATATGCTTGGGGTGTGGGCGTGTCGTCGGGTCCAATGGTGGCGGCCGGTGGCGGCGGCGGTGGCGCCGGCGGCAGGCAAGGTGTCTTGACACCCCATCAAGACCCTCGCATGGCGCTCATTGTCGTCGTGTTGGCTTCCCGTTAAATGCGGCTTTCGACTAGAAAGGAGTAGCGGCGTCGGATACCTTGTCCACGTTGCATTCGGTGTGGGTTGGGCGATGCTTGCGTTGGGCAATTCCCGGTGAGCATGTTCAACAAAGGCGATGCTTGTGTTCGGGATAAATCCCGTGAGCATGGTCAACAAAGGGCGGTGCTTATGTTCGGGATAAATCCCGGTAAGCATGGTCAACTACTCGCAGGGCTATGCTTGCGTTCGGGGCAATTCCGGTGAGCATGGTCATCAAACAACCTACACCGAATGCGGCGTTGCATGGGACCACGATTGTTGACTCTCTCTTCAAAAGCGAGACGGTGTCGGATCGGATCGGCATACCCTTTCCTGGGAGGAGGCGGGCGTGTGATGGCGAGTTGAACTTCGGTGCAGGCTTGGTTACAAATCTTGCATGGTCGTCGTGGTCCCTCGATTCTACGCGAAAACCTTGCTTGAGGGTCGAGCTTGCGTCGGGGAGATGAGCTCCTCACGCCGCGTGTCCCCTCACGATGAAAAGGCGTGCCTACGTGATGGCATCGGATCGGATCGATAGGAAGTGCGGGAGTTGGATGGCGAGTCGAACTAGGTGCGTGCTTGATTTTGATTGCATGGATGTCGCGATCCCTAGTTATGGCGACAACCTTGCTTGAGAAGTCGAGCTTGCATCAGGCGAGATGAGCTCTAGCGAGCGTCCAACCTCTCGAATGAGGAAGGGCATCGTCGGTCTCCTAGTCATGATGGGTTCGGTGTGGGTTGGACAATGCTTGCGCCGGCGCGATTTCCAGCGAGCATGGTCAACGAGGCGGTATCCCGCACCGGATGCAACATTGCATGGAGCACGACTCTTGACCCTCTCTTCAAAACGAGATGGTGTCGGATCGGATCGGCATACCCTTTCACCAGGAGGAGCGGGCGTGTGACGGTGAGTCGAACTTCGGTGCGGGCTTGGTTACAAATCTTGCATGGTTGTCGTGGTCCCAATCGATTAAATGGCGACAACCTTGCTGAGGAGTCGAGCTTGTGTCGAGGAGATGAGCCCCTCGCGCGCGTGTCCCCTCACGATGAAAAGGCGTGCCTGCGTGATGGCATCGGATCGGATCGGATCGACACACCCGTCCGTTGAGAGAAGTGCGGCGGCCGGGGAAAAGCCAGTAAAACTCGGTGTGGGCTTGTTTTTGATTGCATAGTTGTCGCGGTCCCATCGATTAAATGGCGACAACCTTGCTTGAATTGGCGTCCGTCAGGAGAAACGGTTGGGAGGATGTATGTCGCGCCGCGGCGTTGCGGGCTTAGCCCGGCCAGCGATTCCTTGCCTCGGCTGCGGCCCCTCGTCGCACGCTTGCGGGGTGGGGATAGTCGGGTGTCGCCCAGCCCGTGCGCCGGCGTGTAGTGGTAATCCGGTCGTTTGGGTGGCGGGCTCGGTGCTCGGGCATCGGGCGTCGGCTCGCGGCCACCGGTGTCGCGTCGGTATCCGTTGGCCCCTCTCGGTTCTTGCGTTGGTTACCTCGCGCGATAGAGCGCCTAGTCCCGTTGGTCCCTTTACCCGGCGCCCCCCGCGTAGCGTCGCGTGGCAAGCGACGGAGCCGTGTCGCGTTCGCCCCTCGCCGTCGGGGCGGGGTCCCGGCGTGGCGTCGGGCCTTTCGGTCTCTCGGATGCGGTGGGTTTAATGCGTCTCAGGTCCCCGGCGTGTTGCCTAGAAAGAAAGGCTTTCGCTCTCGGCGGATAGCGGTCGCGTCGCTCGCCCGCGTTCTCCCTCCGGAGTGCGCGGTCGCGATCAGCGCTTGAGCTTGTCGAGAGGAATGCTACAGTTGATCCTGCCGGTAGTCATATGCTTGTCTCAAAGATTAAGCCATGCATGTGTAAGTATGAACTAATTGGTTGTGAAGCTGCGAATGGCTCATTAAATCGATTATAGTTTGTTTGATGGTACTGCTACTCGGATAACGTAGTAATTCTAGAGCTAGTCGTGCAACAAACCCCGGCTCCGGAAGGGATGCATTTATTAGATAAAAGGTCGGCGGGCTCCCCGTTGCTGCGATGATTCATGATAACTTCGGCGGATGCTGCGGCCATCGTCGGCGGCGCGTCATTCAAATTTACGCCCTATCAACTTTCGATGGTAGGATAGTGGCCTACTATGGTGGTGACAGGTGACGGAGAATTAGGGTTCGATTAGGAGAGGAGCACGGGCGGCTACCACATCCAGAGGGCGGCAGCGCGTAAATTACCCAATCGACCGAGGAGGTAGTGACAATAAATAACAATCCGGACTCTTTGAGTGCGGTAATTGGAATAGTACAATCTAAATCTCTTAACGAGGATCCATTGGAGGGCAAGTGCGGTGCCGGCGTCGGTAATTCCGGCTCAATAGCGTATATTTAAGTTTTTGCGATTAAAAAGCTCGTAGTTGGACCTTGGGTTGGGTCGATCGGTCGCCCCCGGTGTGCCGGTCGGCTCGTCCCTACTGTCGGCGATGCGCTCCTGGCCTAGCCGCAGGTCGTGCCTCCCGCAGCTGTACTTTAAAGAAATTAGAGTGCTCAAAGCAAGCCTACGCTCTGTATATATCGGCGTAGGATAACATCATAGGATTTCGATCCTATTACGTAGCGCCGGGATCGGAGTAATGATTAACAGGGACGATCGGGGGCATTCGTATTTCATAGTCGGTGAAATTCTTGGATTTATGAAAGGCGAACAAGCTGCGAAAGCATTTGCCAAGGATGTTTTCATTAATCAAGAAGCGAAAGTTGGGGGCTCGAAGGCGATCGGAGGCCGTCCTAGTCTCGACCATAAGCGATGCCGGCCAGGGATTGGCGGATGTTGCTTTAAGGACTCGCCTGGCACCTATGAGAAATCAAAGTCTTTGGGTTCAGGGTATGGTCGCAGTGAAACTTAAAGGTGGCGGGGCACCAGGAGTGGAGCACTGCGGCTTAATTTGACTCAACACGGGGAAACTTACGAGTCCGGACATAGTAAGGATTGTGACGAGAGCTCTTTCTTGATTCTATGGGTGGTGGTGCATGGCCGTTCTTAGTTCGTGGGCGATTTATGCAGTTAATTAGTTAACGAAGCGAGACCTCGCCTGCTAACTAGCTACGTGGAGGTGACCCTCCCGGCCGACTTCTTAGAGGGACTATGGCCCAGCTTAGGCCAGGAAGTTTGAGGCAATACGGTGTGTGATGCCCTTAGATGTTCGGCGCCGCGCGCGCTACGCGATGTATTCAACGAGTCCATAGCCTTGGCCAAGCCAGCCAGGTAATCTTTGAAATTTCATCGTGATGGGGATAGATCATTGCAATTGTTGGTCTTCAACGAGGAATTCCTAGTAAGCGCGAGTCATCGGCTCGCGTTGACTACGTCCCGCCCCTTTGTACACAGCCCGTCGCTCCTGCCGATTGAATGGTCGGTGAAATGTTCGGATCGCGGCGGCGTAGGCGGTTCTTTGCCCCGCTGACGTCGCGAAGTCCATTAAACCTTATCATTTAGAGGAAGGAGAAGTCGTAACAAGGTTTCAGTAGGTGAACTGCGGAAGGATCATTGTCGAACTGGCCAAGCGAGCGACCGTGACAGCGTTCACGAGTCAGGCAGGCGGTCCTCTGCGGCCGTCGCGCCCCAGCGTCGGGGATCGTGCGTGCACTCCCCCCCCCAGGCCGGCGCAAACAAAACCCCGCGGGCCGCGCCGAGGAATCTTAATAAGATCGCTTGCCCCAGGCCGGTCTCGGTGCGTCGAGCGTGTGGCCTGTCGTATTTACAACGACTCTCGGCGGCGGATATCTCGGCTCTCGCGTCGATGAAGAAGCGTGGCGAAATGCGATACTTGGTGTGGTGCGAGGATCCGCGAACCGCCAGGGTCTTTGAAGCGCGAGTTGCGCCGGAGCCATCCGGCCAGGAGACGCGTCTGCCAGGCGTCGCGCAGTTGCCCCGCAAAACCCGTCCTCTTTTGAGAAGATGTGGTGTGTCGGGGCACGCATTGGCCTCCCGCGCGGCCGTCGTGCAGATGGCTAATCGAGTCCTCGGCGCTGTCGTCGTGACAACCGCGGTGGTTGATTTATCATTACTTTGTCGCGACCCAGTGCGCATTCGTGAGCCTCTTTCATGGCGATTATCATCAAAACTTTAGCGGCAGTATGGCGAAAGCCGATTACGAAAAACGGCCCCCCCCTCGGCAGCGACCCAGTCGGGCGGGACTACCGTGAGTTTAAGCATATCAATAAGCGGAGAAAAAAAACTTACAAGGATTCCCCTAATGTGGCGACCCGGCAGGAATAGCCCGGCTTGAAAATCGGGCGCCCTCGGCGTCAGTGTAGTCCGGGAGCGTCCTCGGCCGGCCCGGGCCAAGTCCCCCTGGAAGAGGGCCCCAGAGTGTAAGCCCCGGTGCGCCGGACCACTGTCGCGCCACGGTAGTGTCGGCAAGTCAGGTTGTTTTGAGAATGCGGCCCCAATCGGGCAGTAAATTCGTCCAGGCTAAATATGGGCGAGAGGCAGATGCAACAAGTCCGTGAGGAAAGATGAAAAAGGACTTTGAAAAGAGAGTCAAATAGTGCTTGAAATTGTCGGGAGGGAAGCGGATGGGCGGCGGTGTGCCCGGTCGGATGTGGAAGCGGTGAGCCGGTCCGCCCGTCGGCAGGGCATGGGCCGTCCGGATTGAGGCGGCCAAGCCAGGCCCTCGATCGCCCAGTGGAAGCGCGTGTGTCCCGTCGTGGAGCGCCCGCGCCCCGGGCGGGCCGGCATCTGCGCGCTCCTGGCATCGGCTGTGGGCTCCCATTCGACCCGTCTTGAAACACGGACCAAAAGTCGACATGTGTGCGAGTTAACGGGCGAGAGTAAACCGTGGCGCAAGAAGCCCCCGGTGGGATCCCCCGTGGGTTGCGCCGAGCCGGGCTTGATCTTACCAGAAGGGTTGAGTGCGAGCATACTGTCGGGACCGAAAGATGGTGAACTATGCTGGCGGGGCGAAGCAGAGAAACTCTGGTGGAGGCCCGCCGTCTTGGCGTGCAAATCGTTACGTCGACTTGGGTATAGGGGCGAAAGACTAATCGAGCCGTCTAGTAGCTGGTTCCCTCAGAAGTTTCCCTCGGGATAGCTGGAGCCGCAGGCGAGTTCTATCGGGTAAAGCCAATGATTAGAGGCATCGGGCGCAGCGCCCTCGACCTATTCTCAAACTTTAAATAGGTAGGGCCGGCGCGGGTGCTCTGTTGGCCGCGCCCCGGAATCGAGCTCCAAGTGGGCCATTTTGGTAAGCGAGCGCGTCCGGGATGAGCCGGAAGCGGGTTCCGGTGCCCTAGCTGCGCTAACCTAGATCCCACAAGGGTGTTGGTCGATACCCGCCAGGCCGGTGGTCATGGAAGTCGAAATCCGCTGAGTGTGTAACAACTCACTGCCGAATCAACTAGCCCCGAAAATGGATGGCGGCCCCGCGCGACCTATACCCGGCCGTCGGGCAAGTGCAAGCCCGATGAGTAGTAAGGCGCGGCGGTCGCGCAAACAGGCGTGAGCCGGGGCGGGCGGCCGTCGGTGCGAGATCTTGGTGGTAGTAGCAAATATTCAAATGAGAACTTTGAAGGCCGAGAGGGGAAAGGTTCCATGTGAGCGGCACTTGCACATGGGTTAGTCGATCCTAAGAGGCGGGGAAGCCGTCGATAAGCGCGGCCCTGCGAGCCGAAAGGAATCGGGTTAAAATTCCTGAGCCGGGGCGTGGCGGTAGCGGCAACGTTAGGAAGTCCGGAGGCGTCGGCAGGGGCCTCGGGAAGAGTTATCTTTCTCTTTTAACGGCCTGCCCGCCCAGGCAGCTCGGCAGGTAGGTCAGCCGGCTGGAAAAAACCTGGCGTCGCGTGGTGTCGGTGCGCCCCCGGCCCGAAAATCCGGAGGGGCCGGAGTGCCTCTCACGCCGGTCGTACTCATGCTGCGTCGGTCTCCAAGGTGAGCGACCTGCAGTCGATGGAGCAATGTAGGCCAGGGAAGTCGGCAAAATGGATCAGTAACCTCGGGAAAAGGATTGGCTCGACGGTGGGGCACAGGGTCCCGATCCCAGGCCGTCGGTGTCGGTGGGTCCTCTCGCGCTCCATGGCGGCCGGCGGGTGCCGCGTCTGGCCGAACCAGGCCAGGAGCAGCTCCGCCAGGGCCTTCCCAGGCGTCGAGCGTCGACTTCGAAGCGGTGCGGACAGGGAATCCGTTGTTTAATTAAAACAAAGCATTGCGATGGTCCTGCGGATCTTGCGCGATGTGATTTACGCCGATGCTCACGAATGTCAAAGTGAAGAAATTCAACCAAGCGCGGGTAAGCGGCGGGAGTAGCTATGACTCTCTTAAGGTAGCCAAATGCCTCGTCATCTAATTAGTAGCCGCGCATGAATGGATTAACGAGATTCCCCTTGTCCCGTCTACTATCCGGCGAAACCTGACCAAGGAGCGGGCTTGGCATAGTCAGTGAGGAAAAGACCTGTTGAGCTTGACTCTGGTCAGACTTTGTGAAATGACTTGAGAGGTGTAGGATAAGTGGGGCCCGTGGCGAAAGTGAAATACCACTACTTTTAACGTTATTTTACTTATTCAAGTGAATCGGAGGCAGGCATCGCCCCTCTTTTTGGACCCAAGGCTCGCCTCGGCCAAGTCGTCCGAGGCGGAAGACATTGTCGGGTGGGGAGTTTGGTAGGCGGCACACTGTTAAAAGATAACGGGTGTCCTAAGATGAGCTCCGGCGGCAATCTCGTGTGGAACAAAAGGGTAAAGCTTCGTTTGATTACGATTTCAATGCAGTCTGACGGTGAGCGTGGCCTATCGATCCTTTAGACCTTGAATTTGAAGCTAGAGGTGTCGAGAAAAGTTTACCACGAGGATAAGCGGCTTGTGGCGTAGCGTTCATAAGCGGCGTTGCTTTTTGATCCTCCGATGTCGGCTCTTCCCTATCATTGTGAAGCAATTCACCAAGTGTTGGATTGTTCACCCACCGATAGGGGCGTGGTAGGTTTAGGCGGTCGTGAGGCAGGTTAGTTTTACCCCCGCGATGCAGTGTGCAATGTAATTCAACCTAGTCCGAGAGGCAGTTGATTCGCACAATTGGTCATCGCGCGTGGTTGAAAAGCGATGCGTGAAGCTACCGTCTTATTTGGATTATAGTTGAAGCGCCTCTAAGTCGAGAATCCCGGGCTACCGCTGCTGCGCCCGTCGCTCGATTACCCGGCCGCGTGGGGGCCTCCACGGCCCCCGGAGGCGCGTGTCGTTGGTGAAGCCCTCGTGGCGGATGAGTCCCGGGCGCCGGTAGCTTAATTCCCCTGGCGATGGGTAGAATCGCTGCGAGGCGACTTAAATCCGTGGCCGGGTATTGTAAGTGGCCAGTGGCCTTCTTTGCCCGCGATCCCCGAGACCGGCCCGACGTCGCTCCGATTCGTCCCTCCCCCCGCATGCCCGCCGTTTTCTTTAAGTGTCGTAGAGGTTTTACGGTATGGAGGGGATGATTTTTTCTAAGGGGACTTAGAAAAATTTCAACTTCTTTACTTGACCCATCCGCTTAGTATGGTGGCAAGGGCCCGTGACCTCGTCGTGGGCTCGCAGGTGGAAGTCGGGGTGTCGGCATGGTTTTTAGGGCGTGGGGCGTGGGCGCTCGGCCTTGAGTCTTTGGCAAGGTGGCATGGGCGCTCGCCTTGAGTATGTCGCATAGTGGTCGTGGGCGTGCTTGAGGCTCTCGCATGGGCGTGGGCGCTCGGCCTAGAGGCTTTGGAAAGGTGGCATGGGCGTGGGGATGGCACTTAGACTATCGCATGGTGGGCGTGGGGGATGGCACATAGACTATCGCATGGTGGGCATGGGCGCTTGGCATGAGGCGTCGCCTGGTGGAAGTGGGCTAGCGATGAGGTGTCGCATGGTGGCGTGGGCGGGCGCTAGCGATGAGGGTGTCGCATGGTGGCGTGGCGGGGCGCCGGCCGCTGCGATGGGGGGTGTCGCATGGTGGCGTGCGGGGCGGGCGTGGGCGTGGGCGGGGCCGAGGCGGGTGCGCATGGTGGCGTGGCGGCGCGGCGATGTGTCGCATGGTGGGTAGAGGCGGCGATGGTGTCGCATGGTGGGCGTAGGCGTTGAGGCTGGCTATCGCCCGGTGGGCGTAGGGCTGGCAGCGTGTCGCACGGTGGGCGAAGCGCTGGGCGGCTATCGCACGGTGGGCGTGGGGCTGGGGCGAGGTGTCGCACGGTGGGCGTGGGCGCTGAGGCTAAGGCCGTCGCACGGTGGGCGTAAGGCAGGCGGGCTGTCGCACGGTGGCGGGCGTGCGTGGGCGCTGGGGCGCCGTCGCCCGGTGGCGTGGCGGCGGGTGTCGCACGGTGGCGTGGGCGCTGGGGCGGCCCGCTGGGCGGGCGGGGCCGCACGGTGGCGTGGGCGTTAGGGCTAGGCGTCGCATGGTGGGCGTAGGGCGTCGCATGGTGGCCTAGGTGTTGTCCTTGCCCACGCCCACGACACCATGTCGCCCGCACCCAAAGGTTGTCAAACAATGTATAGAGGTTATTTTGGCGATTTTGTAGGCCATGGGCCCAGGACACAACATTTCATGAATGCTCGCATGCCCCTCCGACACCTTCTTGGAGGTTGTCGTGGCCCAGCCCATGCCCACGGCCGCGACACCAGCGCCCGCGCCAGGTTGTCAAACAATGTATAGAGGTTATTTTGACGACTTTTGTAGGCCCGTGAGCCCGGGACACAACATTTCATGAATGCTCAGCCCCTCGCGCCTTCTTGGAGGTTGTGTGGCACCAGCCCGTGCCCACGACGCCCGCACACCAGTCCCCGTGCGCAAGGTTGTCAAACAATGTATAAGTTATTTTGACAACTTTTGTAGGCACATGAGGCCCAGGACACAACATTTCATGAATGCTCGCATGCCCCCCAGCCTTCTTGGAGGTTGTCGTGGCACCATGCCCGTACCCACCCCACGACCCAGCGCCCGCGCACAAGTTGTCAAACAATGTATAGAGTTATTTTGACAACTTTTTGTAGGCGCATGAGGCCCAGGACACAACATTTCATGAATGCTCGCATGCCCCTCAGCGCCTTCTTGGAGGTTGTCGTGGCACCATGCCCATGCCCACGGCCCACGACACCATGTCGCCCGCACACAAGGTTGTCAAACAATGTATAGAGGTTATTTTGACAAGTTTTGTAGGCACATTAGGCCCAAGGACACAACATTTCATGAATTCTCGCATGCCCCTCCGCGCCTTCTTGGAGGTTGTCGTGGCACCATGCCCGTGCCCACGGCCCACGACACCACGTGCCGTGCACAAGGTTGTCAAACAATGTATAGAGGTTATTTTGACAACTTTTGTAGGCACATGAGGCCCAGGACACAACATTTCATGAATGCTCGCATGCCCCTCAGGCGCCTTCTTGGAGGTTGTCGTGGCACCATGCCCATGCCCACGACGCCCACGACACCATGTCGCCCGTGCACAAAGGTTGTCAAACAATGTATAGAGGTTATTTTGACAACTTTTGTAGGCACATGAGCCCCAGGACACAACATTTCATGAATTCTCGCATGCCCCTCCGGCCTTCTTGGAGGTTGTCGTGGCACCATGCCCTCTCCCGACGCCCGTGACACCATGTCGCCCGCGCACGAAGGTTGTCAAACAATGTATAGAGGTTATTTTGACAAGTTTTGTAGGCACATGAGGCCCCAGGACACAACATTTCATGAATTCTCGCATGCCCCTCCCAGCGCCTTCTTGGAGGTTGTCGTGGCACCACCAGATGATGCCCCGCGTGACCCGGTCCCGATGTCTCCCGACAAAGTCATAGCTAGAATGCTCCGATTGCCATGAAATTTTTTTGGGAGTCAATCATCAATAATAAGGAGCTCCCACAAATTTTCAGAATTTTTCACGATGTTTTGCTATTTTTTATAATTTTCCTTAATTTTTTTATTAAATAATTCATAAAAAAAAATTATTTGTCCAAAAAATATGAAACTCATTTTTAAACTCATTACATGATCCTAGATATGGATCCATCATGCCCATGGAAGGAATCAATCTAATACTCAAGATTTTTGCCAGTGACTCCCCGCCACTTTGCGCGTACAAGCTGCCCGGACCAAAAATGCCTCGAGAATGTACTATATAGGGGCGACTTGGCCGCATGGGCAGGCGCGGGTACCCCTATATCACGACCACGCCCCTTGCCCCACGCCTCGCCCATGGGGGCATATGCTTGGGGTGTGGTCGTGTCGTCGGGTCCAATGGTGGCGGCCAGTGGCGCGGCGGTGGCGGCACCAGCGAGGGCGGGTGTCTTGACACCCCGCCGAGACCCTCGCATGGCGCTCATTATCGTCGTGTTGGCTTCCCGTTCGTGCGGCTTTCGACTAGAAGGAGTGGCGGCGTCGGATACCTTGTCACGTTGCATTCGGTGTGGGTTGGGCGATGCTTGCGTTCAGGCAATTCCGGTGAGCATGTTCAACAAGAGGCGTGCTTGTGTTCAGGATAAATCCCAGTGAGCATGGTCAACAAAGGGGCGGTGCTTATGTTAAGGATAAATCCCGGTGAGCATAGTCAACTATCGCGGGGCTATGCTTGCGTTAGGGCAATTCCCGGTGAGCATGGTCATCAAACAACCTACAGAATGCGGCGTTGCATGGGACACGATTGTTGACTCTCTCTTCAAAAGCGAGACGGTGTCGGATCGGATCGGCATACCCTTTCCCCGGGAGGAGGCGGGCGTGTGATGGCGAGTTGAACTTCGGTGCGGGCTTGGTTACAAATCTTGCATGGTCGTCGTGGTCCCTCGGTTCCGTGACAACCTTGCTTGAGGAGTCAGAGCTTGCGTCGGGAGATAAGCTCCTCACGCACGTGTCCCCTCACGATGAAAGGCGTGCCTACGTGATGGCATCGGATCGGATCGATAGAAGTGCGGGGTTGGATGGCGAGTCGAACTAGGTGCGTGCTTGATTTTGATTGCATGGATGTCGCGATCCCCTGGTTATGGCGACAACCTTGCTTGAGTCGAGCTTGCATCAGGCGAGATGAGCTCTAGCGAGCGTCCAACCTATCCGAATGAGGAGGGGCATCGTCGGTCTCCTAGTCATGATGGGTTCGGTGTGGGTTGGACAATGCTTGCGCCGTGGCGCGGTTTCAGCGAGCATGGTCAGCGAGACGGTATCCCCGCCGGATGCAACATTGCATGGAGCACGACTCTTGACCCTCTCTTCAAACGAGATGGTGTCGGATCGGATCGGCATACCCTTTCACCTGGGGAGGCAGGCGTGTGACGGTGAGTCGAACTTCGGTGCGGGCTTGGTTACAAATCTTGCATGGTTGTCGTGGTCCCGATCGATTAAATGGCGACAACCTTGCTTGGTCGAGCTTGCGTCGGGGAGATGAGCCCCTCACGCGCGTGTCCCCTCGCGATGAAAGGGCGTGCCTACGTGATGGCACGGATCGGATCGGATCGACACACCCCCGTTCGAGGAAGTGCGGCGTGGGAAAAAGCGAAGTAAAACCCGGTGTAGGCTTTTTTTTGATTGCATAGTTGTCGCGGTCCCATCGATTAAATGGCGACAACCTGCTGAAATCGGCGTCGTCAGGAAAAGGCGGTTGGGAGGATGTATGTCGCGCCGCGGCGTTGCGGGCTTAGCCCGGCCAAGCGATTCCTTGCCTCGGCTTGCTGCCCCGCGTCGAACGCGCTTGCGAGGTGGGGATAGTCGGGTGTCGCCCAGGCCCGACGCGCCGTGGCGTGTAGTGGTGTCCGGTCGTTTGGGTGGCGGGCTCGGTGCTCGGGCATCGGGCGTCGGCTCCAGCGGCCACCGGTGTCAGCGTCGGTATTCGTTGGCCCTCTCGGTTCTTGCGTTGGTTACCTCGCGCGATAAGCGCCTAGTCCGTTGGTCCCGCTACGCCGGCCCCCCCGCGTCGCGTCGCGCGGCAAGCAGGCCCGTGTCGCGTTCGCCCTCGCCGTCGGGCAGAGTCCAGCGCGGCGTCGGGCCTTCGGTCTCCCGGATCCGGTGGGTTTAAATGCGTCGTCTCGGGTCCCCGGCGTGTTGCCTAGAAAGAAAGAGCTTTCGCTCTCGGCGGATAGACGGTCGCGTCCGCTCGCCCGCGTTCTCCCTCGGAAGTCCGGCGGTGCGGTCGGCCGAGCTTGTCGAGAGGAATGCTACAGTTGATCCCGCCGGTAGTCATATGCTTGTCTCAAAGATTAAGCCATGCATGTGTAAGTATGAACTAATTGGTTGTGAAGCTGCGAATGGCTCATTAAATCGATTATAGTTTGTTTGATGGTACTTGCTTACTCGGATAAGCGTAGTAATTCTAGAGCTATCGTGCAACAAACCCGGACTTCGGAAGGGATGCATTTATTAGATAAAAGGTCGGCCGGCTCTGCGCGTTGCGCCGATGATTCATGATAACTTCGGCGGATCCCACGGCCATCGTCCGGCGGCGCATCATTCAAATTTACGCCCTATCAACTTTCGATGGTAGGATAGTGGCCTCCTATGGTGGTGACGGGTGGCGGAGATTGGGGTTCGATTCAGGAGAGGAGCACGAAAGCGGCTACCACGTCCAAGGGCGGCGGGCGGTAAATTACCCAATCGACACGCCAGGAGGTAGTGACAATAAATAACAGTCCGGGGCTCTTTAGTGCAGTAATTGGAATAGTACAATCTAAATCTCTTAACGAGGATCCATTGGAGGGCAAGTCGGTGCCCGGCGCGCGGTAATTCGGCTCAATAGCGTATATTTAAGTTGTTTGCGATTAAAAAGCTCGTAGTTGGACCTTGGGTTGGGTCGATCGGTCGCCCCGGTGTGCCAGTCGGCTCGTCCCCTACGTCGGCGATGCGCTCCTGGCCTTAGCCGGCAGGTCGTGCCTCCGTAGTTGTTACTTTGAAGAAATTAGAGTGCTCAAAGCAAGCCTACGCTCTGTATATATCGGCGTGGGATAACATCCTAGGATTTCGATCCTATTACGGTGGCCCCCGGGATCGGAGTAATGATTAACAGGGCGGTCGGGGGCATTCGTATTTCATAGTCGAGGTGAAATTCTTGGATTTATGAAAGGCGAACAAGCTGAAAGCATTTGCCAAAGATGTTTTCATTAATCAAGAGCGAAAGTTGGGGGCTCGAAGGCGATCGGATGCCGTCCTAGTCTCGACCATAAGCGATCCCGGCCAGGGTTGGCGGATGTTGCTTTAAGGACTCACCTGGCACCTTATGAGAAATCAAAGTCTTTGGGTTCGGGGGTATGGTCCCGGGGTGAAACTTAAAGGTGTGAGGAGGGCACCACCAGGAGTGGAGCTGCGGCTTAATTTGACTCAACACAGGAAACTTACCAGTCCAGACATAGTAAGGAGTTAGTGCAGAGCTCTTTCTTGATTCTATGGGTGGTGGTGCATAGCGTTCTTAGTTCGTGGGTGATTTATGCAGTTAATTAGTTCGGCGAGACCTCGGCCTGCTAACTAGCTACTCGGAGGTGACCCTCGCGGCCGGCGTCTTAGAGGACTATGGCCGCTTAGGCCAGGAAGTTTGGGCAATAGCAGTGCCGTGATGCCCTTAGATATTAGGGCCCCGCGCGCTACGCGATGTATTCAGCGAGTCTATAGCCTTGGCCAGGCCAGCCAGGTAATCTTTGAAATTTCATCGTGATGGGGATAGATCATTGCAATTGTTGGTCTTCAGCGAGGAATTCCTAGTAAGCGCGAGTCATCGGCTCGCGTTGACTACGTCCTGCCCTTTGTACACGCCGCCGTCGCTCCTCCCGATTAAATGGTCAGGTGAAATGTTCGGATCGCGGCGGCGTAGGCGGTTCGTTGCCCCTGACGTCCAGAAGTCCGTTAAACCTTATCATTTAGAGGAAGGAGAAGTCGTAACAAGGTTTCAGTAGGTGAACTGCGGAAGGATCATTGTCGAACCGGCCGAGCAAGCGACCCGTGACGCGTTTACGAGTCGGGCAGGCGGTCCCTCTGCGGCCGTCGCGCCCCGCGTCACGGATCGTGCGTGCACCCCCCCCCCCGCCAGCTGCAAGCAAGCCCGCCTGGCCGCGCCGAGTCGTAATGATCGCTTGCCCCAGCCGGTCCCGGTGCGTCGGGCGTCGTCGCCGTATTTACAACGACTCTCGGCGCAGATATCTCGGCTCCCGCGTCGATGAAGAGCGTGGCGAAATGCGATACTTGGTGTGGTGCGAGGATCCGCGAACCCAGAGTCTTTGAGCGCAAGTTGCGCCAGAGCCATCCGGCCGTGGGCTGTCTGCCAGGCGTCACGCCGTTGCCCCCGCAAAACCCCGTCCTCTTTTGAGAAGATGTGGTGTGTCGGGGCACGCATTAGCCTCCCCTCGCGCCGTCGTGCGGATAGGCTTAAAGTCGAGTCCTCGGCGCTGTCGTCGTGACAGCCACGGTGGTTGATTTATCATTGCTTTGTCGCGACCCAGTGCGATTCGTGAGCCTCTTTCCTGGCGATTATCATCAAAACTTTAGCGGCGCGGTATGGCCGGCCGTTACGAAAAAAAAGCCCCCCCCTCTCGGCGCGACCCGGTCAGGCGGGACTACCCTGAGTTTAAGCATATCAATAAGCGGAGAAAAAAAACTTACAAGGATTCCCCTATGTGGCCGCGGCGGGAATAGCCCGGCTGAAACTCGGGCGCCCTCGGCGTCAGTGGGTGTCTGGGAAGCGTCCTCGGCCGGCCCAGGCGCAAGTCCCCCTGGAGGGCGCCAGGGAAAGTGAAACCCCCGTGCGCCAGACCTGTCGCGCCCCGCGGCGTCGGCGTCAGGTTGTTTGGGAATGCGGCCCCAGTCGGGCGGTAAATTCCGTCAAGGCTAAATATAGGCGAGAGGCTGCGGCATCCGCTGAGGAAAGATGAAAAGGACTTTGAAAAAGAGAGTCAAATAGTGCTTGAAATTGTCGAGGGGAAGCGGATTGGGGCGGCGGTGTGCCCGGTCGGATGTAGAGCGGTGAGCCAGTCCGCCGTCGACCGGGCATGGGCCGTCCGGATTGAGGCGGCCAGGCCGGCCCCCGATACGCCCGTGGAAGCGTCGTCGTCCCGTCGTAGCTGGCGGCCCGCGCCGGGCGGCCCGGCATCTGCGCGCTCCTGGCATCGGCTTTGTGGGCTCCCCATTCGAGCCGTCTTGAAACACGGACCGGAGTCGACATGTGTGCGAGTTAGCAGGCAGTAAACCCGTAAGCGCAAGGAAGGCGGCCGGTGGGATCCCCTCGTAGGTTGCGCCGCAGCCGGCCTTGATCTTACGAGAAGGGTTCAGTGCGGCGTGCTGTCAGGACCGAAAGATGGTGAACTATGCTGGCAGGCGAAGCCAGAGAAATCTAGGTGGAGGCCTGGCGCGTCTGGCGTGCAATCGTTCGTCGACTTGGGTATAGGGCGAAAGACTAATCGAGCCGTCTAGTAGGCTGGTTCCCTCGAAGTTTCCCTCAGGATAGGCTTGAGCCTGGGCGAGTTCCATCGGGTAAAGCCAATGATTAGAGGCATCGGGCGCGCGCCTCGACCTATTCTCAAACTTTAAATAGGTAGGGCCGGGCGGTTGCTGCCGTTGGCCGCGCCCGCAGGTCAGGCTCCAAGTGGGCCATTTTGGTAAGCGCAGCGCGTCTGGGATGAGCCAGAGCCGGGTTACGGTGCCCTAGCTGCGCGCTAACCTAGATCCCACAAGGGTGTTGGTCGATTAAGGCGCAGGCCGGTGGTCATGGAAGTCGAAATCGCTAAGTGTGTAACAACTCACTGCCGAATCAACTAGCCCCGAAAATGGATGGCGGCGACCGCGCGACCTATACCGGCCGTCAGGGCAAGTGCAGCCCCGATGAGTAGGAGGGCGTGGCGGTCGTGCAGACCAGGCGTGAGCCAGCCAGGCGGCCGTCGGTGCGAGATCTTGGTGGTAGTAGCAAATATTCAAATGAGAACTTTGAAGGCGAGGGGAAAGGTTCCATGTGAGCGGCACTTGCACATGGGTTAGTCGATCCTAAGAGGCAGGAAGCCGTCGATAGCGCGAGCCGTGCGGCCGAAGTCAGGTTAAAATTCTGAGCAGGGCGTGGCGGTAGCGGCGCGTTAGGGAAGTCCGGGGCGTCGGCGGGGGCCTCGGGAAGAGTTATCTTTTCGTTTAGCGCCTGCCCACCACGAAGCGGCTCGTCGGCGGTAGGTCGGCCGGAGACACCCGCGCGTCGCGTGGTGTCGGTGCGCCCCTGGCCCCTGAAAATCCGGAGGGGCCGAGTGCCTCTCACGCCAGTCGTACTCATAACGCCTCAGGTCTCCAAGGTGAGCGGCCTGCAGTCGATGGAACAATGTAGGCAAGGGAAGTCGGCAAAATGGATCAGTAACCTCAGGAAAAGGATTGGCTCAAGGGTGAGGCACAGGGTCCCGATCCCGGGCCCGTCGTTGTCGGTGGGCCCCGCTCGGCTCCCGTGGCCCGCAAGTCGCCGCGTGCCCGGCCAAGGGCGGCTAAAGCGGCTCCTCGGGGGCCTTCCCGGGCGTCAAGCGGTCGACTTCGAAGCTGGTCGGACAAGGGGAATCCGTTGTTTAATTAAAACAAAGCATTGCGATGGTCACTGCGGATCTTGCGCGATGTGATTTACCCCTGATGCTCCCGAATGTCAAAGTGAAGAAATTCAACCAAGCGCAGGTAGCAGCAGGAGTAACTATGACTCTCTTAAGGTAGCCAAATGCCTCGTCATCTAATTAGTAGCCGCGCATGAATGGATTAACGAGATTCCCCCTTTGTCCTGTCTACTATCCGGCGAAACCCACGACCAAGGCGGGCGGCATAGTCGGCCAGGAAAAGAAGACCTGTTGAGCTTGACTCTAGTCAGACTTTGTGAAATGACTTGAGAGGTGTAGGATAAGTGGGGCCGTGGGCGGGTGAAATACCACTACTTTTGCGTTATTTTACTTATTAGTGAATCGGAGGCGGGGCATCGCCCCTCTTTTTGGACCCAAGGCTCGCCTCGGCCAGTCGTCAGGCGGAAGACATTGTCGAGGTGGGGAGTTTTGGCAGGCGGCGCGTCGTTAAAAGATACGCGGTGTCCTAAGATGAGCTCAGCGAGCAATCTCGTGTGGAACAAAAGGGTAAAAGCTCGTTTGATTACGATTTCAGTGCGAATCTGGCGGTGGCGTGGCCTATCGATCCTTTAGACCCTGAATTTGAAGCTAGAGGTGTCAGAAAAGTTACCCACAGGGGATAAGCGGCTTGTGGCGCTAGCGTTCATAAGCGGCGTTGCTTTTTGATCCTCCAATGTCGGCTCTTCCTATCATTGTGAAGCGAAATTCACCAAGTGTTGGATTGTTCACCCACCGATAGGGAGCGTGGTGGTTTAGGCCGTCGTGAGGCAAGGTTAGTTTTACCCTACGTGTGATTGTCGCAATAGTAATTCAACCTAGTACGAGAGGCAGTTGATTCGCCCAATTGGTCATCGCGCTTTTGAAAAGCGATGCTGCGTGAAGCTGCCGTCTGGCTGAATTATAGCGAGCGCCTCTAAGTCGAGAATCCCGGGCTAGGCGTGGCATGCGCCGTCGCTCGATTCCCGGCCGGCGTAGGGGCCTCCGCGGCCCCCAAAGGCGCGTGTCGTTGGTGAAGCCCGCGTGGCGGATGAGTCCAGGCGCCTGTAGCTTAATTCCCCGGCGATGGGTAGAATCGCTGCCAGGCGACTAAATCCGCGCGAGGTATTGTAAGTGGCGAGTGGCCTTCTTTGCCACGATCCCAGTCGGCCCCGCGTCGCTCGTTGTCCCCTCCCCATCGCGCCCGCCGTTTTCTTTAAGTGTCGTAGAGGTTTCACGGTATGGAGGATGATTTTTTCTAAGGGGACTTAGAAAAATTTCAACTTCTTTACTTGACCCATCCGCTTAGTATGGTGGCAAGGGCCCGTGACCTCGTGGGTCGTCGCGGGTGGAGTTGAGGGTCGCCGTGATGGTTTTGTGTCGCATGGTGGCGTGGGCGCTCGGCCTTAAGTCTTTGGCAAGGTGGCATGGGCGCTCGCCTTGAGTATGTCGCATGGCGGTCGTGGGCGTGCTTGAGGCTCTCGCATGGCGTGGGCGCTCGGCCTAGAGGCTTTGGAAAGGTGGCATGGGCGTGGGGATGGCACTGACTATCGCATGGTGGCGTGGGGATGGCACTAGACTATCGCATGGTGGGCATGGGCGCTTGCGCGAGGCCGGCGTCGCGGTGAAGTGGGCTAGCGATAGGGTGTCGCATGGTAGCGTAGCGAACCGGCGCTAGCGATGAGT
Organism: Gynostemma pentaphyllum; assembly: GCA_028015215.1. Classification (NCBI taxonomy): domain Eukaryota; kingdom Viridiplantae; phylum Streptophyta; class Magnoliopsida; order Cucurbitales; family Cucurbitaceae; genus Gynostemma; species Gynostemma pentaphyllum. Next base: position 7,845,860 of record CM051348.1, on the reverse strand, counting down.
GTCGCATGGTGGCGTGGCGTGGCAGCGCTAGCGATGGGTGTCGCATGGTGGGCGTGGCGTGGGCGGGGCGTGGGCGGGGCCTGGCGCGGGTGCGCGGGTGGCGGGGCGGGGCGGGCGTGGGGTGTCGCAGGTGGCGTGGCCGCGGCGCTGGCAAGGTGTCGCATGGCGGTGGCGTAAGCGCTACGCGTGTCGCATGGTGGCGTAGGCGTCAGCTGGGCGTCGCGCGGTGGGCGTAGGGCTGGGCAGGCGTCGCACGGTGGCGTGGGCCCTAGGGCGGGCTCGCACGGTGGCGTGGGCGTAGGCTGGCGCGGGTGTCGCACGGTGGCGTAGGCCCTGAGGCCGGCGTCGCACGGTGGCGTGGGCGGGGGCTGGGCGCGGCTGTCGCACGGTGGCGTGGGCGCTGGGGCTGGGGCCGTCGCGCGGTGGGCGTGGGGCTGGCGGGGGGTCCCACGGTGGCGTGGGCCCTGGGCTGGGCTCTCCACGGTGGCGTGGGCGTGGGGCGGGCCGGGGGCGGCGTTAGCGGCTGTCGCATGGTGGGCGTGGAGCGTCGCATGGTAGCCTAGGTGTTGTCCTTGCCCGCCCACGACACCATGTCGCCCACGCGCAGTTGTCAAACAATGTATAGAGGTTATTTTGACGACTTTTGTAGGCACATAGGCCCAGGACACAACATTTCATGAATGCTCGCATGCCCCTCAGACACCTTCTTGGAGGTTGTCGTGGCCCCATGCCCATGCCCCAGGCCCACGACACCATGTCGCCCGCGCACAAGGTTGTCAAACAATGTATAGAGGTTATTTTGGCGACTTTTGTAGGCACATGAGGCCGGGACACAACATTTCATGAATGCTCGCATGCCCCTCCGACGCCTTCTGGAGGTTGTCGTGGCCCATGCCCGTGCCCCGCGCCCGCCACGCCGTCGCCGCGCGCAAAGGTTGTCAACAATGTATAGTTATTTTGACAACTTTTGTAGGCACGGGGCCCAGGCCAACATTTAGAATGCCGCATGCCCCTCCGCGCCTTCTTGGAGGTTGTCGTGGCCCGGGCCCGTGCCCACGGGCCCACACCCAGTGCCCGCGCCAGTTGTCAAACAATGTATAGAGGTTTTTGACAAGTTTGTGGCCTGGGCCCAGGACACAACATTTCATGAATTCGCAGCCCTCCGCGCCTTCTGGGTTGTCGTGGCACCATGCCCGTGCCCCGGCCCGCGACCCGTGGCCGTGCACGAGGTTGTCAAACAATGTATAGGTTATTTTGACAACTTTTGCAGGCCAGCCCGAGGCACACATTTCATGAATGCTCGCATGCCCCTCAGGCCTTCTTGGAGGTTGTCGTGGCGCCAGGCCCGTGCCCACGGCCCACGACCCGGCCGTGCACAAGTTGTCAAACAATGTATAGGTTATTTTGACAACTTTTGTAGGCGCTGGGCCCAGGACACAACATTTCATGAATGCCGCATGCCCCTCCGCGCCTTCTTGGAGGTTGTCGTGGCGCCAGGCCCGTGCCCGGGCCCGCGACGCCGGTGCCCGCGCGCAAGGTTGTCAAACAATGTATAGGGTTATTTTGACAAGTTTTGTAGGCACATGAGGCCCCAGGACACAACATTTCATGAATTCTCGCATGCCCCTCCGGCCTTCTTGGAGGTTGTCGTGGCACCATGCCGATGATGCCCCCCGCATGACATGGTCTCGATGTCTCCCGGCGAAGTCATAGCTAGAATGCTCCGATTGCCATGAAATTTTTTTGGGAGTCAATCATCAATAATAAGGAGCTCCCACAAATTTTCAGAATTTTTCACGATGTTTTGCTATTTTTTATATTTTTCCTTAATTTTTTTATTAAATAATTCATAAAAAAAAATTATTTGTCCAAAAAATATGAAACTCATTTTTAAACTCATTACATGATCCTAGATATGGATCCATCATGCCCATGGAAGGAATCAATCTAATACTCAAGATTTTTGCCAGGGGTGACTCCCGCCGCTTTGCGCGTACAAGCTCCCGGACCAAAAATGCCTCAAGAATGTACTATATAGAGGCGACTTGGCCGCATAGGCAGCGCGGGGTACCCCTATATCACGACCACGCCCCTTGCCCCGCGCCTCGCCCATAAGGGCATATGCTTGGGGTGTGGTCGTGTCGTCAGAAGTCCGTAGTAGCGGCCAGTGCGGCGCGGTGGGCGGCCGCGGCAGGCAAGGTGTCTTGACACCCCGTCAAGGCCCTCGCATGGCGCTCATTGTCGTCGTGTTGGCTTCCCGTTCGTGCGGCTTTCGACTAGAAGGAGTGGCGGCGTCGGATACCTTGTCACGTTGCATCCGGTGTGGGTTAGGCGTGCCTGCGTTGGGGCAATTCCCGGTGAGCATGTTCAAATCAGGCGTGCTTGTGTTCGGGATAAATCCCGGCGAGCATGGTCAACAAAGGGGCAGTGCTTATGTTCGGGGCAAATCCCGGTGAGCATGGTCAGCTATCTCGGGGCTATGCTTGCGTTCGGGCAATTCCCGGTGGCATGGTCATCAAACAACCTACAGAATGCGGCGTTGCATAGGACCACGATTGTTGACTCTCTCTTCAAAAGCAGGCGGTGTCGGATCGGATCGGCATACCCTTCTCCCCAGGGGGGCAGGCGTGTGATGGCGAGTTGAACTTCGGTGCAGGCTTGGTTACAAATCTTGCATGGTCGTCGTGGTCCCTCGATTTCGCGAAACCTTGCTTGGTCGAGCTTGCGTCAGGGAGATAAGCTCCTCACGCGCGTGTCCCCTCACGATGAAAAGGCGTGCCTACGTGATGGCATCGGATCGGATCGATAGGGTGCGGGGAGTTGGATGGCGCGGTCGAACTAGGTGCGTGCTTGATTTTGATTGCATGGATGTCATGGTCCCCTTGTTATGGCGACAACCTGCTTAGAGTCGAGCTTGCATCAGGCGAGATGAGCTCCCAGCGGCGTCCAACCTATCCGAATGAGGAGGGGCATCGTCGGTCTCCTAGTCATGATGGGTTCGGTGTGGGTTGGACAATGCTTGCGCCCTGTGCGATTTCCAGCGAGCATGGTCAGCAAGGCGGTATCCCCCCGGATGCAACATTGCATAGGCACGACTCTTGACCCTCTCTTCAAAACGAGATGGTGTCGGATCGGATCGGCATACCCTTTCCAACCGGGAGGCGGGCGTGTGGCGGTGGTCGAACTTCGGTGCAGGCTTGGTTACAAATCTTGCATGGTTGTCGTGGTCCCGATCGATTAAATGGCGACAACCTTGCTGTCAAGCTTGTGTCAGGAGATGAGCCCCTCACGCGCGTGTCCCCTCACGATGAAAGGCGTGCCTACGTGATGGCACGGATCGGACGGCGACACACCCGCCGTTCGAGGAGTGCGGCGTGGAAAAAGCGAGTAAAACCGGTGTGGGCTTTTTTGATTGCATGGTTGTCGCGGTCCCGATCGATTAAATGGCGACAACCGCTGAATTGGCGTCGTCAGGAAGGCAGTTGGGAGGATGTATGTCGCGCCGTGGCGTTGCGGGCTTGGCCCGGCCAGGCGATTCCTTGCCTCGGCTTGCTGCCCCTCGTCGGCGCGCTTGCGGGGTAGGGATAGTCGGGTGTCGCCCAGGCCGTGCGCCGGCGTGTAGTGGTGTCCGGTCGTTTGGGTCAGCAGGCTCGGTGCTCGGGCATCGAGCGCCGGCTCGGCGGCCACCGGTGTCGCGTCGAGTATTCGTTGGCCCCTCCCGGTTCTTGCGTTGGTTACCTCGCGCGATAGGCGCCTAGTCCCGTTGGTCCCGCTACGTCGCGCCCCCGCGTCGTCGCGCAGCCAGCACGCGCCCGTGTCGCGTTCGCCCTCGCCCGTCGGGCAGGGTCCGGCCCGGCGTCGGGCCTTCGGTCCCCGGATCCGGTGGGTTTAGTCGTCTCAGGTCCCCGGCGTGTTGCCTAGAAAGAGCTTTCGCTCTCGGCGGATAGACGGTCGCGTCCGCTCGCCGCGTTCTCCCTCAGGAGTGCGCGGTGCGGTCGGCCGAGCTATCGGAAGGAATGCTACTAGTTGATCTGCCCGGTAGTCATATGCTTGTCTCGATTAAGCCATGCATGTGTAAGTATGAACTAATTGTGTGAAGCTGCGAATGGCTCATTAAATCGATTATAGTTTGTTTGATGGTACTTCTTACTCGGATAGCCGTAGTAATTCTAGAGCTATCGTGCAGCAAACCCCGACTTACGGAAGGGATGCATTTATTAGATAAAAGGTCGGCGGGCTGCGCGTTGCTCGATGATTCATGATAACTTCGGCGGATCGCACGGCCGTCGTCCGCGGCGCGTCATTCAAATTTACGCCCTATCAACTTTCGATGGTAGGATAGTGGCCTCCTATGGTGGTGCCGGGTGGCGGAGTTGGGGTTCGATCAGGAGGGAGCACGGGCGGCTACCACATCCAAGGAAAGCGCGGCGCGCGGTTACCCAATCGACACGGGAGGTAGTGACAATAAATAACAATCAAGGCTCTTTGAGTGCAGTAATTGGAATAGTACAATCTAAATCTCTTAACGAGGATCCATTGGAGGGCAAGTCCGGTGCCCGGCGTGCGGTAATTCCAGCTCAATAGCGTATATTTAAGTTGTTGCGATTAAAAAGCTCGTAGTTGGACCTTGGGTTGGGTCGTCGGTCGCCTTGGTGTGCCAGTCGGCTCGTCCCTACGTCGGCGATGCGCTCCTGGCCTTAGCGGCAGGTCGTGCCTCCCGCCCCTTGCTTTGAAGAAATTAGAGTGCTCAAAGCAAGCCTACGCTCCGTATATATCGGCGTAGGATAACATCGTGGGATTTCGATCCTATTACGGTAGCCGCCGGGATCGGGTAATGATTAACAGGGCGGTCAAAGGCATTCGTATTTCATAGTCGAAGGTGAAATTCTTGGATTTATGAAAGGCGAACAAGCTGAAAGCATTTGCCAAGGATGTTTTCATTAATCAAGAAGCGAAAGTTGGGGGCTCGAAGGCGATCGGATCCGTCCTAGTCTCGACCATAAGCGATGCCAGCCAGGTTGGCGGATGTTGCTTTAAGGACTCCCTGGCGCCTTATGAGAAATCAAAGTCTTTGGGTTCGGGGGGTATGGTCGCGGTGAGCTAAAGGGTGCGGAAGGGCACCACAGGAGTGGAGCTGCGGCTTATTTGACTCAACACAGGAAACTTACCAGGCCCAGACATAGTAAGGATTAGCGGCAAGAGCTCTTTCTTGATTCTATGGGTGGTGGTGCATGGCCGTTCTTAGTTCGTGGGCAATTTATGCAGTTAATCCAGTTATGAAGCGAGACCTCGGCCTGCTAACTAGCTACGCGGGGTGACCCTCGCGGCCGGCTCTTAGAGGACTATGGCCCCGCTTAGGCCCAGGAAGTTTGAGGCAATAGCAGTCCGTGATGCCCTTAGATGTTACGGCCCGCCCGCGCTACGCGATGTATTCAACGAGTCCTAGCCTTGGCCAGCAGCCAGGTAATCTTTGAAATTTCATCGTGATGGGGATAGATCATTGCAATTGTTGGTCGTCGCGAGGAATTCCTAGTAGCGCGAGTCATCGGCTCGCGTTGACTACGTCCCGCCCGTTGTACACACCCGCCGTCGCTCCCTACCGGATTGAATGGTCGGTGAAATGTTCGGATCGCGGCGGCGTGGGCGGTTAGTTGCCGCCTGGCGTCCTGAAGTCCATTAAACCTTATCATTTAGAGGAAGGAGAAGTCGTACAGGTTTCAGTAGGTGAACTACGGAAGGATCATTGTCGAACTGGCCAAGCAAGCGACCGTGGCGCGTTTACGGTCGGCAGGCGGTCCTCTGCGGCCGTCGCGCCCCGCGTCGGGATCGTGCGTGCACTCCCCTCCCCGGCGGCGCAAGCAAAGCCCCCGTGGGGCCGCGCCAAGAATCGTAATGAGATCGCTTGCCCCGGCCGGTCTCGGTGCGTCGGGCGATACCGTCTGTCGTATTTACAGCGACTCTCGGCGTGGATATCTCGGCTCTCGCATCGATGAAGAAGCGTGGCGAAATCGTACTTGGTGTGGTGCGAGGATCCGCGTCCCGGTCTTTGAGCGAAGTTGCGCCAGAGCCATCCCGTAGGCGCGTCTGCCGGGCGTCACGCTCGTTGCCCCGGAAAAACCCGTCCTCTTTTGAGAAGATGTGGTGTGTCGGGGCACACATTGGCCTCCCTTGCCGCCGTCGTGCGGATGGCGAGTCGAGTCCTCGGCGCTGTCGTCGTGACAACCACGGTGGTTGATTTATCATTCGCTTTGTCGCGACCCATTGCGCGTTCGTGAGCCTCTTTCATGGCGATTATCATCAAAACTTTAGCGGCCGTTATGGCAGGCCGTTCCGAAAAAAAGCGGCCCCCCTCTCGGCGCGACCCCAGTCGGGCGGGACTACCGTGAGTTTAAGCATATCAATAAGCGGAGGAAAAAAAACTTACAAGGATTCCCCTAATGCGCGGGCAGCGAGAATAGCCCGGCTGAAATCAGGCGCCCTCGGCGTTGGTGTAGTCCGGGAGCGTCCTCGGCGCCGGGCCAGGCGCAAGTCCCCCTGAGAAGCCCCCAGGAGAGGTGAAAACCCCGGTGCGCCAGACCCTGTCGCGCCCGTACCGTCGGCAGTCAGGTTGTTTGGGAGTGCGGCCCCGGTCAGGCGGTAAATTCCGTCAAGGCTAAATATGGGCGAGAGGCGGGCAAGCGCGCGTGGGAAAGATGAAAAGGACTTTGAAAAAGAGAGTCAAATAGTGCTTGAAATTGTCGGGAGGGAAGCGGATGGGGCAGCGGTGTGCCCGGTCGGATGTAGGCGGTGAGCCGGTCCGCCGTCGACGGGGCATGGGCCGTGCGGATTAAGCGCGGCCACCGGGCCTCGTCGCCCGTGAAGCGTCGTCGTCCCGTCGTGGTGGCGGCCCGCGCGCCCGGGCGGGCCGGCATCTGCGCGCTCCCGGCATCGGCTCGTGGGCTCCCCATTCGACCCGTCTTGAAACATGGACCAGAGTCGACATGTGTGCGAGTTAGCAGGCGGTAAACCGTAAGCGCAAGAAGGCAGCGGTGGGATCCCCCGGTGGGTTGCGCCCGGGCCGGCCTTGATCTTACCAGAAGGGTTGGTGCGGCATACGTCAGGACGAAAGATGGTGAACTATGCCTGGCCAGGCGAAGCCAGAGAAACTCCGGTGGGGCCGTGGCGATCTTGGCGTGCAAATCGTTACGTCGACTTGGGTATAGGGCGAAAGACTAATCGAGCCGTCTAGTAGGGGTTCCCTCGAAGTTTCCCTCGGGATAGGTCTGGAGCCGCGGGCGAGTTCTATCAGGTAAAGCCAATGATTAGAGGCATCGGGCGCAGCGCCCTCGGCCTATTCTCAAACTTTAAATAGGTAGGGCCGGCGTGTCCGCGCGTTGGCCGCGCCACAGTCGAGCTCCAAGTGGGCCATTTTTGGTAAGCGAGCGCGTCCGGGATGAGCCAGAGCCAGGTTACGGTGCCTAGCTAGCGCGCTAACCTAGATCCCGCAAGGGTGTTGGTCGATTAAGGCTGCAGGACGGTGGTCATGGAAGTCGAAATCCGCTAAGTGTGTAACAACTCACTGCCGAATCAACTAGCCCAGAAAATGGATGGCGGCCGCGCGCGACCTATACCCGGCCGTCAGGGCAAGTGCCAGCCCCGATGAGTAGGAGGCGCGGCGGTCGCTGCAAAACCAGGCGTGAGCCGGCCGGCGGGCCGTCGGTGCAAGATCTTAGTGGTAGTAGCAAATATTCAAATGAGAACTTTGAAAGGCAGAGGGAAGGTTCCATGTGAGCGGCACTTGCACATGGGTTAGTCGATCCTAAGGCCGGAAGCCGTCGATAAGCCCGGACCCCTGCCAGGAATCGGGTTAAAATTCCTGAGCAGGGCGTGGCGGTGGCGGCGACGTTAGGGAAGTCCGGAGGCGTCGGCGGGGCCTCGGGAAGAGTTATCTTTTCGTTTAACGCCTGCCCACCCGGCGGCTCGGCCCCCGGTAGGGTCCAGCTGAAAAACCCCGCCGCGTCGCGTGGTGTCGGTGCGCCCCAGTGGCCTTGAAATCCGGAGGGCCAGAGTGCCTCTCACGCCGGTCGTACTCATGCCGCTCGGTCTCCAAGGTGAGCGGCCTGCAGTCGATGGAACAATGTAGGCAAGGGAAGTCGGCAAAATGGATCAGTAACCTCAGGAAAAGGATTGGCTCACGGGCGGCACGGGTCCCGATCCCGGGCCGTCGTTGTCGGTGGGCCACTCGGCTACTCCCCGGCCAGGCAGGTCGCCGCGTCTGGCCAGGCGCGACCCGAGCAGCTCCGCCAGGGCCTTCCCAGGCGTCGAGCGGTCGACTTCGAAGCGGTGCGGACAAGGGGAATCCGTTGTTTAATTAAAACAAAGCATTGCGATGGTCCACTGCGGATCTTGGCGCGATGTGATTTACGCCATGCTCACGAATGTCAAAGTGAAGAAATTCAACCAGCGCAGGTAAGCGGCGGGAGTAACTATGACTCTCTTAAGGTAGCCAAATGCCTCGTCATCTAATTAGTAGCGCGCATGAATGGATTAACGAGATTCCCCCTGTCCTGTCTACTATCGGCGAAACCATGGCCAAGGAGCGGGCTTAGCATAATCATGAGGAAAAGAAGACCTGTTGAGCTTGACTCTAGTCAGACTTTGTGAAATGACTTGAGAGGTGTAGGATAAGTGGGGCCGTGTAGCGGTGAATCCACTACTTTTAGCGTTATTTTACTTATTAGTGAATCGGAGGCAGGGCATCGCCCCTCTTTTTTGGACCCAAGGCTCGCCTCGGCAGGTCGCCCAGGCGGAAGACATTGTCGGGTGGGGAGTTTGGTCGGGCGGCACAGCCGTTAAAAGATAGGGTGTCCTAAGATGAGCTCAGCGAGCAAATCTCGTGTGGAACAAAAGGGTAAAGCTTCGTTTGATCCGATTTCGATGCAATCTGGCGAGTGAAGCGTGGCCTCTCGATCCTTTAGACCCGAATTTGAAGCTAGAGGTGTCGGAAAAGTTACCCACAGGGATAAGCGGCTTGTAGCGACAGCGTTCATAAGCGGCGTTGCTTTTGATCGCCGATGTCGGCTCTTCCTATCATTGTGAAGCGAGAATTCACCAAGTGTTGGATTGTTCACCCGCCAATAGGGAGCGTGGCTGGGTTTAGGCGGTCGTGAGGCGGGTTAGTTTTACCCTGCGATGTGGTGTCGCGATAGTAATTCAACCTAGTACGAGAGGCAGTTGAGTCGCCGGTGGTCATCGCGCTTAGTTGAAAAGCTTGGTGTGAAGCTACCGTCTGCTGGATTATGGCTGAAACGCCTCTAAGTCAGATCCGGACTAGACCGCGGCGCTCGCCGTCGCTCGATTCCCGGCCAGCGATGGGGCCTCGCGGCCCCCAAAGGCGCGTGTCGTTGGTGAAGCCCTCGTGGCGGATGAGTCCGGGCGCCGGTAGCGAATTCCCCTGGCGATGGGTAGAATCGCTTTGCGGGCGACTTACATCGTGACAGGTATTGTAAGTGGCGGTGGCCTTCTTTGCCCGCGATCCCGGATCGGCCCGCGTCGCTCAGGTCGTCCCTCCCGCACGTCGCCCCGCCGTTTTCTTTAAGTGTCGTAGAGGTTTTACGGTATGGAGGGGATGATTTTTTCTAAGGGGACTTAGAAAAATTTCAACTTCTTTACTTGACCCATCCGCTAGTATGGTGGCAAGGGCCCGTGACCTCGTGGGCTCGCAAGGTGGATTGGGGTGTCGGATGGTTTGGGTGTCGCATGGTGGGCGTGGGCGCTCGGCCTTAAGTCTTTGGCCAGGTGGCATGGGCGCTCGCCTTGAGTATGTCGCATGGCGGTCGTGGGCGTGCTTGAGGCTCTCGCATGGGCGTGGGCGCTCGGCCTAGAGGCTTTGGAAAGGTGGCATGGGCGTGGGGGATGGCACTAGACTATCGCATGGTGGGCGTGGGGATGGCACAGACTATCGCATGGTGGGCATGGGCGCTGGCACGGCGTCGCGGTGGAAGTGGGCTAGCGATAGGGTGTCGCATGGTGGCGTGCCGGCGCTAGCGATAGGTGTCGCATGGTGGCGTGGCGTGGCCCCGCTAGCGATGGTGTCGCATGGTGGCGGGCGTGGCGTAGCGTGGCAAGGGGCCCGGCGATGAGGTCGCATGGTGGCGTGGGCAGGCCGGCAGCGCTGGCGAAAGGGTGTGCATGGTGGGCGTAACGGCGATAGGTGTCGCAGGTGCGTGGGCGTTGAGGCTGAGGCCCCGCCCGGTGGCGTGGGGCCGAGGCTGGGCCCGCCCCACGTGGGCGCGGGGCTGGGCGAGCCTGTCGCACGTGGGCGTGGGGCTGGGCGAGGCGTCGCCGCGGTGGGCGTGGGCCGGGGCTGGGGCGTCGCGCGGTGGCGTAGGGCGGCCGGCCTGTCGCCCGGTGGCGTGGCCTGGGGCGCGTCGCGGTGGCGTGGCTGGGGCGAAGCTCTCGCACGGTGGCGTGGCGCTGGGCTGGCTGTCGCACGGTGGCGTGGGGCGTTGGGGCGCGTCGCATGGTGGCGTAGGGCGTCGCATGGTGGCCTAGGTGTTGTCCTTGCCCCGCCCGCGACACCATTGGCCCGCGCACAAGGTTGTCAAACAATGTATAGAGGTTATTTTGGCGACTTTTGTAGGCACGTGAGCCCGGGACACAACATTTCATGAATGCTCGCATGCCCCTCAGACACCTTCTTGGAGGTTGTCGTGGCCCCATGCCCGTGCCCACGCCCCGACACCAGTCGCCCGCACACAAGGTTGTCAAACAATGTATAGAGGTTATTTTGGCGACTTTTGTAGGCACATGAGGCCCAGGACACAACATTTCATGAATGCTCGCATGCCCCTCCGAGCCTTCTTGGAGGTTGTCGTGGCACCATGCCCATGCCCACACGCCCACGACACCAGTGCCCGCACCAAGGTTGTCAAACAATGTATAGAGGTTATTTTGACAACTTTTGTAGGCACGTGAGGCCCGAGGACACAACATTTCATGAATGCTCGCATGCCCCTCCGACACCTTCTTGGAGGTTGTCGTGGCACCATGCCCATGCCCCCCGCGCCCACGACACCATGTCGCCGCACACAAAGGTTGTCAAACAATGTATAGAGGTTATTTTGACAAGTTTTGTAGGCACATTAGGCCCAGGACACAACATTTCATGAATTCTCGCATGCCCCTCCAGGCCTTCTTGGAGGTTGTCGTGGCACCATGCCCATACCCACGACGCCCACGACACCATGTCGCCCGTGCACAAGGTTGTCAAACAATGTATAGAGGTTATTTTGACAACTTTTGTAGGCACTATGGCCCCAGGACACAACATTTCATGAATGCTCGCATGCCCCTCCGCGCCTTCTTGGAGGTTGTCGTGGCACCATGCCCGTGCCCGCGACGCCCGCCACACCATGTCGCCGTGCACAAAGGTTGTCAAACAATGTATAGAGGTTATTTTGACAAGTTTTGTAGGCGCAGAGCCCCGGGACACAACATTTCATGAATGCTCGCATGCCCCTCAGCGCCTTCTTGGAGGTTGTCGTGGCACCGCCCGGCCCACGGCGCCCCGACACCAGTCGCCCTGCCGCACAAAGGTTGTCAAACAATGTATAGAGGTTATTTTGACAAGTTTGTGGCACATGAGGCCCCGAGGCGCAACATTTCATGAATGCTCGCATGCCCCTCCGGCGCCTTCTTGGAGGTTGTCGTGGCACCATGCGATGATGCCCCGCGTGACACGGTCTCGATGTCTCCCGGCGAAGTCATAGCTAGAATGCTCCGATTGCCATGAAATTTTTTTTTGGAGTCAATCATCAATAATAAGGAGCTCCCACAAATTTTCAGAATTTTCACGATGTTTTGCTATTTTTATATTTTTCCTTAATTTTTTTATTAAATAATTCATAAAAAAAATTATTTGTCCAAAAAATATGAAACTCATTTTTAAACTCATTACATGATCCTAGATATGGATCCATCATGCCCATGGAAGGAATCAATCTAATACTCAAGATTTTTGCCAAGGTGACTCCCGCCGCTTTGCACGTACAAACTACCCGGACCAAAAATGCCTCGGAATGTACTATATAGGGGGCGACTTGGCCGCATGGGCAGGCGCAGAGTACCCCTATATCACGACCACGCCCCTTGCCCCACGCCTCGCCCATAGGGGCATATGCTTGGGTGTGGTCGTGTCATCGGAAATCCAATAGTGGCGGCCGTGCGGCGTGGCGCCCGGCCAGGCGGGTGTCTTGACACCCCATCGAGACCCTCGCATGGCGCTCATTATCGTCGTGTTGGCTTCCGTTAAATGCGACTTTCGACTAGAAGGAGTGGCGGCGTCGGATACCTTGTCACGTTGCATTCGGTGTGGGTTGAGGCGTGCTTGCGTTGGGGCAATTCCCGGTGAGCATGTTCGACAAGAGCGATGCTTGTGTTGGGATAAATCCGGTGAGCATAGTCAACAAAGGGGCGGTGCTTATGTTGGGATAAATCCCGGTGAGCATAGTCAACTATCGCGGGGCTATGCTTGCGTTCGGGGCAATTCCGGTGAGCATGGTCATCAAACAACCTACACCGGAATGCGGCGTTGCATGGGACACGATTGTTGACTCTCTCTTAAAAGCGAGACGGTGTCGGATCGGATCGGCATACCCTTTCCGGGGGAGGAGGCGGGCGTGTGATGGCGAGTTGAACTTCGGTGCGGGCTTGGTTACAAATCTTGCATGGTACGTCGTGGTCCCACGATTCTGCGAAAACCTTGCTTGAGTCGAGAGCTTGCGTCGGGGGAGATGAGCTCCTCGCGCGCGTGTCCCCCCGCGATGAAAGAGCGTGCCTACGTGATGGCATCGGATCGGATCGATAGGAGTGCGGGAGTTGGATGGCGAGGTCGAACTAGGTGCGTGCTTGATTTTGATTGCATGGATGTCGCAATCCCTTGGTTATGGCGACAACCTTGCATCCGAAGTCGAGCTTGCATCGGCGAGATGAGCTCTATAGAGCGTCCAACCTCTCGAATGAGGAGGG